>OY728134.1:348348517-348910455 GCA_963277665.1 Viscum album | reverse complement strand
GTCTGGATTTTAGAAATGACATTTATTTTTATCTAAAAAAATTTCTAAATATGTTAATTTTCACTTTTAAAATAAAAACCAACATTTATCGAAAATTCACGTGTTTTGACAGAAATGGCTTTCAAACCTTAATAAAAAATTTAATTGCTTTCATAAAATTATAAGATAATTTATATTTAATAAAAAATAATTTAATAATAATATTATTATTTTATTAAAATATTATTTAATTCAAAAATACCATAATTTAATAAAATAGATTTCTTAATTAAATAATAACTAAAAACACCATTTGTACTTTAAAAACTATTTACAACCTATCAAAAATGACTAGAAATTATATTCATTATTACATATATAAAAAATAATGTACATGAACATAGTACTAATTATTTGTTACATAACCCCTTAAAACATCCGCATAAGACCTAAGGGGGAGCGATGGTGACAGACTCTTGGGGGTGGCTCGGATAACATCGCTTGAGTGGTAATCTCTATCAACATCCACTTTTTCCCGTAGACGGTCTTGTTCGAGCTTGACATGATGAAGCTCAGCTTGGGCTTGGTCAAGGGCGAAGCCCAAGGATGCCACCTCTTTTCCGAGCTCTGACAAATGGGCTTCGTATGGGGCAATTCTACTGGATGAGGCCATTGCTTCCTTTTTCTGAGTAAAATTGGCTTTGTTAAAGCCTTATATATATACTAATCATGTGATCACTGTTCAAAGGCTATAAAATTAACGATCACAACTCTTAAAATAAAACCAAAGAAGGTGAAATCTTATAAAAACATTCTTTTTATAAAGAGACATTTAATAAGATCAAGATGGATTTCTATTAATGAAACTTTGGGTCGTTACAGGCATCCCCCCCCTACACATCCCTTGCACACCCTCCCCCCCCCCCCCCCCCCGCCTTTGCACCCCCTGGACAGCCCCCCCCCCCCCCCCACACACACACACATCCCTTTAAACCCTTTCACACCCTGCCAGACCAACCTTACACCCCCCTGCTGGACCCCCCTTACACACCCTCTTTCACCCCCTTTTGTTGTGTGTCTAGTTATATTGAGGTGTATAAGTCTATTTTGTTGTTGGTCCTGGTTTCAGGTTGGGTGGGGAGGGGCTACTCAGGTGGAGCAGTGTATGTTCGTAGGGAAGTGGTATGTAGGTTGCATTGGATGCTCCTTAAGGATGAGGCTGGGAGATGCTGGGTTTTTTCAGTAAAGACTTATAGAGATTCTCATAGTTGGGTTATAGGTTTCATGTTGAGGATTTAGGAGGTGGGGTTGGGATTTTCGTGTTGCTGTTTGGAATTAATAAGGCCTTTAAATGATGGGTTTTAGCTGGGGGTGTTGTTGTTTGGATTTTTCTACAAGGTGTAGTACATGATACACTTTCATGGTGCATGGTGATGGTTGGTTTGTGATTTTTAATATCGTTGGTATCATGTTTTGGGTGAATAGGGTTGTCTTTCTAGTGTTTCTTCTTTTGTATTGGAATACTATTGTAGGCTTATGGTTCTCTCGATTATCTAGTGTGGTGGATATAGTGTGGGGTGGGTCATCAGGTGGTGGTTTGGAGTACGTTCAGTTGGCTTGTGCTCATTTTCCCCATCATGTGTATTCTGGTTGTTGATGGTGTAGGGATTTCTAGGGTAGATGTTCTAAAATTCCCTTGGATGCAGGATGCTATAGGTAGGGAGGCATGTTTTTGGTATGTGGGTGGTTCTCTTTCTAGTGTGGGTGCATGTTAACTACTTGGTGGGTCTAGAGGTGTTGGATTCAGGGTGGGTATTGGCTCACATTTTGATCAGGGACTGCTTGGGGATTCTTTAGGTTGTATGATGGGTTAGGCATGGGTGATGTGGGGAACATCAGATGGATGGTACTAATTGACTACTGGTTTTTTAGACTTTCTTATGGGGGGGGGGGGTGGTCCATTTTGATTTAAAGGGTTCATATGGTGATGGATGGGGCCAGATGGTGTTCTGGGGATGATTTGGTTTCTAGATAATATTTTGGGTGTTGTGTTTACTATACGTGCTTATTGTGGATGGATGTGGTGGGGTTAGGGTTATTGTGCAAGTAGGTGTTGGTGTAGTGGACATTAGTTGCCATGTCTTTCTAAAGGTCTCTCAATCTAGGCTTTGTTTGGATAGGGATGTCGGTCTGGTTGGTTGATGTTGGTTATGGGGGCTGGGAGTTCAGTGGTTCTATTTTGATGTATAAAGCTACACTTTTGGATGGGTGATGGATTTTGGAAACTTGTGTGTGGGTGGGTGTGGGGGGGGGGGGGTTGTGAGTGATTTCATGAATGTATGTGTGTTGTTGGTTTCTGTCATTAGTTACTAAATCCTTTTGGGTTTTTATATTTATACTTTAGCTGCCTTGTTTCATTTGCTATAATTACCCTAGGAGTACTTGTTGGTTTTGTTCTTGGGAGCTTCTGCAATTCCTTTTGATGGTTTGTACATGGTGCATATGATGGGGAAATTATGTTATTTGGTGGTTTTCTAGTGTCCTATTGATATGATACAATATATATATATATAATTTGTGTATATATATTTGGGGTAATCATTAGATGAAATGTGGAAACACAGGTGATGAAATTTGTAAAAATGGTCATCGCCCCGCCGACAGAAATTGTGATTAGTTAGTCTCAACATTGATCACAAGACTTATGGAATACTATCACAGTGAACTATCGTGCGGTGTCGTCTTGGAGTAGGGTCAAATCACAGAATTATCGTGGCATGACCACATCATGACTGTGGTGTGTTGGCCCAGTCTAGCGACATCTACAGAGTAGCATCGTCCAGCCCGAAGTGAAGGGAGCGGGAGGAGGCCGGGAAACATTCCAGTTGTCGCCCCACCAGCGAAAATTGTGATTAGTCTGTCTCAACATTGATCACAAGACTCATAGAATACTATAACTACGAACCGTCACAGGGTGTCGTCCTAGAGCAGGGCTAAATCACAGCATTGTCGTTGCGTGACCACGGAGTGACCGTGGCGTGACTGCGACATAACCAAGGGGTGACTACAGTGTGACAACGGCATAACCATGGCGTGTTGGCCCGGTCCAGCAACATATGTGGGGCATCATCATCCTTCCAGGATCAACGGGAGCAGGAGGAGGCGGGGAAACATTCCGGTTGTTGTCCCACCGGCGGAAATTGTGATTAGTCAGTCTCAACATTAATCACAAGACTCATGGAATACTATCACTACGAACCGCTTCAGGATTTCATCCTAGGGCAGGGCCAAATCACGGCGTGACCACAGTGTGATAGAGGCATGACTGTGTCATCACTGTGGTGTGTTGGCCTAGTCTAGCGACATCTGTGGGGCAGTATCTTCTAGCTAGGAGAAAAGGGAGTGGGAGGAGATGGGGCAACATTCCGGTTGTCGCCTCACCAACAGAAGTTTGATTAGTCAGTCTAAACATTAATCACAAGACTCAGGGAATACTATCACTGCAAACCACTGCGGGGTGTCATCCTAGAGTGGACCCAAATCACGGCGTGACCGTGGTGTTACTGTGGCGGGACTGTGTCACGACCGCGGCGTGACCACGGCGTGACCACAGACGTGATCGTGTAAGTGACCGCAGGGTGATCGCAGTGTGATCGTGGTGTGTTGGCAGAGTCTAGTGACATCTATAGGGCAATATCATTCAGCCAAGAGCGAAGGAACGGGAGGTGGCAGGTCAACATGATGACTGTCACCCCTCCGATAGATGATAGAACATATCAACTATTTAATATTCTTTAACAAGGTATCACTAGAGAAGGTTGTAGCGAGAAGCATAATGGCACATCGTCTAAAGGGAAACAAAACGACAGAAAATAATCAAACACTCTACACAACCCATTTACAAATTCATTAACTTTTACTAAACATAGAAATTTTATTTGTAATATTCAAAGTGTGAAAAGGTTTGTCATGGTCAAGGCATATGCCTACTCAGGAAAAGTCATTTTAGTTAAATGAGTATGATAGACCAATTTTTAATATTCAAATAAACCAAAAACTAACTAGCCACAAAAAAACACCAACAAGAGGAATATGAAAGACTCAAACCAAATCTAAATGGGATACAAATAACTATCACTTATATTTGGTTTAGAAGATATTTCACCTTCATTGGAGGGGTTTTATTATAAAATCATGGAATTGCTTTATCACACAATTCATTTAATTATATCACACATTTATTCTAAAACTTGTTCCGCACAAATCAAATGCAATAATTTAAGCAACTAGAACAACATAAATATCACGATGAGTTCTCGCAGACAGCGCACCTCTGTTAGAGGGGATTTATTATAAAAACATGACTTTATTTATCAAATGAAACAATTATGTTAAAGAACACTTATTCAATATATGAAATTCAATATAATTAAGCAGAATTAAGAAAGAAGATATATTCCATTTAAATAATTCATTAATTAAAGAGTCTAGAAGAGGGATCCTACCTCAAGGTGGAACCAAACCATCCACTTTGGCTCTTGGAGCATTCTAACTAAAAGTTGTTTCTCCCCCACTTGGTATACGCACAATCACACACATGCAAGGACACCAAGCCCCCTATGAACACACCCACATGGCCATGAGCATGTTCCAGGGTATCCTTGCACATATGATTATATGCATATACCAGTCTCCACCCACCTGTGTATGAATTTATATATATATATAAATGGGCACAAAAAGCCACATATGTTCCATAATCACTTCCATGGTTGACTATACAGGTAACGGGGGAACCCACATACATATACTTTTTACCTATGCACACACAGGTGAGTCTCCCTTAACTTGGCTACTTGAAACCAACAAGCAGAGATCGACACACTACACAGAAGATATTAGAAACATTAAAACGCATAAAGGATGATACATAACCAGTGAGAAACCAACAAAAGACATTAAAAACATACCTCGATTGCGAGAAAAAAAATCCACCTGAACCGACGCGAAATGATCCAAAACCCTAATAAAAATATAATATGGAGTAAAAAACACTGATATCCCCAAATACATGTGGTTTGAGAAAATTATTAACCATATAATCTTACCTCCGATCAAAGCCGGAGGACTGAATCAACCTGAACCCCATTATCCCCCAATCGCTGAATATAATTACCCTTTGTCCAAAGATTTATGTAAAAGACCTATGTGGCCAATGCGATAAAGAAAATAAAGTAAAAACTAAACTAAATCATAATTATCTCTTGTGACTATACACATCACCGACCATCATATAAGAACCACAATGCCTCATGGTTCAAATCATGTTCTTACAAGAAAGGGTGAAATAGATCCATGTTTTAAAATGATACTATCAAATGTTACTTTCCTATTAATTAATCATTATTCTCCCTTTTAATGGTATATAATTTGTTTGGCTCGATTTTCAACTTAATTTGGTTTTATGTGATACAAGTTTTTTATCCCACTCAATAATAAAAGATTACTAGAGGACACAATTTCTAATCAAAAAGAATATATCATAACAAAAAATGGATCCACACCTATTAAGATGGTTGAACATGATAAGAAATAATGTTTGATCATATATTCTATTGAGTTATAAAAGGATAAAACAAAAGAAAACGATAAAAAATTGAGAGTTCTCTAATTGCCCAAGTGAATATGAAATTTTCAAACAATAATAAACATGTGAAAGAAGAGAAAATTGGACATAATGGCCTGGATTTTTAAAAGAAAAGGTGTTAAATCCATACCAAAAACAACTAGTGGTATCATACAAAATTTTATTTGTCGCAACTAATATCAAGCCATGATTTAGTGAAAGAAATCTTTTGTAAATAGGAGGGAATATTTGGAGAAACCCAATTATGAAGAAATGGGGGTGTTAGAGATGGATTTTAATGGGTATTAAACCTTATCTAAGAATAAAGAAACCTATAGAGACTAACTATACCCCCTACCCCACCCCTTTCCCCACTACACCACCCCTTCCCCACCTGCCCTGCAGACCCCCCCTGCAGACCACCCCCTGCCCCCTGCCCTGCAGACCTCCCCACTCCACCCATCCCCTCCACACACGCCCCTCCCCCTGCCCCCTACCATGTAGACCTTCCCCTACACTAAAGACCTCCCGCTCCCACTCCACCTACCCTACATACATCCCCCCTTGCCCCTGCCCCTGGCCCCTACACCCTTCCCCCTGGCCCCTGCCCCCTCCACCCACCCCTTGCATCTTACAAAAGGGGCCTATATAATGTTTTTTGTAGTCTTGGGAGGGATAAAAAATGTATGATCAAACATGTATGAGGTGCTTGGAAGATTCTGCGTTCACATCAGTTTGAGCATCAATTCAAGTTGAGAATCAATTATGTAGTGGTTTTTCTGAGGGTATCCATGAGAAGATGAAAATTACCACTTGATGTTCATATCAATCTACATTTGGTTGTCCCAGCAACAACATGGTGGAGTTATTTAAAACTCAGAGAAGGGGGAATACATGATGTGCATGAATTTTAATGATAGGGAGAGCATCTGGCCATAAAAAAAATTAATTCAAATTAAAAATGCATTTTAGTATTTTCAAGCAGCTTAGTGTACAGTTCCTAGATATAATAGAAGCATACAAAATATCTATATTAGATGAAATATGGAGGAAAACTTCAGACAAAATTCAATGAAATCATCCCATAATGATAACATTGTCCACAACATCAATAATCTTATGGAAAATAAGGCCTCCGTGTCAAAAAAATATGAAATTTATGATATAAAATCCGAACATGAACTAAAATTTTTTGTTATAAAACCCCAAATAGAGAAACCCTTTAAAATTAAACACCTTATAAGTGAGACCACCTCATCAATATCAATGAACAACATACTGGTTTTCAAGAATCTTATGGTTCACTAAAATGAAATTATAAATATAATGTCATTTTTTAATTTTGATCATTAAAAACACAAAATGATAAAATGATGTTACATTTCACTTTAAGAAATACTTCAGTAAAAAACAATGGGATGTGGGGTTTTTTCAGAAATATAATATACCATCAAGATCAGAATATCAGACCATCTAATGATGATCAGATTTTAGTAAATCTAAATTTATTAAGTAACATGTAGTAGATAACACCTTCAAACCTTGATATACAACATAAACATTGTTCTAACATATGCTCCAATTTCACATGGCAGGTCAAAGAGTATTGTTTTCATAAAGTATGATCTATTGTTGGGAAAGCAGTTCTGTAGAAAATGAAAATCATATAACTATAGTTAGATTTGTAATCTTAGCTTGATAACATCAAGGGGTGAATTTATAGTCTGAGAAACACCATCGGAAAAGGCCCCCGACATCACAACAATAAATGCATGGTTAGGATGGTTGGTCTTCTCTATATACTCGGCAGACGCTGAAACCTACGGATCAACATTCACCATTTCTAAATTTAATGTTACCATCATCTGAAACAATTTAAAAATTCCAGGAAAGAGGCCCGAAGATCAGGAAGGAGATATGACAACATTAAAGACAATAAATTGATTGAAATAAATCATAAAAATGAAAATTTGAGGATGAGTTGAGTGTCTCTTGGAGAGGCTTGTCGTGTTGATGGAGGTAGGGTTACCTAATTCCTTCAATGGAAGCATCAACAACAATACATTGTATGTGATATATTTACCTAAATAGTCTCACAAATTTCCTTTATAGAGTGCACTAAATCACATCTTGGATAAAGATGACCTGGAGCCAAAAAATTTAATGTATTTTACAGAAAGATTTAAATTAAATGGGCAATGTCCCATATAAAATCTAAAGAAGAAGGTGGAAAACAAAAAAAACAATGCAAAAAAAGTAAAAATATGAACCTGGATGTTTGTTTGTGCTTCCAAAAACAATATGATTCGATCTTCAAAAGTTGTAGGAGGTGTAGTCTAGATTTTTTTCTGCCCAATAAACACAAGAAAAATGTTATTAAATAGTAAAATAACTAAAGGAAATAAAAGAAAAGTAAAGGGGAAAGAATTTTTAGGTTTCAAAGCCCAATCAAGGGCAGTTGTAAACCTTTCCACAGCTGGACAGTTCCAGAAGGTCAACCCTAGTCCATTTGCGGGTGTGGTCATCAGAGTAGGAACCACCTCATCTTTTTTCTTATTGAGTGTTGATTGTAGTTACCCATTAACATCAACTTGAGTGAAGTCAATAAGATTTCCATCAAGGCCTCTCAGTAACTCTTCCCAGTATACACCCCCTTAGCATCAACCAGACTACTTAAGTGATAGTTCTTATACAATAATCAACCTGAACCCAAATGATTAATGAGATATAACACATAATAAAATTCATGTATATACGAGTTTATAAAGAACAATTGTTAAATCCATGAATTATTGGTCTAATACTAGCCAAATAAGTATAATGAATGAAATTTTTAATCGTGAACCCCAAACAAATTGTAAAAAATGAAATATGGAATATCAATGTTCTTAATCGAGATAATGGTATTTACATATTTTTCAGGAATTTCAATATAAAAAGCCACAAGAATGAATAATTAGAAAATAAACCTCTCAATATTACTATTGTAGTATGGTAATAAGAAATAAATGAACATTCCAAAATGTTACCTTCGAGCAGTAGGGCGCATTAAGAGTACATTTCCTTAAGAGTACATTGTCAAATAGATTAGTCTTTTGGATGGTAAAATTGACGTCGTTGACTTATCACCTGGATTTTTGAATAGTATGAGTGGCCATATTTTAGCTGTGATGGTTGGTAGGATTGAAGGCTTCTTGTATTTATATAGCCCATCTATTACATTAATATACTAATCATCATTCCTCATTAATAACAGAACAAATAGCAGTTTATCCTGAATGGAAAATGAATGTAAATAAATCAAAAGGAGAATATAAATAAACTGATTTAAAGGGAATGTATAAATAATTTTTATATGTTATAGAATGTTTTCATCTTTTATATTCCATGTTTTTCTATAAAAATAATTTAATAATCTATAAATACATTTATAAGAAAGATCAAGATCCATATAGAAGTAAAACTGCATTATCTTGGTAATCCATAGTTTTGAAAATGAAAATTAACAATTCATATTTAACACTTTATATAAAGATATTAAATTAAAGAAACACTAAAACTAATTATCAAAATACAGACCATCATATCCAACAATTTATGTCTCTATACACACAAAGATGATCTAGATATTGAACCGTACTAGACTATTAATATTTTAAAATTTCTAATAAAATAAGAAAATTGGATGAGCTTACATGAAAATCAGTCCAGGAATACTAGGTAATACATTAAACTGAACCATCACTTATACATTAAAAAACATGTTCTTCCTTGTCATCCTATCTCCTCATGAACAAATTAATCAGGAAATCATATCTGGATTTACACATTATACCATAATGAAGACAGGTAGAGCTCAGCAAAATCTTATAGGAGAAGCTTGACAACAGATCGGGGTGGCCTCACTTGATAAGGAAATCGATCTACAAACCAGTTGAGTAATATTATCACAAAGGATGATGAAAAAACACAATAAATTCTTCCAAGACGTGACTTTTCCTTCTTGAAACGTCTTAAAACCTTCATGAACATATTCTAAATCTAAAAAACTATTGAATAAGTACATTATACATCATAAAAAATCCTAGGCCTCCAATCTCATATATTTTATTATCAATAATTCTTATATCACCATCACTGTGTATGGTTCCCTTATATGTTCAACAACATCGCATCAATATGCCTTCAATTTCTATTCAGACTCTACCCATGTCTTCTATAAATACAAGAGGAAGGGAGATCTAAATAACCATCACATGAAATTCAAATAATAGTACAACATTATAATCAGTACATTGATGAAATAATATTTAATAAAATACCTGCATTGATTAGAATCCAGGAGGAGGGTGCCGCAGTGACAGGTCGTCGGAGAGAAGGGTGTTGCGGTGAGAGAGGTCACCACAGAGGAGGGTGCCACTGTGAGAGAGTTCGTCGGGAGGATGGCACTACAGTGGGAGATTTTGTCAGAGGGGAGGGTGTCGTGGTGAGGATAGGTCGGGGAGAAGATGGTGTGAAGGACAATTCATCTGGTAGGAGGGCGTCACGGTAAAGAGAAAACATTGGGGAGGATAAGTCAATGGGGGAGGAGGGCGTCGAGGTCAAGTGAGGTCGGGGAGGAGGGCGTCGCGGTTAGGCAAGGTCTGGGAGGAGAACTCGTCGAGAGGAGAAGAAGCCGGGAGGAGAAGAAGTTAGGAGGAGTGCGAGAGTAACGAATCGGGAGACCCTAATACCAAATAAGAAAAAATGTGGTATTACCATGGTTATTATATTAAACCATGGAAATTAAAATGATATAGACATGGAGGAACAGATCATTCCTCGGGAAAGATTTCAAGTCACTAATGATTAAAAGATCATCCCAGATTTTGCAGGGACATAAATATAAGACATTAACATGATTTCTTGAATATGGTTTTAGACTCAGAATTAAATTTAAAGGAATAGTTCTCACAATGAAAGGATGTAATTTGAGACATGTCTCACCCTGAATAAAGGTGTCACATTGGGACATGAATTTTTCTAGATTCCTATAAAAAATGATCACAGAACAATACAAAGGAAGAGATATAAAATGGAGAAGAGGAGAGACTAAAGTGAAAGCAGGGAGTTCTAAGTCACTATTGAAAATAAAATGATTATTAAAAATGCAATAAACTACTAATAACATGTATGTGGTTACTTGAAAAAGATATATCTTGTTCGTTGGTAAATTTTAATAGAGTTAGGTTGGATGGAATGAGATAAACACAATTCCAGGAGGCAACACCATTAGATGAAAAAACCTAACATTACCATCATCTTCTAACTCTAAAAACATCATTCCATAGAATTTTCCAACCAAAAAAATAATAATTCGAATAAAAAAACCAAACAACACCAAAAGAACATCACCACCATAAACGAGAAGAAACTCCACACAAAGGAAGACTGATCAAATACACATGAGAATACAAATGAATCTCTACTAAAGAATCTGTCCCAACTGAGGGTAAACAATGTTGTACAACCTAAATCTTTTATACTCAAAGTCTACAACAACCAGGTGGTTCTTATTGACCAGTCTGAGCACTTAGTTTGTAAGACAATGATGTATGAGCTATTGTTAGGAGGTTTGCTGGTTTGAAGTAAAATAAAAAAACCTTTTTTTCTTTTCTATAGAATTACCATCTTGTGTTAATCATCTAGTGCTAAAGATGATCCATGGTAAGTGGATCCCCATTTCTTAGATTTTCTGGAGAACACCAGTGTTCAATTTTTCCAAGACAAGGTTAATATTTTTCATCCCAGTAATAAATTTGTGCTCAATGGACCCATACCATGCCTTGGTGGAATTGTTTATCTTGAAAGTGGCCACGTTATAGAATATGACTGGTATTTATATTTTTCCTTATCTTCTATTTTTGAGTAATATAAACATTTCATCAACAAGTCAGATAATCTTATTTGTATTTTTGATTTATGGAAATCATTTCATCTCATGTGAGCTTCCACATTCAACTGTTCACGTGGATCTATCACCCAAATTCTTGATCTCAATTTCAACAAATACCCATCTGCTCATTTTATTTTAATTAAAAATTATTGTTAGTTATCTAGATGTGATCACAGTTTATAATTTTCAAATATTTTCATTTAAAACAAACAGAATATTTGAGAAGTGGTCTATTTTAATTATCCAAAAACCCACATTGTATCACACCATAATAATTTGTTCCTATTTTTTATAATTGAAAAACAAAACAACAACATTCTAGTAATGTTTTTGAAGTATCTTCAGGAAATTCATCTTCTCCTAAAAAATCCTATTATGTAGTTGACCCTTACAAAACATCACGTATCATCAAATTGACTCCTATGATTTGTCAAATGAATTTTGAATTCTTATCAATGACCCTTACGAATTTTCAAATAACTTTTAAGAATAAATGTTGCTTTATTCCTTTCAAAAAAATTCAGTCTATGCATGCATCATATGAATTGTATGAAAAATCAGAGTTACTCATACGCACCACCACATCATAGCCAAATTTCCGTCATTCTATCTTCCAGATCATTAAAATCTGAAATTTCAGAAAAATAAACAGAAACTTATCATACACATCATGAAAACAATCCCCTAATCGACAAAAACCCATTATTGAAAAAATACCTAGTATCTAATAAGAATGAAAACCACAATGAAGGGAATGTATTCAGTTCTCCAGTTTCAAGACCACTCTTCAGCTAAGGAATTACAACATTGCCACCTCTCCTAACACTGTAACGACCTCCGTCGTTATTGGTTGGTGATACTAAAAGAAATCGTACTTACATAGATCTGGAGCATAGAGGTAGGATTGCTGTGTCGGAGGATGAAGATCACTGCATAGGATGGGCCTCGATAGGAACCACATGCAGAGGAATGCCGACTGGGTGGTGGGTGACTGCATCATTGGAGGAGAATCGTCCCAAGGTGGGTGGCTGCATCGGAGGAGTAGAGTGGAATAAGTTTTTGGTGACAGAGACGAGTGAGGAGGGTTGCAGAGAGTATGGTAGAAAGGGAAAGAGGTAGATATCATGAGCGGGGAGTAGGGAAGAAATGGGGTGGGGATCGCGAGTGCATGGGAGGAAGGTGGTGGGGGATTACAAGCATATAGAAAGAACAAGGGTAAAGCCATGGGTTTTTTTGACCTGTGGCATTAAAATAACCAATAGCCACAATTATATTAAACTGTGGCTATATAAGTGTGGCTAAATCTTCAATTTCTAGTAGATATTCCATTGGTTAACCATAATAAAAGAACACCTGACCAATTTAAAAATTAAACTCTTTATAAAATTCATTATCTGGACAATCCCCAATATATACTAAAGTAATACTATAAATTTTATAAAATATATTATACATCCATTAAAAAAATAAATATATTCATATACATATTTATGATATGACATAAAAGGTCAGTCAGATAGCCCCTTAAAATAGTTCATATAGTATAATTTCATCTACGTGTATTTTCTACTATGTTCATAAGGAGAATAAAATAATGAGGATTTAGATAATGGTTTCCCTTTAATAATATCCTTAGTAAAACAAAAAACCAAATTATAAGCAAAGAAGAGTGATAGAGATCAATGTAGAAGAGTTGTAGTGATTTTTTTATAGAACTCTAATTTGAATCACTTCCCCTTAAGAACAATGAAAATGAATCCTCGTATAACTTTACCAGATTTCATATCTATAAAACATTAATCAAAATAGTGTGTGATTTAAATCCATTTCACACTATTTTGATATTCAAATTTCAATTTTATAAATCTACCATTCATGAAGCCATGTTTTTATTTATAGATGATTTTGTATATAAGTTGAGATAAACTATAATTTTTAAGATTATGAATCATTTAGTAAGAAAAATTAGAAAGTATAATGTCTGGACAGTGATATGGGATAAATAGATACAATTTTTTGTGAAACAAGATAAGAAATATAACTATCATGACACAAGGATAATTCTTTATTTGAAGAAATATTAAACTATGTAAACATTTAACTCCTTTATTATATCATTATAATCTAGAAATAATGTTATTATGAACCTAATTGATCTAGGAGAACTTTGAGATCAATATTTTTTATTTTAAAATATTATTTATTTATCGCTTTAGTAATATACTAGGAACTCAATATTCTCCATATATGTAGTACAGTTATACCATTTTGTAATTCCAATTCCTCACTACCGTAATTTTTTTACCTCTATATGTGGGGTAAATTATTTAGAATAATGAGAGGAATTTATAAAAAATAAAGGAAGATAATCCAAAGCATATTAGGGACTGGTACTCTTGAACAATACTCCATGTGAAAATTGATAGTCTATATGAATTTTTTTTATGATGAATGAATAGAAATAAATTATGTCATAATCACCTTCCTTCCCAAAAATCTCCCACAATCATTTCAAATATTATAGTATTTATTAAAGACAAATTAATTACCAAAACTTATTTTATCATATAATAACCCATTTAATAACTGTTCCATATTCCATTGTAACTCAACATATACTCTCAAAAACCCATAATATGGACATACAAATTCTATCTTTGAATGATAAAATTATCCTATAGAAAATGTTCTTGTTTAGTTATTTGGATTCATTTTCCAGAATAAAATGAGCAGGATAATCATGATCACTATTTTTTGATCACACGCATCATAATGAATGATCTCTTCTTCAGTTCACAATGAGTAATACTCTAAGGCCTTATTTACATCTATCATAGAAATAATGACGACTAATTAATAGAGTTCTATGAAATAATATATGATATATGATCCATTAGATAAAATAAAATTAATTTTGATCATTAATATTTGGAATAATCTATGAAGGTGTCAAAAATCCATTTATGTCATGTGAAATTATCACATAATATAAAAAAATTCCTAGAGATTCTTATATCTAGTTGTTTATAAATATACAAAAAATACAAGGTTTCCTCTACATCACTTATAAAAATATTTCATCAACATTTTCAAAAAACACTCTATAATTGATTTGATATGATCCCTAAAAATCAATGAAGAGAACCTTGATTAATCCCCATTTATTCATGTCATTAGAAAAAACTATCATCTACATAAAATTTTCCAAAATACATATAAATGAAAAAAAAATATTGATCATTATATTCCACTGCCACCATAAAAATTAATTCTGAAAAAAGAAAAAAAAACTCAAAATAACTATATTTCTTCACCAACTAAATACGATTATTATTAGAAACAGATAGAAATTTTATAAAATGAATAGACATAGAAAACCCATAATCATGGATTAATTATAATATTACCCCTTAATAGACACATCCCATTCTTTATAAGTTGTGATATCCTTTAGTAAACAACATATTTTAGAAACATCTAGTGATCCACTAAAAGTATTCACATTGATAGACATATAAATGTATTATAATTTTTTGAATTATTAGTTATATCATCAATATATTATTTAAATAAAATATTTCACCATCAAATTCACTGAAATATACTTGCAATAATTAAAAATGAAACATCTATTAAAAATAAGAAGTAATGAATTTAATCAATATATAACATTAAATATTTATTAGAAATACAGTATATAAGAGAAAATGTTTCTTAATTTGATATTAGTGATATATAAATAGCATTAATGGAAATTGAAATAAATATTGCTTATGGATTATCCAAAATATAATTTATATAAAAAATAATATATAGAGAAAACCATATAATATATATATATATATATATTAGAAAAGTTGTTTTAGTAAAAATATTCAACTAAAAGAGATCTCTATGTTAATGATGATCAAGGAAAATAGTGTTATTTTCATGTGATGAAAGGAAATATGGAAATTATAATACCCAACATACTATAAGAATAAAAACATGACCACTAAAATAACTATAAGAAAATCTAATTATTTTTTTATATTATATTAGTTTAGAGTATTTTTAGTTATCATGAAATTTTGCGATATTTTGGGATTTAAATATATAAATGTATATGATTTTTTTATATGGTATGAAATGCACATGTTTAGTGGAAACAGTTCAACAAGCATGTGAGGGTTGATGCAATGGATAAAAAGGTACTTTTCAGGGATTCAAAATAGTTTACTACATTGTGTGTCCATAACATAAGTCTACCATGTTATTCATTATGACAAACACATGATGTGTGTATAGTTTAACAATTTTTTTCATATATATGTAATATTCCTTGTTTTAATAAAATTTTAATTTCCAGTATTTTATTCCTAATATTAAATGGGTTTAAATATTTTTCTTCGACATTTTTGGGGTGGATAAAAAATTGGAATGTGTGGGAGATCTCTCATTTCTTCCCTTTAGATTTTATAGATTCCACATACATTATAGTTTCCAAGTGGATTATAGAGGTTTCATGACTTTTTGTTATCTAGGTGATTCTTAACTATTACCTTACATATTTTTCGATGGTTTTTAATCCTTCTATGTACCCTAATACGCTGGGTATAGATATTTAGAGGTGTTTATCTGATATGTTTTTTGTTTTCTATGGTCTATGGATTGCAATACCTTACCCATAAGGGTGTTCAATATGAACATTGATGTGTTATATTGTGATTCCTCCATTATTTATGTGGGTATATATATTCCAATACATTATTATACAACACTTTTTATTCATGGGATTAATAATCTTCTTTATTATAAAATTACTACATATATTTTAAAAACAAAATTTAAAAATTTCATTCTATGAATTTTGTGATTCAATTTAATGGTTTTAATTATGAATTTAATTTTATTCCAAATAATTATATTTATCATCATTAAAATATTGTAAATATTTCTATCTGTTATTTTAAAAGTTAATTGGTTTAAAATTCTGGTGTTTTTCAGATTATTATTTTTGTAAAAAGAATCATTGTTTGAAACTGTGATTTTGGTAATATGGTGTGTTTTACCATTAAGGTTATTTCAAAATTTTATTTTGAAATTTTATTTTTATGCAAATTGATATGGAAAATAGATCACAAGTATTGGTTCATATAAATACTAATTTTTCACTTTAAAATATATATATATAATTCTTAAAGTCCCTCACTAGTTCCCCTACCATTTATTTACCACTTATGTGTGGTGTTTTATTACGCAATGGATGTGAGATATAAAATGGGTTGTTTTGTATTGGAATGATAGTTTTAAGGTATGAATTTATGTCTACCCTTTTTAAGGTATACCTTGAACATGTATTAATTTTTATCTAACTGACATATATATTAGCAATCTGAACCCAAATAACTAATTATGATATCTTTACTAAAGATACACTATTTATTCCAAAAACTAGTTAGTGTGCCAAAGTAGTTTTGTTTACTCAGTCTATGGGGGTTCCCATTGTCTATCATATATAGGAAAGTCATCTAGAATATGTTTTTTATTGGATATAGTATATTAAAATAGTAATATCATATTATATTATCTTATTTAACATCATCTTAAATTATCAAATTGGTTGTATCCCTTAACACTCATTCTATGATTAATTATACAATATATGGCATCCCCATTATAGGTTTATTTATATCCCCTCATGTTTATATTCCATATGGATTTGTTTTACTATTTGCCTTTTTATATTCCCTTAATATAGTAGTTCCCTTTGAGTTATGTGTTTATTCATGTATGGATGGTTCCATTTAAGAAATTATTTTAAAAGTGATTTAGGAATGTGTTTCAAAAAAAGGAAGAATATTTTCTTCAAGGATTTGTTCTTATGAAATTTTTTAAAGGAGTATTAAATATGGGTTTTTATTATTTTACAAAATGTGTGGTCTTTATTATAGTTTCATATGGCTTTCATTTTCTGTTGCCTAAAGAGAATATATTTCATCTCTAATGGGGTACATATTTTTTTTTTATTTCATGCTTCCTTCCTAAAAATGGAAAACATTATTTTTTTAATTGTATTTTAATATACCATTTATGATTTTATTTTTGGAAGGGATTGAAAATAATCAGGGAAATAAACAACTCTATATATTTTCTATCATTGTAAAAAATGAATATATAGTTCACATGTTTTAAAATAGTTTCATTTTTCAAAATCATATTTTATAATGTTATATTGGGACCCTAATTGTGTGTCAGTGTGTGAGGGTAATAATGGGTTGCATGAAAGTGATATTATAATGTAGTTTTCATTTTATTTTATTGTTTTTTATATTAATATATTAGTGAACTCATTATTCTTATAATATTTTTTATAGAATTTTTTCATTTGGTATTTTTTTAATATTTATATGGTTTATATTGTTTATTATATTAAATATGACTCATTTGGAAATTCATTTATTTTTATCTAATAGTTCTATTTATAATGGAAATCCCATGTGTAGATGCTCTATGCCATTTTTTTTGAAAAAGTAATAATTTATTTTTAACTATGATTTTATTATTTAATCTGTACCATGTAATCTATCATTGTTATCTATGATATTATTTCTAGAACAATGATATTTTGGGTTTCCAATAGGCCTTAATGCAGGATGGGCCTGATGATGTGCCAAATATACAAGAGAAGATTCACATACTAATTATATTAGAGTTCACCTTTTCTTATGGGTTGTTTTTTGGAGATAAGATTGTTTGGGATCAATTGGATCAAACATGGGAGTTTCTATCAAGCTCTTTCTTATTAGAGGATATATTTTACATTTTTAATTTGGAAATGATTCATGGATTTTTATTTTGTTAGTAATGTTTTATATTTATACTTGGGATGTGATATTTTAATCTCTTAGAGGTGATGTTTTTGATTTGGTTGGTTTACATAATATTTTAGTGGTGAAATTAAATGTAGAAAAATATAATAATGGTTACCTCTCACAATCTAGCCAAACATGGAGGACCTTTGTAAATTATTAAAAGGATTCCAATGATCCTGTAATAATATTGGACCTCTTCTTAGTAGATAGTGTAACCAAACCATACACAACACTGATCTCTGTATGGCTAGTTTTTCCACCCTTATTAGAAATTATTTTATAATTAATGTGGTTATCACATATCGATGATGATGAAATGAGGGCTTTGATGGTGTTTTTAATTTTCATTAATTAATTTTAATAAGAAAATATAAAATAATTCATTTATGATTGAGGTTAAAATGGTTATTTTTTTAGGGAAATGGTTATTTTTTAGATATAATAATTTATTTAAAAATTCATATAGTGGGATGACTAAAATTTCATTCATCACGTTCCCATGAGGAATTTTCTAAAATTTTAGATTTATGTATCATTTTTTTAAAAATACCATCAAAATTTATAGGTACATTATAAATTTTTTGGGAAATTTTCCATATTATTTATAAATATTTTATATTTTATTGTTGTTTTAAAATTATCAAAAAAAAATGCTTAATTTTTTTTATTTTTACTATGAAATAATTGATATTAATATGAATAATTTCTTATTTAAAATAAAACCACAAGATATTTTCTATAAATTATTACTTGATATTTTTACAATAAACAGAATATTTTTATTGTGTGATTAATAAGTTTTTTATGCGGTCTTTTATTAAATTTTTATGTTTGATAACAATGAGACTATTTTTTAAATTCATGTTAAATTATTTTAATGAGACCATGTTTTGTGCTATTTAAAAAATCCTACTAGGAATGTTAAGGGAGAATGTAATAGGTTATTCATTATGTATTATCCTATGGCTGAATCATCTAACTCCTTAGAGGGGATTCTATTATTTTCTAATATCATGTGGACTCCAAATATGTTAATGGACACAAAAATTAATACTCTTAGACCCTCTGTCACAATCCTTGAATTTTTTTGATAATATTTTCTTAGAAAACATGGATCAAATGAATTATAGTAGTAATTAAAAAAGATTATGTGAATATTAAATTGTATCAAGACTATTGAATTATATGGGGTGGGAAATGATGTACTTTTATATGATAGGAAAAGTTCATTATTGTGCGAATCCATTATTCATTATTAGCTTTAAGATTTCATGTCTACAGAGTTCATCAAGGAAAGTATTTTTTGTTTCTTTATAAAATAAATGTGAAGTATAATGAATCTCTTCAGTTTTTATGCCTTCATCGGTGTTAGATAATAGTTATGAATTATTCCAATAATTTTGTGGGGTTGGCGAGAACTCTCTCTATGATAGACATAAATGATATGGTAAAATCAAAAAACTGAGGATGTGATATCTACTAAGAAATTTTGTTGGAATTTACAATATTTGTCATGAAAGCCATATATAGTATGATATATATATATATTGTTTACTATCGGTCTATATAACCCATTGATGTTAATTAATCTATTCAATATATCATAATTGAATGGAGTCCATTATGAATTGGGATAGATATTAATGAGCATGTGTTGGTAGTGTATGATAGTGAGAGATAACATTTGTCTGACATTTTTAATTCCACTATGATGAATATATAACACGTTTGCATCCATTATGGTTTGTGGGGTCAATGTAATCTATCATGCATGAATGATCTAAGGACTTATCTTGGATGTGGACGTTTAGTTGATCTTAAAAAATTTCATATGTTGATTCATCATAATAAGTCTTATGTGTAATCAATGTTCATGTAATTATACATATTTTTTTTCTTTTATGAATATGGATTTTATTAAGGTATTTGTAGGGATCCTTATATCATGTTCTTCTTGGTTTTTTCATTCTTAAATTATGTGGTAGTATTAGATAATTTTGATTATTTTTGTTCTTGGTTGGAGGAATCATGATCTTTAATATTTATACAAGTTTAATTGGTAATGATGTGGTTTTATTATGTATGGGAAGACATGGAAAACCATTATTGTATTTTGGATTGACTATGGAATGTATTGAACCTATTTAATTTATCCAGTAAGGTGTTGGAATTTTTTATTGTTGGGATCACCGTGAATTGGTTTATTACTTAAGATCTCTTAGGATTATCCACATATCTTAGTTTCAGATGTGATTTCAGAACCACATTACTATGTATTCTAGGTTATATATGTTGTTTTAATATTTTCTTAGTAATATTGATTATTATATAAATGAAATTGAAAGGATTAATTTTTATGATGATTGGATTTTATTATGGAGTGTATCTGTCATTGGGGTTTGATTTGTTATTTTGAATATTAACTATGTGATTATGAATGAACTTATTTTCAATGATATTTTATAAGGGTGGTGTTTTTTATTTTTTATTTCTTAATAGGGGTGTTTCCCCATTCTTTTTGAATTTTATATGCATTGAAAATAGAGGAGAGACAAAAAAAATGAATCCATCTTCTTAGTGCATATAGATGGGTTATTTTTCTGGGTTTTTATATGGGGGGGGGGGGGGGGGGTTATGATTATTTTATTATAATTTTCTTCAGTATTTACAATTAATGGTATTGGTGGTGGATCAAGTTGTGTAAATTTCGTTATAGATTATCCTCCCATGCCATTTTTAAAAATACGCACGTAAATGTTGAGGTGTATAGCATTTTTTTGATATAATTATAACCTTAATTGTGGAATTGGTATGGGAAACATTTATCAAGTCAAGGAGAATTATAAGGACATCATGTTACAATTTTTTTTTAAATTTTTATTTTTTAAAATTACATTCTATTATATAGAGGTTTTATTAGTTTATAAGCTTCTAATAAAAAATTTTGAATCATTATAGGCATCTCTTGTCTTGCACATGGTTATACAAAACCTCCTAACAGGCATTTCTTGGGTGATATGATGGTTTTATAGATGTTTTACATTGTTGACATACTATTTACTTTATTATGAAAACAAAATATACGGATATTTTAATCTACTAATTGATTCATGGTCAATTAATTGTTTACCAAAATATATGGTCTAATTATGTGAGCTTCCCAATTATAGTAAACCTATATTTTCAACATTTTCCCTACAATATTAATTGTAATTACACAAAACTATTACCCTATTGTTGTTCAAAAAATATCATTTTATTGTGTGGTTTCTATTACATTCCATAACTATTTATTTTTATATAATACATTATATTTTACATGAGAATTTTTTATATAAATACCACTTTTTATTCATTATTCATCACATATAGTACATTACATTTTCCCACATGTTTTTTATTCCATTATAAACCCTAATTCATTGTCTATATGGTCATGGTGGTTTAGAATGTATATAATAAATATTTATTCCTTTTTTAGGTCCAATTTAGGGATATTCCGTATTCATTGGTCCATTAAATATTGAATGAAAGATGTTAAGAATATATTATTTTTGAATCTGATTGGCATTTATATTCCACCACATTCCTTTTTAATTCATTTTATTCACGGGAATTGAACATATTTATGGGATCCTGATAATGAGTCTTATAATAATAGGGATTGATAAAATCATTATAATGATTTTTGAGATTTTATTAAAGGGTTTTATTTAGGAATTTTCAGGATATTTTGAAAAATAAATTTTTTCACATGCCAAGCATTTTATGAATTCCTTTTATTTTAATAAAATATAATTTTATAAAACTTGATGGTTATTTTGAATTTTTTGTCTTTATTGATGAAAAAATATATTAGAAGGTAATTTTGGGTAAATGGGGTGTCTTTTCTTACAAGGTAATTTCTAAAGAATTTTTTTAAATGGTATTTTTGTAAAAACAAGTATGGGCATCACAACCAATGAATTTTTTATTATGAATAAATGTTTAGAACATTATAAAAAATATTTCTATATGCATTAAAACCCTTACAAACACCAATTTGAAATTTTTATTCCTCATATGCTTGGTGATGTTATATGTGATATACCCAGGATAAAAGGGTGTTATTATTTATGATGCTGAGGAATGGGATGTGAATATATATTGTTATTCTTTATTCAAGTATTCACGAATCATTGATCGATCATTTTATCACCTGAACAGTAGACTGGGCATGGCAATCAAGGTAACTACATGGGATATCTTGATTCATGTTAAACTATTTACCTCAAAAACTATATATTTTCCATTTATTTTTTGTTTTATTATGGGTAGAGGAGTTCCCCCGTGAGGAGTGTGTCTATATGCCAATTATCTTATCTATTTTATTAGATATAGTGTTTGTGAACAATTGGTATTGTATTGTGATATTACATTTTGGATCATATTAAATTATTAACCATGGTGTGTTACACGAATCGTGATAACTAAATTGTAATTTTGTGTTGAAAATTATTATTTTATATTAATTTATACCCCCTTATTCATATATTTCACTTTGTTTAGACATTAATTTTTTACGACAATATATTCCATTGATATAATAGTGTTTACTTGGATTGTGTTTTTATTCTATAATGGGTTTGTTTATTTTATATAGATTTCCAAATGTGGTTTCCCATATTGTGTCAAATAATTTGGAATAAATGTTTTATAAATGTTTCTTTTGACATGTTTTAAGTGCAATATAAAATGTTTATTTTTGTTTACATGATACAAATGTTTATCTTTTGGCCTCAAGGAATTTTTATTTGGTTTTATCTGAAAAATGGAGGGTTTTATAATCTGTGGGGATGAATATGTGGTTAGTATTTACAGCTCCCTCAATAATAAGAAAAACGGTTTTTCCCTATTTAATTTCAAACAAACACTGAGGAATTTATTTGAGAATGGATCCGTAGAAAATCCTTTTGTTGATCCAACTAGTAATGTTCACTCACACATTTTAGACAAGGTTTTCATGTGGACCTACAATGTACATGTTTTATGTAGCCTTTGGTTTCTATTCTTAGATTAGTCACTGTTTTCATGGCTAATCATTGGTGGTTTGGTGTTTACTGTGAAATCCATGGGTCACATTGAGGTGATATTTATGTGTAGTTTCAGATTTATTTTATTTTTATAATTTTATGTGCCGATGATTTCAATTTTTTTCATATCTGATTTGTTGTAGAATGTTTTTTTCATCTCAGATGTTCTACTTATATTGATAAGGTTGAGAGTGTTAGTTCTATTATATATATCTGTTTTAGGGTCTATTAATTTGGTTATACTTATATTATTTTTTATGGATGTCTAGTTTTTAGACACTCTAAGATAGAGTTTCCAAAAAATTATCTTATTTTTATTATCTATGATTTGAAGATAATTCCCATAAAAATTATCATTGATGTCCATGTCCTTATCACCAGCCCATGGGGATTAACAACAACCTTTGGACCTTATTGTAGGTTAAATGAGGTGACGTTGCAGGTTGACCCAAACCTATTCATAGAAATAGTAAGATTCCTATTAGAACTATAAAATTAATATTAGATAATATTCACCAATAATATATATATATATATATACTATAATTCCATAAAAAACATAAAATTTAAAAACAAAAATAATGCTCAACTGTATATTTTCAATAAATCATATTTATTTATTTTTAAATAATTAATTTCATTTAATTGTTGAAAATTAATATACTTAAGTATGTATGTCATAAAGTTTATTTAATAATTTTCCTCCATCTTCTTGAAATTAAGAAATTATTAATTTATTATAATATTTTTATATTTATTTATATTCAATTGAAATGTAAAAATACAGTTGATTATAATTTTATTTTTTGTTACATAATATTGATTTAATAAAGAACTCAAAAAATTACCCATAGATTTAATAAATCTTTAATATTAATAAAATAATGAATATTACAAATAATAAATATAATTTTTATTCAAAATAAAAATATTTCTAAAATATAAATAGAAAATTATTTCTAATATTAAAATAACATTAATTTTGATTTTTTATTTCATTATTTTATATAAACAAATAAATTTTAATTTTTAATATTTCAAAATATCTAAGAACATATATTTTAATTTAATAACTAATGTAGTACTAAAAAGTAATCTACTATGTCTTAGTCCTAATGTAATATTTTACCCATTGTTTAGCCATCCCATTTTTTTGTAAATACCCTTTCTCACCCCCATCCATAATAAATTCACAAATCCATTTCATTGTTAAAATTTATCAAAAAAAAATTCTTCCCATAAGACTATTAATATCCTTAGATACATTATTATCAAAACCTTCATAAATCATTTATTTCATTAAGGGAATTCAAAAAGGATATAATGGATTTCATAGCCATTCACAGAGAACATATCATTTTTATCATATTATTATATTACCATTCCCATTGATAATCCAATCCTCCAAATAATGATAACCTTGTTTATGATATTATAGATATTACACTGGTGGATATAATTCTATTTATAATATATATATTATTATATATACTATATATAATATTGATCATCCTATTTTGATAGGTGTCATTAATTGTTGGTTTACACATGTATGGTAAGATTGTAAATTATTTAATTATCACCTCTATAATAACTCGTTAGCATATAATATATATTCATTATAAATATGTTGTTTTATATATCTTTATGATTCTATAAATAATTTAAAAATTGATAAATAACAATGCATCAAAACCAAAATTTTGATACAATAATTTAGTATTACAAAGTAAAACATGTTCTCATGCGCTTTTATAACCAATGGACGATAGATAATTGATTTTAATTATGGGAACAATATAAAACGTATTAAAATATTATAAATTTAATGATTAATCCTCAATAAATATCATAATAATACATTCCCTATAATGATAAATTAAAACTATATTTACTACCAGATAAACGATCATCTTATTTCATTAATTATATTCAACATATCTCACAATGTTCTTCTCAAATAAAAAATTTCTGAAAAATAGTATATTAATTTATTTAATCATATCCAAGGGAATGAAAACATATTCAAGGGTGAGATTACATTCATAGTAAAATAAAACATGGAATTTGATTATAAATGATCATATATACATATATTATGAGCATATGGGTATGTGAAATAATAATAACATTTGAAATTCATATGTTATAATTAATTAATTGAAATCCAAAAATAAGTTATTAGAAGATAATAAGTCATGAATGAGTGAATAATAAAATATAATGATCTATGAGATCAAATCATACACATGTGAAATTTTTATAGAGTGTGTCAACAACTTGTAGTATAATTATAATTATAGAAATATTATGTCAAGGAAACCTAATATGACATTTATCACATATTATACATGGGATAACCACTAATATACCATATCAATGCTTAAAAGAAAATCCCTTGTACCATATTTCATTATTTTGATAACCTCAAGTGTAACCACATTTAGTATTGGGATTACCTCTCATATACCTCTTCATCTCAAAGAAATTAATCATTACACAATACATTGGAGTTTATAACTTCCCAATAATTCACATAATCAATTAATTTGTATATGACATAATCCTGAAGACAGTTATCATTTCATTATATCTTAACTTGTGGAAATGAATAATATTTCCATTAATATATCATCATTATAATCATTGAAAATATATATAATGATTTTAGACGATATGATTGGTTCACATCACCAAATAATCATAAGATACATCAATGGATGTTTCCATAGATTATTATACCTTTAGAATATCATTGTAACATTTCATGGGGAACATACCAATTTTCATATGAAATACCCAATTTAATATCTTTTTTTTAATATTATAAAAAAAAAATTCATTTTAAAGAACCATAGAACCCCATAATTTATCTTTCAGTGCAAAGACATGTGATGATGGGTGGAAATGAAATTCGTTCAGTATTGGATAAAGTAATTTTTATTTTCACACCATTAAAAAAAAGTAAATTGTTTGTAAAATGTAATAATTAATATTTTTAATAATTTTAAAATATATTAAAAAAATTAATTATCAATTTAACAAATAATATGAGAATTTTAATGAAAGTTGTCAAACATTGTTAATGAAAATATAGATCTAAAAGAATCAAATTCAACGACGAAATAGAGACTATGGTTAGCATTTTTTAAAAATACCATTACAATTATAATACCCAAAAATAGGAAAATGGTAATATTAATTGAAAATTATAGTTTTAAAAATAGATAATTAATTTGATTATGATAAAAGTATAAGATTAATATAATCTCCCTTGATGGAAATTTAGCCAAAACAATATCGAAAATAAATGTGTTTATGACAAAAAACCTCACATTTTTTGTATATTTAAAATCTCACATGACATGTAATAATTAAATAAAATCAAAACTATATATTAAATGTGTATAAAGAGAGTCGTGATATAAAATAACAGTGGTTTATTATATACACAATATGAAATAAATATGTTTTGAATATGGAATATATCTCATAGAAACAAAAGTGAGATGAGAGGCCATTAACTGATGTTTTATTATCTTAGTAAGTGTGTTTAACATCGTGTATAATAGAGTTAAATTTATCAAACACAAATAATATAACAATATTATGACATATATAACCATATGGATTACTTATTACATTTTATTATCCATGTAATAACAATTTTTGTTTCCCATCTGCATTTATGGTGTTTACTACTTCATTTTTAATGTATGTTTTCATTATATATTTACAATCCCTCTACATTTGTCAATATCTAATAATATTCATAATTTTAATTATGATATAAATATCATATATATTTAAAATAACAATATTTAAATACATTCATATAACGAGATGAAAAAAATGAATCATAACATTTAATATTGTTGGTATTTCATACGTACATATGAGTGTTGTTTCAAATTATTTATTGATGGAATTGCTATTATGAATAAAAAAATGTAAAGCACATTCATTTACAAGTTATAGTAAATATTCATGATTATAGTTTCCCTTATTAGCGATAAAAAGTGCCGATAAATTGTACCTTTTATCATCGCTAAAAAACCAACAAAATAGAAACCCTTTATCATTACATCTTTTAGTGATGATAAAGGGTTACCTTTTTCAGAACATTATTTGTTGGTGATGATAAATGGTAAATTAATCAGAATTCTTTTTACAACCGAAAAAGGGTTTCCATAATTATCGTTTTCATTAACACATATAAAGTTCCTGATCTTGCACTCCAGTACAACATTGGAATTCCACATTTTAGGTTACATTAATATAAATAATTTGGACACATCCTAAACTCATATTCTTACTAAAATTATGGGCTCCCAAAAATACATTGCACACACTTTTATATTGGTAGAATTATAAGTCAACACGGGTCGAGACCAATGCTATAGTTCAATTAAGCCTACAACCCACCACCCTCATACATTAGGTTGGATCCTACATGAACCGTCCCACCTACTTGATTGACCAATACAGGGAACACCCCCATTTGTAAACTACTAAAATTTACCAGTATTAAAAGTATTATAAAAAATTAAATAATTAAAACAATTGAAAATCGAAATGAATAAAATAAAAAATTATTCTCACTTTTTAAAATAAAAATTTATCAATAAATTTAATATCTGTTTATTTTAAATACTAATAAATAGTATTTATTAAATATTCATATATAAATTGGATAATTGGAGATATTTAGATTACTAAAATTTGAAAGAGTAAATCTAAAAAAAATTAATAATTTTATTATTAAAATAGTTATTAATCAAAATCAATAAATATATTATACATATATTAAAGATATAAATATTATAAAATATTATATTGAATTTATAGATATAAAAAATGAAGTAATTTAAATAATTAAAAAATTAAACATGAATAAATTATGTTAGAAATAAAATAAAAATGAATAAATTCAATAATTATTATAAAAATTATTAATGAAACAATTACTAATGAAGATGATTAAAATTTAAATATATTTATTTGCTAAATATTAATTCGCCAAAGATCATGTACCGGATTTGTGAAGGCTTCTTCTTGGAATCTAAGAGGTCTAGGGTTTATGCTTTGTTTGGAGCAAGTACTATTACAGTACTGTGTATGTGGTGATGTAGACAATGACTTAGGAAAGATGATGCAGGCATTACACTACACTGGCATTTTGGTCCATGTAAGGTGCTTCATTCCCATTGATCCTATGTTTAATATAATATATATATAAGTCATGATGGGTGGGTTATCCCCTAGGGGGGCTATGACCTACCTTTACGGCATGTATGTATGGTTTGTTTGTGTTTGTTTTAATATAATTGTACCCCAATATCCTAATATATATACCTAGTAATAAATAGTATATTTAAAATATAAATATATAATATGAATAATAGGTAATAATTAAAAAAATATTAATTTCTTATTCATTTTAATATTTTTTATACAAAATTATACATGAATACAATTAATATTGAAATAGATTCTTAGAATTACTATATAAATATATGTCTACATATATAACATTTCCGAAAATATAATTTATATAATAAAAAATAAAATTTTAAAAAATATAATTCAAATATTTTGAGTAAAATGTTTTACAATTAAAATTTTATATTTTTTAAAATGATGACTAATTGAATCATATAATAGAAATTAATTGAATGTAATATTATTTTTTAATATAATATATATCAAACCACTATTAAACTGACTTCAAAAAACAGATATGTAATTAGTAATTTTTTATATACAATGTAAACCCACAAATATTAATAATATTAATGAGATCATATATAGAAATACATTCCATAAATATTAATGTAACTTAGTAAAAATTTTGTTTTTATTTTAGAATTTTATTTAGTAACATGATACATTTAACATATTATATTTATAATAGTTTAATTGGGGTTACATTTTTAATACTATTATCATTAGGTATTATTTATTCATTTGTAATTCATATTTATATTTTGGGATTTGATCATTTTCTAACATTTATTTATATATTTTTAATTTGCTATGTTTAAATATTTTCAATATGTATTTATATTTATTTCAGTTGATATCCATATTATTTTAATAAATTATATTTAATTAATAACACAAACACACTAATCATTTTTATTTATTTTATAAAAGTGAGTATTGTGGAAACACAACGAAATTGAGAAATACACCGGGGGTCTGATAATGGGGTATATAGTAATGAAGTCCAATGGAATCTATTCGAACTATATAGACTTTTATTGGGGGAAATACCTGAGACAAGGGAAAAAAAGAAATCTACACACCATGAATTTCCATTGAAGCCTGAAAATTAGTAACAACATTCTGTTCACACCACGTATGGAAAACATCCATGCATTTTTTTCATGATCCCCTTGAAACTCTGAATGATATATTCAATAAACCGTGGGGGTGGGTATAAAGCCACATAAACTATTGTAAATAATAAGAGAATCAGTTTCAAGAGCCTAAATGTGGATATTATTATGGTTACCTAGCATGATATGGGTGAGTAGTTCTGGGGCATCCACCTGAGGGGAATCACATCTACAAAAAAAGGACATAAAGATACTGATACCCCCTATTTTTTACACATTTCTACATATATTATTGAAAAAAATAACTTGTTTGTATCAAATACCTAATGCTTAGTGGTCAAATACTTTGATTTCGGTTATCTTATTTATTTTCTGGTGTTTTCTATCCAAACACCCAAACTGGGGGAACTCTAAGGAAAATTTCTTGTAATGGCCCGGACATCTCCGGCCCATTCCATTGTCAAAAGTGAGGCCACAAAGTGTTCTGGAGGGTAAAATGGACTTTTACCACACTTTCCAGAATATTGAAACTACACGGCGTGTAGTGTGAGTACACGCCGTGTACCCCCTCGCCGGGTATACCCCGTGTTGAAGGATGTGTCCTTACCGTGTGAAATAATTGGGTACAGGTCATGTGTCTATACTACATGATGTGTACCACCTTTCCGGGTATACCCCGTATTGAAGGTTGTGTCCTTGCTGTGTGAAATAATGGGTTCACGCCATGTGTCTAGTTCTACGCATCGTGTAGTCTCTCCCCGAATACGAGTTACCGCGTGTTGACTAGTCAACGGCAGTGTGCCGTGTTGGAGTCGTGTGAGATAAATAGGTACACGCCGTGTGTCCAGTACAACACACAGTGTAGTCCTTCCAGCGAACGTGTTACCAGTCAACGGATGTGTGCTGTGTTGGAGTTGTGTCCTTGCCGTGTGCAATAAATGGGTACACGTCGTGTGTCCAAACTACACGCCATGTATTCCATCCTCGCATATGTGTTACCCTCAAACCATGTGTTGACCAGTCAACGGTCGCGGAGCCGTGTTGGATGCCTCTTGGAGACCGTGTGAAATAACTGAGAACACGCCGTGTACCATAAAGTACACGTTGTTTACTTTTGCCTTTCTTGCCTATAAAAGGAGGGGTCCCCTCCTCCTTTTCAACTCACCCCTCTCCTCCCCTTTCCTCTAGCAGAGTTCTTCCAAGAGACTCTAAGGCTCTTTCTTCTATAACTTCTTCTTTCAAGCTCTGATTTATGATCCGTCAGTATCCACAAGATCATAACGACGAGACGGAAATTCCGAGCTTGGATCTCTTGTCTTTCCTTCGGCCTTTCCTTTCCGACTTCCACCCGAGGAGGATTTTCCGGGACTCGACGGAAGTGACGGACACCGACAGACGTCTTCTAAAGTTGATCAGGGGGAGCGCTCTGATCTGAACCTATTGAGGTAGAGATCTTACCTTCGTCTCTCTAAATTTTTCATCATGCGGGGTGGGTATCCTCTTGTTTTCATGAGAAACATTTGAACCATTTAACAAATATAATAACTGGTTAAAGAATGGGATGGAGAATTTGTTATGTTTATCATCCTTTTGATATGTTAAGAATTTAATAGGATTATGCCTACTGAAAATCATGGTCTTTGGGGGCCTTTGCTTCCACAATTAAATGTTTCCCTATCTTTCTAGACCATTTTGTGGATGGAAAACTTCGTGGAATGTGGAAATTGGTTAATCAGGTAAAGTTGGCTATTAAAAATATGGAACCCTTGTGTGATCTCCCCGTTTGAACAAAATGGAATAATGAACATGTGGGTGTTGGCTTGGATACGTGGCATGTGATGGGGGTGTGTTGTTGTTTTTTGTGGATCGGGTGAGCAGTGGGGCTGCGGTTGACTTGGGTGTGGGTTGGTGTGAATGATATGCTGGTGACGGGCAGTGGGGATGTGATAAATGGTATTAGAGAGATAATGATATATGGTACAGTTCTGGTTATGGCAGTTTGCAGCGGGGCTGCATGGATGGGTTTGATTGTGAACAGCCTATGGGTTGTGAATAATAAATAAAAAGTGGAAGATTTGATGAATGGTGGGTCATGGTAATGGAACGAGATTAATAATCAATGGGGCTTTTTGGTTAATAAGAATGACTTGGTTCTGTTGCTTGTGTTTTTCTAACTTGATATGTGGATGGCAGGGATATGTTTTACGAACGATTGATGTGGTTAGTTGTGGACAGTTTCCCAATAGTTAAGGAACTAAATAAAATAATTTTTTTGAAACGTGAAAACCTAAATGGGTTTGGGGTTTTTGTTGTATGCATGCTTCGTAGTAGCAGTTCCAAGGCACATGCTCAGTTTCTCTGTTTAGAAGCCATAGGGTGTGCTGTGTGTTTGGTATACATATATATATGTATCTTTTGTGTTTTATCTCATCCCAACCATGTTGAGCACTTAGTGCCGAACACTCCCATTTCATGGGAGAGGGTGTTTTTCCCTTAGTTACTAGCTCCTTCCTACTCCTTCTCCCCTAGGTTGTGATGGATTGAGGTGACCTTACACCCATGAATCTTCGGGATGAGGCCCAGGTGTGTGCGGGTGTGATACGTGGTTGTGAGGCCCAGGTGTGTGTGGGTGGGATACGTGGTAGTGAGGCCCAGGTGTGTGCGGGCGGGATACGTGGTTGGGAGGCCCAGGTGTGTGTGGGCGGGGAGAGTGTGGCAGCTTCGGGACGTTTTCCGTTAGGAAGAGAATCTACCTAAAGGGAAATGGTGCAGGGTAACTGATACTCTTGTTCTTATATTCTACTACCTGTTGTGATTTTGTTTTTGGTGAGTGTGGCTGGTGAGGTTGGGTGGATAGAATTCCTTTCTAGGGTTCTTCTGTTGTTCTCACGGGACATTAGGATGTCTCCCCACTTGTGTACGAGAGCTTTAGGTTTCCCTACTGAGTATACTTGTATGCTCACCCTACATTTACTTTCAGGATTCTAGGAGGACTACCAGGGCTGTGAGGGACCCTACTAGTCAGACAGTTGGAGTTGTTACTGTTGTTGTACTCTTGTTTTCTTTTTGTATTATACTTTGAGCTTTTTTTGTACTTGTACCTTGTTATAAAATTGTTTAAACTTGCATGTGGGATTGGTTTGGGTTTATTTCTATACACTTGTTCTTTTCGTTTTTTGGTGGTTGACTTGTCATATTTCCCGATCCTAAATAATAAAAAGGTTAATGCCTCCCATATTTCTGAAAACTCATACCCTTGGTGCTAGTCGCCACCCTGGGGCCTACTGGAGGCGAGACTCGGGTGGTCATTATCTCCCTTTCACCATTTCCATATCAGGAGGGGCATCTTTGGTGGGAGGGGGTCGTGACATTTCCAAACTACACAGTGTGTACATTCTATACATTCTATGTATATTTAATCTGAGACACGGATCAACCAGACGAATAAATTCCGAAGACACATGAACAAAGATTACAGGTCGTTTGGGTCAAATAGATATATCATTTATTGGATTCTAGATGTTTTTTGTGACATTTTCTAAAAACTACATGCCATGTTAGGCGTAACCAAACACCGTGTATCCTTCACCAACCAAACTTCGACGCCACGAAAGTCAAGGGTGGCCAACCGACCACCAACTGGAGAAATATTACGACAAAAATGTGTTGATGAAACTACATGGTGTGTACTTTCTATATACGTCGTGTACTTTTTATTTCTATAAATACAGATCTTAGCCTCTGGTTCCCAGAATCACTGTTCAATTCTCGGTGGATGGAGGTTCCGCTGTCGTGCAACCATTTCTCCTCTGCTCTACTAATCCACCATTCTACCAAAATAACCTCGTTGTTTCTATAATAAATATATCATGTATCAGTGGTTTTTTTGTTCCCTATTCATCCATGTGTAACTAAACACCCCATGTGTCGGGGCTGTGGGTGATGAACGAGTGTTGTAATTTGGATTAATTGTCATGTTTGTGTTTGGTCTGTATAATCCTTCTAATTCTTCTCCAATCAAATCTATTTACCTTTGAAAATTCTGAGCCAGACCAAGGGATGAATTTTCAAAGAAACAAAGGATAAATAATGATGAATACCTTAATGAACATTGGTAGTATTCATCGACTCACAAATAGACTGATCTAACTAAATAATTTTTAAATACCGACTACCGGAACAAGGAGTCAGTTTCTTCAATTCTAGAAATAGTTTACGGGACAAAGGGATCCTCGTCACAATTGAAACCCAGAGTGTTGGTGTAACGCCCTGACCATGGTTACCTAGAGTCGGTGCATTATTTTGTATCATTGGCATGATCACAAAATATCATGTCTCGAAAGACCGATTAGTTTAGTATCCTTTGAATAACTAGATACATTCATAATGTTTACATTCCATCATAAAGTAAAAAACTACAAAAACATCTTGTCTCTATATTCCACACTCATATCCTCATACTTTCCCTGCAGGTCATTCACAAAATACTTCTTCACATCTTGGGAAAAATAAAACATATATAGCGTTGAGCTCAGATGCTCAGTAAAGATAATAATATAGAGGAAACTTTCATAAATAAGCATAAAAATTTAAGGCAATATATAACTAAAAAAATCCTTTTAAACTTTAAATTCAGCATAATATGGTAAATACAAAATGAAATAATTCCATTTACATACTCACATGGATATTCTACTAGTCGAGAAGTCACATGTAGTATCAATAACCACTTTCACAATAGTGGAATGCTAAATTCCAAACTATCATAACCACATAGTCAAGGATTTGTGCCGAGACTACAAATAATATTTTTTCAAGGCCTTATGCCAAGACACAATTTTGTCTCATAAGACCTACTGATTCATTGAGGAGCTATTGCGGGCTCCACCCTTCACTTACTATGTCCAATGCATTCCTCATATGAACATGTTTAAACATAACATTAACACTCCTATTAAAACTATAATTTGAAATGTCAATACTTTAACCAAAAACAATGAATGGTTTAAAAATAGCACATCCACAATCAAGAATAACTCATTTGATACAATATGAATGACTGTATATTATCAAATTAACCTCAATCGAGAATAATGAAGGATATTGACATTGATGAAAATAATCATCAAAACTATTAGAGAGAAATATCCCCCTCTTTCTTGAAATCATTTAAAAGTCACACTATTTTTCATGAAGCCAATTTAAAATAGATTTTTGAATCAAAGTGTCTCATACCAAATTGAAACGTTTTAAAGGAATTTTTATTTGAAGAATTTAATGTCCACATAAATAAATCATGAAAACTATTTTTATAACATGGACATTAATGAGAATGAATTTGAATAATAAATCTTTAAAAAATTTATAATGATATTTTAGATAGAGTTCCTAACAAAAAAAGAGACACATGAATAAAAATAATTGAGGTAATAAAAACGTTGTAATATCATGAGAATAAATGGATTCATGATATACTATGTCAAAGCACATTATATGCACCATACAAAAGTAAATTGGGGTATAACAATAAAGAAGTATAAATGGAATCTAAATTTAGATGAAATCTCTTATAAAGACTGTATCCTTAGGTTAAGGATAAATAAACGACATAATTATGTGTGGAAAATATAGATACACTCAATTTGATAGGATATTCAGTACATGCACTACATGCAGTAAATAGGTGGTGAACAATGGAAATCTCACGGAATTAAAAGTGAGATAAGAAACCACTTACTTTTACTTTTTCATTGTTAAATGGTAATTTAACCTCCTTTATAATGGTGAAATAATTTTTATTTAATTATACAAGAATCATATACAATAATATTATATCATATATGATCTTTTAACATTGATTTGATTATAATATCTTAGTATTGTCATCGTTTCGGGTGTTAACAGATTCATTTTTCTTTATATTCTTTGTTATGTGAGCCATATTTGTTATGGATGGGATTTATATTATTCAGATATAGAATTATATATTATCCTTATACATTATTTTTAATCATCAAATGGTAATTAGACTTGAATGGATACGATGGGAAATGAATCTCATCTCGTTTGTGGAGACGGTAGTCCGTACGTACGCACGAGCGACAGTATCATTTTTTTGATATTAAAATAATATATAATTGGATGGTATATCATATATACAGAATCATTATAATGTTATATTTATTATTTACTGAATTACACATCATTATTATACCCATCCAAATAATAATGTATTGAATATCAATTACACCACGACGTGTAGACTGTAGGCCGTACATACGCACATATGGTGACATGTCATTAAAAGGATGGATAGAATAATGAATATAGTTGTAACATACTTATAATAACATCACAATATAAAGAAGTTACTGGATTTATTATTATCAAATGGAAATAACAATGAAAGAAATGTTTAAGAAGAAAGGAACATGAAAGAGGTTGGTGAAAACATTACCTCTTCTTCGGGTTCTTCCTTTTGATTTGATCCAAGGGGCTCATTAGGTTTGCTTTATGATCAATATAAGCCCTCTAATATTATGTTACGGAAGTTGAGAGAATATTTGTGCATGGTATGGCTGATCCAAAATCCTTTGAAGGTGTGAATTATTGGTAATGGGATGTTCCCTTTATAGGAGTTGTTAGGGGCACCTTAGGAAAAAATAGAAATATTATTTTATAAATAATTAATATTCAGTTTAAAATTGATAAAAAGTTTATTATTTAATGGTTAAGGTGGGGCTAGGTCGACAACCACTCAACCAATAGGTTTTAGATAGGTTTGTTTCACTATATTCACCTTATATTTTAGGTTTGACTCTTAGTTAATTAGTTTGACATTTACCATGTCTCTTTGTATTCTTATATTATATAGTCAATAAACTTACTATGAACTTCCAAGAGACCCCCAAGTGGTCAATTAATAATACTCCTATAATTATATAATTCCGTTGTCCATACCCTATATTTTTAGGAATAGATTGTCAATTAATAATATAATATTTGTTTTAAAAACTCATTTATGTCAATTTTGACAATATTTAATAATTTATTCCTTTAAAGTCTTAAAAACATTATTAATTCAAACAAAATTCATTCAAGAAATCATATCATTTCATATTAACAAATAAAATTCTTTTTTTTTCATAAAAACATTCAAATTATATTTATTTTAACATTTATGATACCAATTATTTGATTCCTTCATTAATAAGGAAAATACTGCATCATTATTGTGTCAGAAATATATTTAATTATTCAATGTATAAAAATTATAAATAAAAAAAATTATGTAGTAAATACTTTTACCTTTCTAATTTTTATTTATATTCTAAAATATAACATATATAACGATATGTAAATACTATTTCTCTAAAAGATATATGCCTATTTTATTTTTGTATTTACTTTAAAATAATTAATATAAAGTGTCATTATCACTTACAAGTAGATCCATGGGGCCCCACAATCGACCCAAATATGCCCATGGTCGGACATGTATCATCCAATAGGGCTAGGAAACGTTTTAGGTTAATTTATTATAACTATTATATTATTTTTTTACCCTTATTTACTGGATTTACCCTTTAACCATGGTAAATAAAATATTTACCAAAGTAATTACACATCATGTTTAAAAATAAAAGTTATATATTTACAAAATTCGGACCTCCTCATTCTAAATATGGAATCAATTTTTCTAAATTAAAAATACATAAGTAACAGAAATTAACTTAAAATTAATCCCCATTGTCAACACAAAAAGCATGTTTTTAAGAAATAATAACTATCAAAAGATTGACACTTGTTTATATCAGGTTTAAATGTAAAATTACGTCCAATGAAGAAAATTGTATTGAATGGTAAAAATATATTCTAAATATACTTTAGAACCACTCAAATTAATAATTTATCACTATTAATTATTTCGGTTAAAAAAGATGTTTTTTATTAAAATTTAGTAATTTTCACTATTTATCAAAATATAAAAGTTATCAGAAATGTACCAAAAGTTCACCCTAAGATAATATTTAAATTTAAAATCCAAAAATTAATTCCATTTTGAAAGATAAAATTTATAAAATTTCAAAAATTGGGTATTACTCTTCATAACGTCAACTCTGATTGGTCATGGTGTGTTAGAATCTTGATGTTGCTTACAATGAAAGCTATTGCATTATTCAAAGGGAAACATACCGTGTAATATTGGGGTGTTACATTCTTCCCGCCTTTAATAAATTTCTCCTTGAAATATTTACAATTTTGATTGGGAATATAATGGAAAGTCTCACATCAAAAAAAGAGTAAATAAAACTATCACATTAAAAGAAATAAACAGAAGTACAAAGGTCACCCAAGATAACCCATACTTGGATTCCATGTTGGAAAACATGGATATGGAAGACAAACTAAGTGTCACGTTTTTATGGAGAGGGATAGAAAACATGATCAATAGAAATTTAACAACAAGAATACCACAAACATTTTATTGGAAAAACAGTCGTTAGTTTCCCAGTAGGAAATGTAAACGGACAACATTTTCTTGTATTACGTTAAATTACATAAAGATGAGGAATTAATTTCTTAGATTTAATAAGATCATAAAGATACTTCAGTTTTATGTAATGTTTCATTCTTTAATAAATTTCTACTACTAACTCATTTTTAAATGGTGAGTATTCAAGAACACTTGGTCACACTGGAAGAGCTATAATAAACTTCTTATAGAATCACATGATCCCTGAAGGATAAACTATATATTTACCTTATCTTTAGAGATTAATAAAAACCAAAATGGTTATTATAAGATCTGATGATCCCCCAAAAGGATATTCCATTTGAGAAATATACACTAATCTTAATTTATAAAATTAAACCAATAATACCCCAAAGTTAAATAAATATCATTCATTAAACAATTATCCTTAAAATCCATCAATATAATCAAAACTAATATTGAAACGCAAAACATAGAAGAATTTGGTTATGTAGTCTTCCACGTTAAATTGTATCTCCAAATGACATCAACTACTATTAAAGTCACATACATAAATGTAATTAACCTAATTGTATATTATCTATTATAGGTTAATCATTTCCCTAAATAACCTAAATCCCTATAAATCCACAACAAAAATATAGATAAAAATTGACCATTACTCCTCAAATGAAATCCCATATTATTTTATTTTTCTTGGGCATATATTGTTCCCAACAAAGCGAACATCTTCCAAAATAACATTTATCACTTAATCACAAAATCATTTTCCAATAATAAGGGTATTCATTTGATAAGACATAATATCCCAAATCAACTTAATATTGATCAATAAAATCATTTAACATAAAATAATTAGTCACACTAACCAGGGACTTCACTTAGTCCAGTGGTAGGTGATAAATCCCAATCGCACTTTGGTTGTGGGTTCAATTCCAACAGCTTTAATGGACCTGATGGGTTATCACATGGTCTGCATGTTGCACTTTTTCAAAAGCTATATTTTATAACATTTCCAAATTGAGATAAATTTCTCAAAATAACCATAACATAATTTAACCACAAATGTTATCTCATACCTTGCATTTTCATCCCAAAATATAATAACTTGTAATTGCCACAAATTCAATGACCATATGAAACCAAATGGTTATTTATACCTATATCAATAAGAGAAAATACAATTCTTCCTCAAATATCATTTTCACATGATAAATTTTAGGGTTACACATATGAGAGAAAATTCACCCATGTAATATCAACAAAAAAGATAACTAATACATTGAAACATTTCTCCATGCATTTATCTCCACATATGTTCTTCCATGACCAAGAGGCCATCTGATCTAATAGGTCATTGACCTGGGTGAAGCCAAGGTCCCTTACATTTACTAAAAATGACCATAATTGTAATCTTAGGATAATTTTTATTTACTTCCATAGTCCTCATCATTTTTCCTCAACAATTCATTACTTTGTGCCCTTTTTCCCCACACATAAACCATTTATTTCTTCTATTAAGACACTTTCTTGGGCGTCTCCTTCCACATTTATGTTATGATGGAAATTGATATTTCCTCTCTTCAGGGTCTCCATAGCTGGAGCTCTTATCCTTCATAGACTTTCTCTTCATTGTGGAGCCCAGGAGTTGTTTAATATATATGTTGATGATCATATTTTTGGAAAAAAGGATCGACACAAAGGCAATATCTTTTATTCATATCCAAATTCCATTTCATTTCACATTTAAACCACTGTTCTCACCTTGTAAATCATTCTCAATGTTACCACGACTTCCCTGGAATCCATCCATTGACTAAAACTAGAAAGCATTGTGTGAGTAACAATAGTCATAAAATCATTTGAAGAATATCATGACACCATATTTTCAATTTGAAACACCTTACAATTAACCAAGGTCATTTATTCTCATATTATATTAAAATACTTCAAATCTTTTTATAAAGAAAATTTATGTTATCCTAAGCATATTCCATGGGAGTGTCGTAACCAAGAGTGCAGCAAGGCCAATTGTCGTGCACCAGTTCCCGTTCGAGTATTGCTCAAAGCAGTGTTTCCAGGTTTTACCCCTAGGTACATCTGGGCCAGAGTCGCCTCTACCAGCTCATATCTAGACATGGATGTATTTCTTGGAAAACATACAAAATCTATACAATTACGAGATTCTAGGAAGTTCTTCTATACTAATTCTCAAAGTCTATATTAGGACTATTCCCTCTAATCAAAGTATATCTAAATCTAGTTTCCATGGTTTGTACTAAACTTCTTCTGATACCAACTGTAACGCCCTGACCCCAGTTACCCAGTGTCAGTGCATTATTTCATATCATTGGCATGATCACAAATTATCAATTCTCTAAAGACGGATTATTTTAGTATCCATGGAATCACTAGTTACATTCATAAAGTTTACATTACACCGAGAAGTGAAAAACTACAACAACATCTTGTATCCATAGACCACACTCATATCCTCCTACTATCCCTGCAGGTCACTCATAAAGTACTTCTTCACATCTTGGGAAATACAAAACATAGAAAAGGGTAAACTTAGTTGCTCAATAAGCATAACAATATAGTGGAAACCTTCATAAATAAGCATAAACTTTTAAGGAAATGTATAACTAAAACAAAGGACTATTAAACATGAACTTCAGCATAATATGGAAAAGAAAAAAAAAATTCCATTCACATACTCACATGGATATTCTACTAGTCAAATAATCACATGAAATATCAATAACCACTTTCATAATAATGGATTGCATAATGTCGGACTATCATAACCACATAGTCAAGGCCTTGTGCCAGGACTACAAATATGATTTTTTTCAAGGCCTTGTGCCAAGACAGTAGTTCGTCTCTTGAGACCTACCAATGCATAGAGGAGCTATAGCGGGATCCACCCATCACTTACTATGTCCAATGCATTCCTCATATCAACAGGTTTAAACATAACATAAACATTCGTATTAAAACTAGCATAAGAAATGTCAATACATTATCCAAAAACCATGAATGTTATACAAATATCACATCCACAGTCAAACATAACTCATTCAATACAATATGGAAGATTATATTGTATCAGATTAACTTCAGTCGAGAATAATGAAGGATATTGACATAGATGAAAATAATCATCAAAACTATTAGCGAGAAATATCTCCGTTTTTCTTGAAATCATTTAAAAGTCACACTATTTTTCAAGAAGACATTTAAAAATAGATTTCTAAATCAATGTGTCCCATACCACTTTCAGAATTTTAAAATTAATTTTTATTTGAAAACATTAATGTCAATATAAATAAATCTTTAAAACTATTTTTAAAACATGAACATTAATTATAATTATTTGGAATAATAAATCATTAAAACATTTAAAATGATATTTTAGTTTGAGTTTCTAAACAAAAGAGAGACACATGAATACAAATAATTGAGGTAATCAAAACATTGTAATATCATGAGAATAAATGGATTCATGATATATGATGTCAATTTACATTATATACACCTTATAAAAGTGAATTGGTGTATAATAATAATGAAGTCTCAATATAATGTAAATTTAGATGAAATCTCTTATAAAGACTGTATCCTTAGGTTAAGGATAAATCAATGACATAATTATGTGTGAAAAATATAAATACACGCAAAATGATTGGATATTCAGTGTAAAACAATCAGAGTACATTCACACATATTCTTGTAAAAACAACACCAATGAATTAGATGTTTAACTCAATAAATGGAGAATGAGTTAAAATTGCTCTTATCATGTTCATATTGATGAATTTAGAATTTATCAATGGAGTGATTATGTGTATCAAACGTATATTCACATAAATGGGAGTGGAAATTATTACATAGTCAAATAAATAGTTATTCCTCACATAATCATGGAGTAAAATAATCAATGAAGTATAGTTAAAGACGAATTAGTGGAAATTGAAATTTGAAATTCCCTTATCGGTTTGATAACTTACGAAACATACAACCATGAAATAAGTATCATACAATGATGATGTAAATATCTTTAAATTAATGTATATTACACAATGAATACAATCATGGGCAGTACATGCACCACATGCGGTAAATAGGTGGTGAACAATGGAAATCTCACTAAATTAAAAGTGAGATAAGAAACCACTTACTTTTACTTTTTCCTTGTTCGATGGTAGTTTAACCTCCTTTATAATGGTGAAATAATTGTTATTGAATTATAAAAGAATCATATACAATAATATGATATCATATACGATCTTTTAACATTGATTTGTTGATAATATCTTAGTATTGTCATCGTTTCGGGTGTTAACAGATTCATTTTCCTTTATATTCTTTGTTATGTGAGCCATATTTGTTATGGATGGGATGTATCTTATTCATATGTAGAATTATATCTTATCCTTATACATTATTTTTAATCATCAAATGGGAATTATACTTGAATGGATACAATGGGAAATGAATCTCATCGCGTTCGTGGAGACGGTAGTCCATACGTACGCACGAGCGACAATATCATTATTTTGATATTAAAATAATATATAATTGGATGGTATATCATATATACAGAATCATTATAATTTTATATTTATTATTAACCTTAATTACACAACATTATTATACCCATCCAAATAATAATGTATTGAATATCAATTACACCGCGACGTGGAGACAGTAGGCCATACGTACGCACGTATGGTGACATGTAATTAAAAGGATGGATAGAATAATGAATATAGTTGTACCATACTTATAATAACATCACAGTATAAAGAAGTTACTAGATTTATTATTATTGAACGGAAATAACAATGAAATAAATGTTGAAGAAGAAATGAACATGAAAGAGGGTGGTGAAAACATTACCTCTTCTTCGGGTTCTTCTTTTTGATTTGATCCAAAGGGCTCATTAGGTTTTCTTTATGATAAATATAAGCCCTCTAAGATTATGTTACGGATGTTGAGAGAATATTTGTGCATGGTATGGCTGATCCAAAAGCCTTTGAAGGTGTGAATTATAGGTAATGGAAAGTTCCCTTTGTAGGAGTGGTTAGGGGAACCTTAGGAAAAGATAGAAATATGTTTTTATAAATAATTAATATTCAGTTTTAAATGGCTAAAAAGTTTATTATTTAATGTTTAAGGTGACGCTAGGTCGAAAACCACTCAACCAATAGGTTTTAGACAGGTTTGATTGACAATATTCACCTTATATTTTAGGTTTGACTCTTAGTTAATTAGTTTGACATTTACCATGTCTCTTTGTATTCTTATATTATATAGTCAATAAACTTACTATAAACTTCCAAGAGACCCCCAAGTGGTCCATTAATAATATTCCTATAATTATATAAGTCTTTTTTTCATACCCTATATTTTTAGGAATATAATTTCAATCAATAATATAATATTTGTTTTAAAAACTCATTTTTGTCAATTTTGACAATATTTAATATTTTATTTTTGTTAAAGTAATTAAAACATTATTAATTCGAAAAAAATTCATTCAAGAAATCATAACATGTCATATTAACAAATAAAATTCGGGTTTTTCATCAAAACTTTCAAATTATATTTATTTTAACATTTATGATACCATTTATTTGATTCTTTCATTAATAAAGAAAATACTGCATCATTATTGTGTCAGAAATATATTTAATTATTCAATGTATAAAAATTAGAAATAAAATAACATTATGTAGGAAATACTTTTAAATTTCTAATTCGTTTTTATATTCAAAAATATAACATATATAACCATATGTAAAAACTATTTCTCTAAAACATATATGCCTATTTAATTTTTGTATTTACTTTAAAATAATTAATATAATGTGTCATTATCACTTACAAGTAGATCCATGGGGCCCTAAAATCTACCCAAATATGCCCATGGTCGGACTTGTATCATCCAATAGGGTTAGGAAACGTTTTAGGTTAATTTATTATAACTATTATATAATTATTTTACCCTTATTTTTTGGATTTACCCTTTAACCATGGTAAATAAAATATTTACCGAAGTAATTACACATCATGTTTAAAAATAAAAGTTACATATTTACAAAATTGGGACCTCCTGATTCTAAATATGGAATCAATTTTTCTAAATTAAACACACATAAGTGACAGAAATCAACTTAAAATTAATCCACATTGTCAAAACAAAAAGCGTGTTTTTAAAAAATAATAACTATCAAAAGATTGACACTTGTTTATATCATGTTTAAATGTGAAATTACTTCCAATGAAAAAAATTGTATTAAATTGTAAAAATATACTCCAAATATGCTTTAGAACCTCTCAAATTCATAATTTATCACTATTAATTATTTCGGTTAAAAAAGATGTTTTTTATTTAAATTTAGTAATTTTCACTATTCATCAAAATATGAAAGTTATCAGAAATGTACCAAAAGTTCACCCTAAGATAATATTTATATTCCAAATCCAAAAATGAATTCCATTTTGAAAGATAAAATTTATAAAATTTCAAAAAATTGGGTATTAATCTTCATAACATCTACTTTGATTGGTAAAGGTGTGTTAGAATCTTGATGTTGCTTACAATGCAAGCTATAGCATTATTCAAAGGAAAACATACCGTGGAATATTCGGGCATTACATTCTTCCCTCATTTAATAAATTTCTCCTTGAAATATTTACAATTGGGATTGGGAATATAATGGAATGTCTCACATCAGAAAAAGAGTAAATAAAACTATCACTTTAAAAGAAATAAATAGAAGTACAAAGGTCACCCAAGATAACCCATACTTGGATTCCATGTTGGAAAACATAGATATGGAAGATTAACTAAGTGTCATGTTTTTATGGAGAGGGATAGAAAACATGATCAGGAGAAAGTTAACAACAAGAATACCACAAACTTTTGATGGGACAAACAGTTGTTAGTTTCCCAGTAGGAAATGTAAACGGAAAACATTTTTTTGTATTAAGTTAAATTACATAAATATGAGGAATTAATTTCATAGATTTAATAAGATCATAAAGATATATACTTAAGTGTTATGTAAAGTTTCATTCTTTAATAAATTTCTACTATTAACTCATTTTTGAATAGTGAGTATTCAAGAATACGTGGTCACAATGGAATAGCTATAATAATCTTCTTATAGAATCACATGATCCCTGAAGGATAAACTATATATTTACCTTATCTTTAGAGATTAATAAAAACCAAAATTGTTAGTATAAGATCTGATGATCCCCCAAAAGTATATTCCATTTGAGAAAGATACACTAATCTTAATTTATAAAATTAAACCAATAATACCCCAAAGTTAAATAAATATCATTCATTAAACAATTGTCCTTAAAATCCATCAATATAATCAAAACTAATGTTGAAATGCAAAGTATTGAATAATTTTGTTATGTAGTCTTCCACGTTAAATTTTATCTCCAAATGACATCAACTACTATTAAAGTCACATACATAAAAGTAATTAACCTAATTGCATATTATCTATTATAGGTTAATCATTTCCCTAAATAACCCAAATCCCTATAAATACACAATAAAAACATAGATAAAAATCGACCATTACTCCTCAAATGAAATCCCATAGTATTCTATTTTCCTTGGGCATATATTGTTCCCAGCAAAGAGAACATCTTCGAAAATAACATTTATCACTTAATCACCAAATCATTTTCCAACAATAAGGGTATCCATTTGATAAGACATAATATCCAAAATCAACATAATATTGATCAATAAATCATTTATCATAAAATAATTAGTCACACTAACCAGGGACATCACTTAGTCCAGTGGTAGGTGATAAATCCCAATCACACTTTGGTTATGGGTTCGATTCCAACGTCTTTTTTGGACGTGATGGGCTGTCACACGGTCTCCATGTTTCACTTTTTCAAAAACTATATTTTATAACATTTCCAAATTGAGATAAATTTTTTAAAATAACCATAACATAATTTAACCACAAATGTTATCTCATACCTTGCATTTTCATCCCAAAATATAATAACTTGTAATTGCCACAGATTCAATGACCATATGAAACCAAATGGTTATTTATACCTATATTAAAAAGATAAAAAGTAATTCATCCTCAAATATCATTTTCACACGATAAATTTCAGGGCTACACATATGAGAGAATGTTCACCCATGTAATATCAACAACAAAGATAACTAATACATTTAGACATTTCTCCATGCATTTATTTCCACATATGTTCTTCCATGACCAAGAGGTTATCTGATCCAATAGGTCATTGACTTGGGTGAAGACAAGGTCACTTACATTTACGAAAAATGGTCATTATTGTAATCTTAGGATAATTCTTATTTACTTCCGTAGTCCTCATCATTTTTCCTCAACAATTCGTTACTTTGTGCCCTTCTTTCCCACACATAAACCATTTCTTTGTTCTATTAAGACACATTCTTGGGTGTCTCCTTCCACATTTCGGGTATGATGGAAATTGATATTTCCTCTTTTCAGGGTCTCCACAGCTGCAGATCTTATCCTTCACTACCTTTCTCTTCATTTTGGAGCCTGGGAGTTGTTTAATATATATGTTGATGATCATATTTTTGGAAAAAAAAGGTTCGACATGAAGGCAATATCTTTTATTCCTATCCAAATTCCAGTTCATTTCTCATTTACACCACTGTTCCCACCTTGTAAATGATTATCAATGTTGCCACGACTTCCCTGGAATCCATCCATTGACTAAAACCAGAATACATTGTGTGAGTAACAGTAGTCATAAAATCATTTGAAGAATATCATGACACCGTATTTTCAATTTGAAACACCTTGAAATTAACCAAGGTCATTTATTCTCATCTTATATTAAAATACTTCAAATTGGTTTATAAAGAAAATTTATGTTATCCTAAGCATATTCCATGGGAGTGTCGTAACCAAGAGTGCAGAAAGGCCCATTGTCGTGCACCAGTTCCCGTTCAAGTCTTGCTCAAAGCAGTGTTTCCAGGTTTTACCCCTAGGTACATCTGGGCCAGAGTCGCCTCTACCGGCTCGTATCCAGACAGGGATGTATTTCATGGAAAACTTACAAAATCTATACAATTCTAAAATTCTATGAAGTTCTTCTATACTAATTCTCAATGTCTATATTAGGACTACGCCCTCTAATCAGAGTTTATCTAAATCTAGTTTCCATAGTTTGTACTAAACTTCTTCTGATACCAACTGTAACGCCCCGACCCTAGTTACCCAAATTCAGTGCATTATTTCATATCATTGGCATTATCACAAATGATCAAGTCTCTAAAGACGAATTAGTTTAGTATCCTTGGAATCACTAGTTACATTCATAAAGTTTACATTATATCGGAATGTGAAAAAATACAACAACATCTTGTATCTATAGACCACACTCATATCCTCCTCCTATCCCTGCATGTCATTCATAAAATACTTCTTCACATCCCGGAAAATATAAAACATAGAAAGGGGTGAGATCAGTTGCTCAATAAGCATAACAATATAATGGAAACCTTCATAAATAAGCAAAAACTTTTAAGGAAATGTATAAATAAAACAAAGGACTTTTAAACTTGAACTTCAGCATAATATGGCAAAGACAAAACCAAATAATTCCATTCACATACTCACATGGATATTCTACTAGTCAAATAATCACATGAAATATCAATAACCACTTTCATAATAATGGATTGCATAATATCGGACTATCATAACCGCATAGTCAAGGCCTTGTTCCAGGACTACAAATATGACTTTTTTCAAGGCCTTGTGCCAAGACACTAGTTTGTCTCTTGAGAACTACCAATGCTTAGAGGAGCTATAGCGGGATCCACCCATCACTTACTATGTCCAATGCATTCCTCTTATCAACAGGTTTAAACATAACATAAACATTTGTATTAAAACTAGTATAAGAAATGTCAATACATTATCCACAACCCATGAATGTTATACAAATATCACATCCACAGTCAAACATAACTCTTTCAATACAATATGGAAGATTATATTGTATCAGATTAACTTCAGTCAAGAATAATAAAGGATATTGACATAGAATAAAATAATCATCAAAACTATTAGCGAGAAATATCCCTGTTTTTCTTGAAATCATTTAAAAGTCACACTATTTTTCAAGAATACATTTAAAAATAGATTTCTGAATCAAAGTGTCCTATACCACATTCAAAATTTTAAAAGGAATTTTTATTTGAAAACTTTAATGTCAATATAAATAAATCCTTAAAACTATTTTTAAAACATGAACATTAATTAGAATGATTTAGAATAATAAATATTTAAAACATTTCAAATGATATTTTAGTTAGAGTTTCTAAACAAAATAGAGACACATGAATACAAATAATTGAGGTAATCAAAACATTGTAATATCATGAGAATAAATGGATTCATGATATATGATGTCAATGTTCATTATATACACCATATAAAAGTGAATTGGTGTATAATAATAATGAAGTCTCAATATAATGTAAATTTAGATGAAATATCTTATAAATACCGTATCCTTAGGTTAAGGATAAATCAATGACATTATTATGTGTGAAAAATATAAATACACTCAATATGAATGGATATTCAGTGTAAAACAATCAGAGTACATTCACACATATTCTTGTAAAAACAACAACAATGAATTAGATGTTTAACTCAATAAATGGAGATTGAGTTAAAATTAATCTTATCTAGTTCATATCGATGACATGATAATTTATCAATGGAGTGATTATGATTATAAAAAGTATATACACATATTGGGTAGTGGAAATTATTAAATAATAAAATAAATAGTGATTCCACACATAATCATGGAGTAAAATAATCAATGAAGTATGCGTAAAGCCGAATGAGTGGAAATTAAAATTTCATATTCACTTATCGATTAGGTATCTTATGAAACATACAACCATGAAAGAAGTATCATAAAATGATGGAGTAAATATCCCTAAATTTAATTATATTACACAATGAATACAATCATGGGCAGTACACACACCACATGCAACAAATAAGTGATGAACCATGGAAATCTCTCAGAATTAAAGGTGAGATAGGAAACCCCTTACTTTGTACTTTTTTCATGGTTGATGGTAGTTTAACCTCCTGTATAATGTTGAAATAATTTTTATTTAATTATACAAGAATCATATAAATTAATATGATATCATATATGATATTTTCACATTGATTTGTTGATAATATCTTAGTATTACAGTCGTTGCGGGTGTTAACAGATTAATTTACCATTATATTCTTTGTTATGTGAGCCATATTTGTTATGGATGGGATGTATCTTATCCATATACATAATGATATCAATTACTTAAAGACTATTTTTAATTATCAAATGAGAATTATACTTTAATGGATACGATGGTAAATGAATCTCATCATGTTCGTGGAGACGATAGTCTGTACGTACGCACAAGAGACAATATCATTCTTTTGATATTAAAATAATATATAAATGGATGGAATATCATATATACAGAATAATTATAATGTTATATTTATTATTTACATGAATTACACATCATTGTTATACCCATCCAAATAATAATGTATTGAATAACAATTACACCACAACGTGGAGACGGTAGGTCGTACGTACGCACGTATGGTGACATCTAATTCAAAGAATGGATTGAATACTGAATATAGTTGTAACCTATTTTTAATAACATCATAGTATATATAATATACTGGAGTTATTATTTTATAGTGAAAATAACAAAGAAAGAAAAATTTGAAGAAGAAAAGAACATGAAAGAAGGTGGTGACAACATTACCTCTTTTTCAGGTTCTTCTTTTTTATTTGATCAAAAGGGCTCCTTAGGATTGATTTATGATCAAAATAAGGCCTCTAGGTGGATGTTATGGATTTTCAAAAAATATTTGGGTATGGTTTGGCCAATCCAAAAGGGTTAGAGGGCGTGAATTAGATGTAAGGGGAGGATCCCTTTTATAAGAGGGGTGAGGGGCACCTTAGGAAGAGATAGAAATATTGTTTTATTATAAATTCATATTCGGTATATAATGGATAAAAGGTGGATTATTTAAAGGTTAGGGTGGGTATAGGTTGAGAACCACTCAACAAATAGGTTTTAGACCGGGTTGGTTCACTATATTAACCTTATATTTTTAGTTTTAACTCTTAGTTAATTAGTGTGACATTTACCATGTCTCTTTGTATTTTTATATTATATTGTCAATTAAATTACTATAAACTTCCAAGCGACCCCCAACTGGTCCATTAATAGTACTAATATCATTATATAAGTCTGTTGGAAGGTCCTTCAATTTTTAGGAATAGAATATCAATTAATAATATAATATTTGTTTTAAAAACCCATTTCTGTCAATTTTGAAAATATTTAATAATTTATTTTTTTTAAAGTCATAAAAACTTTATTAAATCGAAAAATATTCATTTAAGGAATCATAACATATAATATTAACCAATAAAATTCGTATTTGGCATCAAAATTTTCAAATTATATTTATTTTAACATTTATAATACCAATTATTTGATTCTTTCATTATTAAGGAAAATATCGCATCATTATTGTGTCCTAAATATATTTACTTATTCAATGTCTAAAAAATATAAATAAAATACCATTATGTAGTAAATATTTTTATCTTTCTAATGAATATTTATAGTCAAAAATATAACATATATAACCCTATGTAAAAAAAATTTCTCTTAAAGATATATGCTTATTAAATTTCTGTATTTACTTTAACTTAATTAATATAAAGTGTCATTATCACTTACAAGTGGATCCATGGGGTCCCAAAGTCGATCAAAAGAATTCAATGGTCAGAAATGTCTCAACCAATAGTGTTAGGACACGTTTTAGTGTAATTTATTATTATTTGTTTGTTATTTTTTCCCATATTTACCGGAATTACCCTTTAACCATGGTAAATAAAATATTTACCGAAGTAATTATTCAAAATGTCTAAAAATAAAAGTTACCTATTTACAAAATTTGGACCTTTTAATTCTAAATATGGAATCCATTTTTTTAAATTCAAAACATATAAGTGGCAGAAATTAAATTAAAATTATTTCTCGTTGTCAAATAAAAGAGCGTGTTTTTAAGAAATAATAACTATGAAAAGATTGACACCTGTTTATGTCCGGTTTATATGTGAAATTACATCCAATGACCAAATTTTATTAAAATATAAAACTATATTCTAAATATACTTTAAAACCACTCAAATTCCTAATTTATCACTATTAATTATTTTGATTAAAAAAGTTTTTTTTAATTAAAATTTAGTAATTTTCACTATTCATCAAAATATGAAAGTTATCAGAAATGTCCCAAAAGTTCACCCATAGATAATTCCAATATTCTTAATCCAGAAATTGTTTCCATTTTCAAAAATATAATGTATAAAATTTCAAAAAGTGGGTATTACTCTTCATAATGGCTACTTTGATTGGTCGTGGTGTGTTAAAATCTCAATGTTGCGTACAATGCAAGCTATTGCATTATTCAAATGGAAAAGTATCATAGAAGCTTGGGATGTTATAGTTGGGTTATTATGAATAACACAACCTAATAAAAAGTTCATATATCCTCTATAATCATTGTAGTCACAACACTCTTCTTTTCCATTCAACCACATTAGAAACAACTTTTAATTTTTTTCCTTTAAATGTTATATTTTTTTATGTAAATAAAACAGTTGTATTAATTAAAAAAATACCACTCTAAATTAAATATCTTTTAAAAACATAATTCCAAAAGTAATCGAATTCACGCACATGTCGATTTCTATGTAGATCGACCCTGAACATATGATATACTATTTTATGAGAGGGTAGTATCATTTTGAGACACCGATAAGATACCTTCGGTGGAATTATAGATTAAATTTGGTGCATTTTATGGGAACCTCTTCTGTTTGAAAATTCAATTTAATTATGATGTAATTAAATTTGTGATAAATTAAAATAATTTCAAATGTCTCTTTTTCTAGTCCCATTTATTTCATTCTTTATTTTTCCCTTTTATGCCTGGGTTTTGTTTTGTGCATGTGTAGGATCACAGGGTACATGAGAAGACTCCCCACAAGGTCCAAGAGCACTCAGTCATCAGAAATTCATTATATTGACCTAAAAATCAAACAGAAAGTGTTGAGACATCATCATGCATGGGTGGAATATCATAACTAGAACTCACCACCCATGGAGAACAAGGAAAATTGAGATCTATCCACTGAAGCTATAGGGGGGCACTCGTACAAGGACAAGGAGCCTCCCGCTACACGTATTCCGGAATAGGCCCCACAAGGAGGCTTAATGGAGTTACTCATAGGGAACAACCAGAGGCCACCACTCCAATCCCATCTTGTGTACATCCAACCTCAATAGAAGACGCATTTAATTTAGCATCCAGTACTTCTCCACTCATGAGAAGAAATATATGCCGCCTCCACTCCCTCAGTGATCATCTCTATGATGTATTCTCATAGAGTATTTCACGAAATCTATTCATGGAGCTGACAGGGGCATCATCCATCTGCCAGTATAGGAACAATATTTCAAGATCATGTCTATTATCATGCAGTTGATCTAGAATATGGTTTATTTCGGTGGCCTGCCCACTGAGGACTCATGTGTCCATCTCTACAATTTCCTAGAGATCTGCAACACGTTCTGCTACCACATAATCTCTGAGGATTCCATTCGTCTTCACATATTCCCCTTATCCCTAAGGAATTAACATAAAGATAGGATAAATATTTTTTATTATCGATCTTTCCTCACATGGGAGGAGCTATCTCGGGCGATTCTATCCAAATATTTCCCACCTTCGAAGATAGTGACCTTGCAGAATGAAAAACACAACATCCAACAGCATGACTCGAAGTTGTTGTGTGAGTCCTGGAAGCAGCTCAATGATATGAGTCAACAATTCCCACACCATGGACTCCAACTCTGGATGTAGGTCCAAACCTTCTACGGAGGTCTAACGATGAACACAATGTTCGTGGTGGATGATGTTGTTGGACATACAGTTACGAAGTACCCTGAAGAGCTTTTTGATCTTCTGGAAGACATGTCTGCCAGTAGTGTCCAGTAGAATTCTGAGCTGGTCACACAAAATGAGGTATTCACTATATCGATTCTGCTATTATGCTTGCTGCCTATTTGGACACTATGTAAAAAAATATCGATTCACTGAATCTGAAGGGTTCATCATAAGTATATGGGGTGAACCATCTGGCATAAAGAAAATGTGGTGAAAACCATATCATGGGAGAATGCCTCGAACCAACAGTAATCCCTTCAATGAGCGTGGTGAGCTATGTTTCTCAAAACCGAGGGCTAAACCAGTACATGAAGAACCAAAATGTGGCATGCCATGATCACTAGAATACAGGATGGGGACCACAATATTAGAATCCTCAGCCCTAACAACCACACGACTACTGCATGCCCCTCTATCCGAGCCAGTACCTGAGGTAATAACTGCCATAATAGGGATATTACTAGAAGCAAGGTTATCGAAACCCTTTCCCACAACAGCTGTAGTAGCCACAACCTCCACAAATTGTAGAGCCAATATAGTAGGATAACACCTCAAGGTTAGAGGATCTCAAGAACATGTTTATATCTAGTGATGAGACCATATTCCAGAATCTGGAGGCTTCCATTCGAAGCATGGAGATCCGAATCGGCTAAATGGAAAACCAACATACAACGAGGTAGCTTGATACACTACATGGTAACACTAAGAAAACCCTATGTGAGGAGGACCATGTCATCACACTATGAAGTATAAAGTATCTACAAAATAAGGAGCTATCATAGTCAAGTGTTCCTACACCACCATATAATAAAGAAGGTATAGTTACATACCCCTTTTTATCCAAAGTATTAATGAAAAAGAGTCCCTAAAAGGCCTAGAAAATGAAGTTGTAAAACCCTGTGGGCTTACCTCAACATTCCAAGAAATTATGACGAATAGAAAGCTGGACCACCAGTTTTGAAAGTTCTTGGAAGTCTTTTGGAAGTTACATCTCAACATTCCAATTGAAAAGGCACTGAAAGAGATACCTATGTATGAGAAATTCATGAAATAGATCCTCTCCAACAAACCAAATATGGTGGATATAGGCACCATTTCAATAAACAAGGAGTGATTAGTAGTTTTACAACATTTGATTCCTCGTAAACTCCCTGATCAATATACCTTCACTATTCTATGCAATATTAGACCATGTGTGTTTGGGAAGGCCCTCTGCAACTTAGGGGCCAACGTCAACCTCATTTCTTTTAGATTTTTACGAATCTAGGGATCCATAACATGAATCATACCTATGTATCCATTAATCTTACTGACTGATCCATAAAATATCCAAAAGGGACTACTAGAGGACGTTCTAGTAATGGTGGGAAGGTTATTCCTTCTTGACGATTTTATCATCCTCGTCATGGAGGAAGACCAGGAGGCTCCTCTCATTCTTGGAAGGCCTTTCTTGGCCACTGGGAATGTATTGATCGATGCACACTAGGGGGAGTTTATTTTTGGAGTAGGATATGAAAGAGTCTCCTACAATGCCTTCAAAGCCATCAAGGAAGCTTCATTATTATAGAATAAGGGATTCAATGAAGTGACCACTGTATATGATCACTTGATCAAAAATGGAGATGATATGGTATGTTTTTCCCCCTCATATTACTTGGTTTTTCCAGACATTCAAGATGATGAGGCACTATAGAACCTACAATTCCTAGAAAACCAAGGAACCACTACTAGAAGTGTGCTATTATTCCCTACATTCATGAGATAGAAGATATTCGACAACTTTTACCTTCTATTCTAAATCCACCTTCACTTGAAGGGAAGCATCACCAATATTCTTTGAAGTACAGGTATTCGGGAGACTATCACACATTTCCCATCATACATAGTTCATCACTATCACATGAGTAGGAGGATGTGATTATGCATGTTTTAAAGAGGAGGAAGTAGGATATTGGGTGGATGGTTGTAGACATCAAAGGCATCATCCCTACCATTTGCACCAACAAGGTGCTACTCAAAGAAAAGGAAAAGAATTTTCGGAAAACACAATGATGCATGACCTCCCACCCTATGAAGGATGTTGTTACAAAATATGTAATCAAGTTGTTGGGTGTAGGAATCATACACACCATCATATATAGTAAGTGGTGAGTCCCCTGCAAGTGTTACCAAATAATGGGGTATCACTATGATTTCAAATGAGAAGAATGAGCTCATCTGATCATTCACTGTAACCAAATGTAGAGTTTATGTGGACTATATATTGTTGAATTACACTACAAGGAAGGACCATTCTCCCCTACCCTTCATGGATCAGATTCAAGAGAGACTAGAAAGGAACTAGCTTTACTTCTTCCTAGATGGCTATTCTAGTTAAAATTAGATTTCCATTTCCCTAGATGATCAATAGAAGAGCCCATTTACTTTAACATATTGTAAGATTTCATATAGAAGGATATCTATTGGCTTGTAGAACACTCCTGACACCTTCTAGCGATGCATGTTGGCTATCTTCTATGACATGGAGGATCTGATCTTAGAGGACTTCATGGATTATTTTTTCATTTACAGAAAATCATTAACCATTTTCTTGTGACACTGGGAGTTGGTTGTAGAAAGATGTGAGAACACTTACCTAGTTTTGAATTGGAAAAAATGTAATTTCATGGTGAAAAGTTGAATCATCCAAGGCCATAGATTCTCAGCGAAGGGGATAATGGTGGATCCAGGAAAGATAGATGTCATTTCTTGTCTTCCTATTCCAACTTTAGTCAGAACCTTCCAAAATTCCTAGGATATGTAGCTTTCTACAAGAGGTTTTTCTATGAATTCTTGAATATAGATTAGCCCCTCACCAACATTCTAACCTAGGATTCCATTTTGAGTTTGATGATCCATGCACAACATCATTTTAGCACATGAAGGAGAACCTGGTTGAATCTCTAGTAATAATTTCTCTAAACTACGAGGACCATTTTGAAGTGACGTGTGATGCTAGTGAAAATTCTGTGGGAGCAGTCCTAGGCCAGTGGATTGAATGAATTTTCTGAACTATCTATTATTCCAACATGATTCACAATGTGGCATAGAGGAACTACACTACCACAAAAAATGAGATGTTGGTAGTGGTGTTCAAGTCTAATAGGTTCTGTTCTTACTTAGTGTTAGGTAAAGTTATTGTTTCTACTGACCATATAGTACTCAACTATATTATGATCCAGATGGATGGGAATCCACAACTGATATGATGGGTACTTCTCCTACAAGAATTAGATATATAGATAAGTGACGTGAAGGGGAGAAAGAACATTTTTCCTGATCATCTATCATTCCTAGAGCTTCCACATTTTGAGAAAAAGGATGATCGAGAGATCAAGGAGGATTTCCTGGAGGAGCACCTCTTTTTAGTCAAAGAATCATCGAGTCTCTATTATATTGATATTGATAATTTTTTGGTTACATGTTTCTTCCACCCCGACCTCTCCTTCCATCAGAGGAAAAGGTTTCTATATGATGTCAAGAGGTACATCATGGAATATCCTCTACTATTTTGATCTTATGGGGATGGGGTGATCCAATGTTTTATCCCAGAAACTGACGTTCATGGAGTCTTGGAATTCTGTCAATACTCGCTAGTTGGGGGAAATCACGTGCTAGATTATACTATAGAAATGATCATACAATCAGGGTTTTTTCTATCCCACGATGCATTGAGATTTTCGAGCATTTGTTTCACACTGTGATAGATGCCAAAGAATAGGTAATGAGGGGAATATAGATGAGATTCCCCAGTATCCCATCTTTGAGGTAGAGATCATCGATGTCTTAGGAATCAACTTCATGTGGACCGTTTACCCAACTTTTGGGAACACTAATATCCCGTTCTACGTCAACTACATCTCCATGTGCATAGAATCCATTACTAAGAAACACAACATGACCATGGTAGGCATGTCATCTTTAAATAAATACATTTTTAGTAGGATTAGTGTTCCATGCGTCCTTATCAGTGATAGGGGGATCCACTTCGACAATAAATTTATGAAATGAGTGTTGTCAAAGTATGGAGTGAACAATCATATGGGGATGCCATATAATCCTTAGTCCAGTGGACATGTGGAGCTCTCCAATTGTGATCTCAGGATGATTCTAGAAAAAAAGGTGAACACTTTAAGGAAATATTGGTCCAAGAAACTCAATGATGCTTCGTGGGCATATCAGTCTGCCTTCAGAACACCACTAGGGATGTCCCCATTCCAACTAATTTATGGAAAGCCATTCCATCTCCCAGTAGATTTGTAGCAAAAATATTGGTGGGTTCTCAAGGCCCTGAATTTTTATCTGAAGGCTGCTGAAGGGAAGTGTAATTTCAAACTGTCGAAACATTATGAAATCCGATTAGAGGTGTATAAGAACGCCATGCTATACAAGGAAACGGTGAGAGAAATCCATGACCAGATTATTTCATGAAAATCATTCCATCAAGGGGATCATGTACTCCTTTTTAAATCCCATCTTTGATTATTCCCAGGAATGTTGAAGTCATGAAGGTTTGGACCATTTCGAGTCATTCAACTGTTCCACCATGGAATAGTAGAAATTTATGGGAAGGATGGTCAACCATTTAAGGTGAACATCCATCAGCTAAAGACATACCATCACATGGAAGAAATAGTGGGAACTCTCACCGCCATGCATATCAGGTAAGAATAGGTAAGTCAGTCATGCTGACGCCCTTAAACAAATGCACTTCATGGGGGAAACCCAAAAGATACATGGTGTGTACCACCTATATACATGGTGTGTACTACATACTTTTAGTTTATATTATTGATATTATATATATACAGATTAACTAAACAATAAACAAGGATGATGCATGTGCCGATGGTAAAGTCACTGGAGTTTGTCCGAGCCATCACCGGTTCGAATCCCATCATACATACCTTCATCAAAGGGTTCATCCTTTTTATACTCATGATTACATAAATGGAATGTGTGGTATTTTATAGAATATAAATATATATATAGTTATATAGAATAAAATCCATGATGATTTTGGATCTGCTGGCCCGGATCGTAACCCGGTTTCAAAAGACCCGAGATTGATTCTTGGAAACCGCCCCAGTTCCATCATTTGTCCTTTTAATAAAACCACATGGCCTATATTTCAATATACATTTTTTGATCCATTATTTCATTAATAACATATGATATTTTCAAAATAAGGGAATACTTGCTGGTGAAGTATGAAGATTGGTAAAGTCTCGAGCCAAGATCCAATAGACCAAGGTTTGAACTTGGATAATCTCCATCCTTTAACCCTTTTATTCAAAATTAAAACCACATGTTGTGCATTTTATTTTTTCAATTTAGTATTGGCCTTGTACATTAAATATATATAATTAATAAACCTGAGTAGTTGTATAACCTATACTTTAGTGGTTGGGGTCTTAGGTTCGGAACTAATGATAGTTGGTTCGAATCATGCCCCAAGAAATAGACCAAATGATTTACTTTTTTTCCAATTTTAGAACACACAGCGTGCATTTCCTATTACATTATGTCTATAGATTTATTTTTTGGTAAATAATATATATTATTATTTTTATTTTATTTAAATTATAAATATTAATTATTATATAGTGTACTATAATAATTATATAATATACCTATGTAAAATAAAAAATATCAAATAAAATACTACACGGTGGGTCTGCCAGAGTACAGGCCCTGTACTCCGGCTATAAAAGCTAGAAACTCTATGTGACCACACCCCATGTCACGTGCTCCCCTCTCCGCCTCATTGTTTTCATCTCTCGAAGCCGAACAGCCTCCCCTCCTCAAATCCTCTATTTTCTTCAGTTCTTCGTTCTTATTTCTTCTGTATTGTGATCCGCACATCAGGTACATCATTCTATATAACTTATTTCCCTATTTTCATATTATATAGTGTGTCTTTGAGATCAACCACTGATTCATCTCCTGCAGTACATGTGAACCAAATGATGAACACGTGGCATGTACTTTTGTACACGGTGACAAACTGGACAATTCAAAATTTTAAATTACACAGTGTGTATGTTTGTTACACACTGTGTGCCAGCCGAACTTGTTCCCATGTACCTCATTCCCACGGTCATGCACACCATGTTTACATGCATGAAATGTATGATTGGTACAATCGGTGTGTCCCATTTACATGGGAAATATTGTGTCTATCACTCCACATGGCCATTTGAACTATGTTCTTACACCCACCGTGTCATACCTTCACATAGTGTGTACTTCATTTTTTGGTTCTACTCAAATAGTGGTCATGTCTTTGAAACACATGACCAGGCACCAGTTTGTATGTACACAACATGAATGTATGGTACATGCCATGTATCCTTTCCTGGAAAGTGACATTCTCGCATGTCTATCCAGAGAACATCAAATGCTAACCCTCTTCCACTACATGCCCTGTACTCTGGACATAGATGCCAGGTTCTATGTCTTAGATTTTGTCACATTTTCTTCATCTATTTTTTTTTATTTTTTTCCCTTTCACTTTAGGATGTGGATAATGGAGGCCCTATTTGTTTTAAGTGGCATGCCTCCACTACTGGGGGAGGTAGGGTCACCTTTCTCTAGATTCAACACCAGCCCACAATGACACCAGCCTTGGACATCCCGGTATACCAGCCTCCTCTGTTTCCCATCTTTCCGCCACTCACCACCCTGACGGAAGCAGCTACTACTACCACAACACCACCACCTCCTATTGAGCCTCCAAAGGCCATCATTTTTTCACTACTAGCTGCCACACCTTCTAAGCCATCCTTTATAGCAGTTGATCCCTCACCGGCCTCCACATCTAGCAATCCTTTGCCCACTGAGGCCGCTCCACCACCCGAGCTAGCCCTTACTACATCCCCACCATGTTCGGCCTCGGACGGTTCCCCAATACTTACATCGTGTTTCCAATCACCGACCAGGTACACGACCAGGTCCGTCACTTCTCTTGTCGCATGATCCAGTTGAGCAGTCGGTTTTTTTACAGCAGCGCGCCTCAGAAGCTGGGTATCTTGGGAGATTTGGAAGATCTCCTCAGGCACAAACCATTAATCACGAACATCTAATTTATCACTCATATTTTCCAAAATTTATTTTTGTAGTTCACCACATTATTTATGTTCAATGGGCCTGAGTATCCGAAGAATCTTAGCGACACTGTCCCAGTGGTCCAATTTCGGCTGGGTGGTCGACCTTTTTCCCTTACCATGACTGATTTTGGCCGAGGATATAGTTATTATCCCCATCCAGTCAACCCACACTTTGTCTCCACCATCACCCACACTGAGCATCCTTTTTTCATTTCCATGTGGCTAGATATTGATGGGCCTGATCACCGTTACACCCCAACATCTCAGAAGAGTACCATCATCTTTGACCTTATCCTTTGTTTCACCCACCGATGCTTTAGCACCTTCTTGTTTCCATACCATGTGGATATGGGAGTCATGACCAGAAGTGACATGGAGCTACTCACCTGCATCATCCGACAGGACTACCCAAACCTCCCCTACCTTTCCACCACCTAATTCTATTCCATATTCACCGATTGTTAGAAAAACCAGAACAATGGGTTCTGCACCACCTTCCTTTCCCACGACCTCAGCCTTTTCGAGCATTCCCTTCCCCACAACCAGTTAGGTTCCCCGCAGCGGATGGACTTTCTCATTCTTATTCGCAGGGGATTAGTTCGAGTGTAGGGGAACTTATGTCCTTGATTAGAACCCACCACCACCCCCTTCTAACCCTCCTACCCCCGAGGCTACCCCTATACCTCCATCCCCACCCCTTTCTTTTTCCTTACCCATCCCTACTTCCTTTCCCATTTCCCCTATTTAAAAATCCCCTGCCCATTCACCTTATGCACCCTCATCTGAACCCCCATCACCATCTACTTAGCTAAGATCAACCACCACCTTTCTCACCTACAACATCATCAAGATATTATTTTTCAGTGATAGACTACATCTGCTCCATGCCTAGACCACCTTGAGAGGATGGTGGATTCACTATTACAACATTAGGGGATCCCCATTCCACTGGAAGTTACTTCTCCTTCTACACCTCTGTCTTCAACCATCCGCACTACTGTGGTTTCCATTGCCACAGAATGTGCCCTCATCTTAACTAAAGGTATCAACCCATCTCTACTTACAAAGCTCACCATCACGGATGCCCCTTCAGCGGCATCACTACCACAGGATACAATCTCTATTCCTCCATCTTCTCCATCTGATGAATCCGCCGCACTGATATGTGATAGTGCCTCCCTTGATTCTATACCATGAATATGACATCTGAATTTTCTTCTATATGTATTTTTTCCCATTTCATTACTGTGAATATATGATTTCTTGCATTTTTCTTTTCCATCTACAGTCACATGTACAATAGAGAGTCTTTTGGATGTCTTAAATTCACACCACGGCACGAGGAGAGTATTCGTACAATTTTCTCAGTATTTTTCATTTCTCTCTTGTCTTTCCTCCCATCTCCCATAATTGTTTTGTGTCTCCCTCTCTTTTCCTCTTTAGTAATGATCTTGGTGGAACCTCTACAGTATTAAGTAGGGTGGAGAGTCTCTCGACCACCATATTCTATTCCCTAACTGTCATCTAGTTGACATCATCATTAGAATATATATTTGGAAATGTGAAAAAAATTGGTTAGTAATATTTATAAATAATAAATCTATTTGTATGAAATTTTTAAAGGATGCCTGCATATTTTCGTTCTTAAGTGTTTTAAAATGGTTTAGGAAATATTTTAAATTAAAACATGTAATCCATGGCTACATTCATTGATTATGATAATAATTTATATGCATGTCATGACCTGATTTCCACTTTATTTTCTATTCCCACTCATGAGAGGAATTCTACACAATTCTTCATATTATTTATAATACCCACTTTCTTGAGAGATTCATAGAATATAAATGACTACCAAAATTTGCATGTTTTTTTCAAAACATGAAGAATTTTGGAATTAAATTTAAATGGTTGAGGAATTAAATTGTTTCAGTCCCTTTTATCTTGAGACCTACCATACATCTGAACTTTGTAATGCCCCTAAAAACCATGGATAACCTTGACAGAATGCCACATTACAAAACAATTTCGCTCATGAACATAATTTTTTTTAACATTTCATGATAATTCAATTGATATTTAGAGTGGCAATTGGTAGTATATGGCATATTTTTTAGTATAGTAATGAAATTTTGTGTGGGGGACTTGCATTTGTTTAATTAGTGAAGAAAGGGTTTGAAACCCCTTTTCATGGAATTTCTAAAAGTGGTCCCCAATTGATTAAAAAAAATGTTATATACAAGGTGAACTTATATTCACTTGATGTTTGTGAACCCAGCCTGAATATGGGAGATGTTGGTGATTAATGCAATTGAAAGAGGTTGTTGAGGATAATTTTACATTATGACTTATTTTAAATATCATGCAGTTTTATTTAATGAATTTATACTCCCTTTTCAATCCTCAGAGTTTATTTTCCACATATCAATATACCATCTCTTTCCCATAGAGACATCTGAACTTTTTTGAAAATCCCTTATAATTTTTTTTAATTAAAACATTCTTACGTAGATAAATATATTTATTTCCAACTTCTGGATAGAGTGTATATATGTTTTATTGAGAATGACTTTGAAAAAAATTATCTTTACTGTTGAGTGTGGTATTTAATTTTTAGATATATCATCATGTGGCATGATTATTCTTGAAAGGTTGAATAATGTGTTTAAAAGAGGATGAAAGTAGTTACATGGATTATATATGAGGCATGATTATAATATATTATGAATTGAATCTGTTTTATAACTTTTATGATTTTTCTATTATAACAATATCATTCATACTTATGATTAATTGAATTCCTTACTATTAAAATATAGACATCTTTAATTAGGTGATGAGATGTTATTGAGGGCTAGAAAATGACTATGTTTGGAGGAGTTTGATATGCCCAATGTTTGTATACATTTCCACATATATTATTTAAAATAAGAGCAATTTTTACCAAATATTTAATGCTTAGTGGTCATGTAATTTTATTTTAGTCATCTTATTTATTTTCAGGTTTTTTCTGGCCAAATGCAAAAATTGGGGGAACTCTGAGGAAAAATTCATAACTAAACTTCTTGTACTTTCTATACATTCTGTGTAAATTCAGACTCATACGTGGATCAGATGGACAAATACAAGCCCAAGTTGCCAGAATAGAGACCACACCATGTGTGAACTACATACATTCCGGGTACCAGCTTCTAGATGTGGTTGGTGGAATTTCCCAGAGACTACACACTGTGTGCGGTGGTGCCACACTCCATGTATCCTTTATGAACCGACCGTTGACATTATAGAATTCCAGGGTGGCATAGCTGGCCTCCTACTGATGAAAAATTCCAACAAAAACACATTGACGAAACTAAACAGTATGTACTTTCTATACATGTCGTGTACTTTTGTTTTCTATAAATAGAGGTTCGGGCCTCTAGTTTCAAGGAACATTGTCCAATTCGCGATGTATGGAGGTTTTTCTATTGTGATACTGTTGCTCCTCTACTCTACTAATCCACTGTTCTACCAAAATAACTTAAATGTTTTTGTGCTAACCACATTAGGTATCAAGGGTTCTATTGTTATATTTTATTCCATGTATAACAAAACCCCCCGTGTGTTGGGGATGTGGGTGATGAACGAGTGTTGTAATTTGGATTAATTTTAAATTTTTCTTTTTCCTATTTAATCCTTTTTATTCTTATTCAATCAATTCTATTTATCACTAAAAATTATTAGCCTAACCAAGGGTAGATTTTTCAGGGACTTAAAGAAAGAATAATTATGAAAAACATAATTATCATTAGAAGTATTCTCCGACTCGCAAATGGACAGATCTAAATATTGAATTGTGAGATACTGACAACTAGACCAAGGAGTCAGTTTCTTCAAAACTAGAAATAGTTTATCGGACCAAGGGAACCTTATCACAATTGAAACCTAGAGTGTTGGGTTATTATGAACAACACAACCTAATAATATGTTTGTATAACATGCATAATCAATGTATCCTCAATATGATTCTTTTTCATTAAACCACATTAAAAAGAACGGTTGGTTTCCTTTATCATTAAACGTTAAATGTTATTTCAGAAAACAAAATAGTTTTCATAATTAAAAACAAAAAAACCACTCTAAATTCTTCATCATTTACTATGTTAATTCCAAATTTAATCAAATTCTCACACTCATCCAGATCCCTATGGATCGACCCCACAGCAATGCTATAATATATTAGGAGTGGGTAACATCAATTTGGGACATCAATAACATACCTTTCAGGAAATGACAGACCCATATAGGTCGTAGAACCCCTTATGTCTTGAACCGCCCAACTACCTCACATATAGAACATATTGAATGAACCATCTGTGATCAACATGATTACCACTTGATGAGGGTACCATCATATCCGTCACACCAGTATAATATAGTGAAAAATTTTGTCAGTGGTGGTTAAAAATATAAGAATCCTAATTGTGAAAACCTAAAAAAAATTATAGATTTGAACTAGACTAGTCAATACTTTCTTGGTTTTTGAATATTAGACCTATTCCTATACATGTGATTCCTTTATGTCGAGAGTCGTTCATATCCTTGGAGATACACCAACACCTTAACACAAATATGATCACACATGCAATTTTATCAATCCCAAGCTTCGTTTTCTCTAAAAGACATGACTGGTGAATGAAATTTTTGTGGCCTCTTCGGATGAGCTATCACACACCAACCGCGGTTTTCATTTTTTTTTTATTTTTTCATGATTTTGGATATTTTGGGGATGCTCGGGTTGACTGTCCAACAAAAGTATTCCTGTTTTAGTGGTTTCAATTTTCTTTTAACTATATTCATGGTCATTTTGAGGTATATTGGTAGAATGTTTCACAGTGGAGATTGTTTGACACACATAGTGTCTCTAAATTGTGTTCAAATCACATAATGATCATTGGGAGCGATTCCCTAGTGTTTGGGGTGTCATTTAAGGGTTTTGGACTATTTTTCAGGTAACATGGTTTGAATAGGGTTTTTCAAAATCTTTTAGTTACAACTTGTAATGATGCATAAGTTTTATAGTTGCATTTACACAAAAGCTCATGGTTTACAAAACAATTTAAAAAAATTGTACAGCCTATTACAAGCTTAATAAACTGAATCCTAAAAATTTGATTTGAGTGATTCCACCTCCAATTTAAATCTATATTCCTTTTATATCAACTTGAGGGTTCCCCCTTGTTATCCATCATTTTTATCCACTGTATGGGATATCCTTAATCAATTTTTAGTGATTCCTTATCAAATCCTTATATTTCCACTTCCCCTCCCTCTCATATTGAATTCAAGGTCTCTCTTGGTGGAGTTTCTCCTTGAATGAACTCTGTAACCATGGGTTGATGTGTGGGAAATTATCATGGATTTTAGGGTGTGTGTGTTAGATATTGGTCTATATTATTCCATCTTCAGATGTATCATCAATATTTCACACCGTTGAGGTAGGTGTTTTTGATCGCATAGCGATTCACTATTCAAATCCACCCTTACACCACTGTTTAAAACTAGTTTTGTAAGGAATATTCAAAAAACAATAATAAAATTAACATTATGTTTGAATCAATGAATTAATTTTTATCACTGTTTAATAGGGATGTTTTACTTCTTTTGGTGTTCACATTGTAGGAGGAGGTGATTTGGAGAGCTCGTGATTGAATTCATGTAAAATGGTTTAAACTACGTGATAGCCCAAGTATGCATGGTGACCATTATTTGTACTGTGGATAATTCGTGCATCCAATTTGGATAAAAATGGGTGTATGAGTGAAAATAAATTTGGGATATATTTATCTAGAAGAACATGAAGCCCAATTCATCCATTTGGAGACCCAAAATTGGACAACAATGTGAAGAGATTATTGGTTGGCTAAATTGGACCACCCTTGTATATTTGGGCCATAACTCATGACTGGAAGTTCCAATTGGTCTGATACCACATCCATTGGACATCTACCACGAAGTCACAATTCCCCACTAAATTTCTTGATAATTGAATGAGTTTTGGTCAGTCAACCCGCTATAAGAATAAGGATTAAAATTGGTTTCCAGAATACTGACCTAGTCCCCTAGGCAGTTGACATATTTTGTGGAAAGTGTGATTTTTTTTCCAATAAAATCACTCCTCCCCTTTATTATATCATGTTGCAATACCAGGGGTGAATTTTAGTAGATTTTTATAGCTCTTTTCACCCATTTTATTTCTCTTATCCCTCATGTAATTCAGAACATCTTAGTGGTCAATTGGAGAGCATCCTTTGTTGTAATCCTGAGCTCCGCACTTGTAATATTCATAACGTAATTGATTTCCCAATTTGTTGTCAATTGTTATTCTTTAATAATTTTAATTTTGTTTTTATACTTTTATGATAAAATACATATCAAAGGAACAAGAATCCACATGTTTCCAGGAATAGCCTTGATCTTGTGATGATTTGAGTGTGGTTGCCTCTTTTCTCACCCCTCCATTTCAGGAGTGTGCAAATGGATTTCATCAGTTTATAAAATCTAAGAGCATGAACCAATGAATATTCTTGTTCGTGTATATTTTATTATTCTAATCAATGACATAAATTTGGACATCTCATCTCATTGTTGATTTGATGCCTTGATTGAGTTCCGTTTCAACATAGATTCTTTTTGTTGATTTTGAGTGGTTGTTGATAATCAGTATCATTGATTGATCAAATCCTAGGTGGTATCCTTGTAATAAATCACATAACATTACTGTTTTCATATGTATATAATCATTTAATCAGTGATACTTCCTTTTCCCTTGAGAGCGATGACAGATTGAGAATCAAGGGACACTTACACGGTTTGATCACAATTTCTCCAACCGATTTCTCTATGTAGCAATTTACATTTTATTTTTGTTCATTAATCATCAATCCCAAGTATTATAAAACCCCATTTCCTTTTTTTAGTTTCTTAATTATAACAATGTTTTGGAATTAATGATCTAAGGCTCCTTCAAGAGAAGACATAGTGTTGCTGCTATACTGCTGAAATTCTAGTAAAAAATAAACATCTAATTTGATGCGCTTGACAACACGATCAAATTATGTCACCATTTCAGGGAATACATCATCAACTTTTTCCTTTATATTTATTTTTTTTATTTATTAATTAGTACTCCTTGCAATACCCCACCGCATTTGATTGATTTTGTTTTCTTGTTTTTGTTGTTTTTGTATGTTATTTATCTCTCTCTCTCTCTTATTATTCTTCTCCATCTATCTCTATATAATTATATATTATAACATTATATTCTACTTTCAACCATTTAAATTGATTTTATCCATATTTAATAACAATAAACAAAATTCACGACTAATTCGCATGACCCGATTAGAAAGAAATGCTTGAATTTGACCCTAAAATAAAAAAGACAATCCATTCAAAAATCATGTTATATAGAGAAGTTAAATAAAGTAATACTAAAAAACCCCTTTTGTAATCTCATGTGTTAATAATCCAATAAAATATAGAAACCAATTAAACTCAATAAAATCTAGCTGCAAATAATCGAACCTTAAAATAACTGACCAACCCAGATGTTTGGTACAAACCTCTATACATCCAATATCCTGAGGAAGTAGCCAACATTGAGAAAAGATCAGGCTACATCCACCTACTTCCCGAATTTTATGGTCATCCTGGGTAGGACCCTCACAAACAACTCAAATAGTTTCATATTGCCTACTCCACCCTGAAACCCCAAAATGTGTCTGAAAACCAAATTATGTTTACGACATTCCCTTTATCCCTTGATGGTGTAGCCAATGATTGGATATACTATTTTACTATGACAATTGGGGGATGGAATGATATGAAAAGACTATTTTTAGAGAAGTTCTTACCTACCTCTAGAAAAGAATCAATTAGGAAATCAATTTCTGGCAGTTGGCAAACCCAAAGTGTGACCCTTCATGAATATTATTAGAGATTCAAACGACTCTGCTCAAGCTACCCCCACCATCAAATTAGTGAACTACTATTAACCCAATACTTATATGAGGTACTTATTCCAATGGATCATTTAATGATTGATACATCAATGGGTTGTGCCTTGGTTGAAAAAAATCCTTTCGCCACTCTTGACTTAATAGCCTTCATGGCTCAAAATACACAACAGTTTGGTTCAAGAGCTATTTCACCAACCCGAGGGGTTCATGAGGTAATTCATTCATCACTAGTAAAAAATTTAGATAATAAGAATGATGATATGCATACCATTATAAGGAAATTATCTCAAGAACAATGTAACTAACAGTCTTCTCTTGTTCCATTACATTGTTGTATTTGTTCTGACAATACTCATTTTTATGACCAATGCCCACAAAATCAAGATTCACCAGAGTCTGGGGCAACTAAGTTCCCAGGGCATCTATTCTAGTAATCACCTCCCTTTAACCAGGAACAATTCAGGCCAAATCTAAACCATGGGTGGAAAGCACCACCTCATTACCGACAAGGAGGAAACTCAAGCTACCCCATGCAGAATTGGTATCCACAATGCCATGGTATGAAACCTTCTTATCCTTCGACTTACTGAATCTATCATTCTCCTCCTCTAACATCTAAACCAAGCCACAAGGATATGGTGAATCAAATGGCAACCCAGAACATCCAGTTCCAACAGAACACACAATCGGCAATTCAAGACCTACGAACTCAATTGAGGAAATTGAAAAACACCATAGGTGATCTTAAGATGAAGGGTTCTATAAAACTACCATCCCAAACCATTTCCAATTCGAAGGACAAAGGTTATTTAAGTGTAGTTACACATAGTAGTGGTAAAGAGGTATCACCTTCTACTGATTCTACACAACAGGTTTGTCCCCTCTTGAAAACTCTCCTTTACAACCCTCAAAATTTTCATGTAATGAAAAACAAGACAAAAATGGTAATAAAGATATAATTGATGATTAAAAGGAACCATAAATTCCTCTTCCTTTTCCCCAATGTTAGTCTAATATATGAAAAAATCTAATAATGATATTGATACTGAAATAATGGTTACATTTTAAAAAGTTCAAGTTAATATTTCTTTACTGGATGCAGTCAATATAATTCCATGTTATGCCAAGTTTCATAATGATATTTTCACCCATAGAAGAAGGATGAAGATGAATGATAGAGTCAACATTTGAAGGAATGTATTAGCCTTTATTCAACCAATATTTCCAACCAAATGCAAGGATCTAGGAACATTCACAATACAGTGTACCATAGGGGAGACATTCATTTAAAAAATTCTGTTTGATTTAGGTTCTTCCATTAATGTAATGCCTCAATCCATTTATTCTTATTTACAGGTTAGAAATATTCAACCAACAGGAATTGTAATGAAACTTGCTAGCTGGAGTACTACGCGTCCAATAGGAGTGATTGAGGATGTCCTTGTAAGAGTGAAGAATCTCATCTTCCCTGAGGATTTTCACATCCTTGAGATGAAAGATACCCAAACCCAAGTACATGCCCCTCTCATACATGGGAGGACATTCCTCAAAATAGTATATGATCATCATAATTCACAATGGTACACTATCCATGGATTTCAGATGAGAAATGGTGAGTTTTAACATCATTGAGGCTATGAAACACTCCATTGAAAAGCACTCCACTCTTACTGTCTATTCGATGGAAGTGCTCTCAAATGATGCACACACACACAATTCTCTCCTCAACCCAAACACTAATTATATTTAATTTTGTTCACCCTTTGATTATTTGGGGTTTGATTCTTGTTTTTAGTGTTGTGTGGGTTCTGACAAGTGTAATGTTTTTGCCATTATTGAGGAGTGTGTTCATTCAGAGGTACCCATGATTGTCGATGATTCTGGAAATCTCATTTCAATAGATTCTCTATCTTTAGAGAATAAAAATGAGTAGATAAACAGTTTAATGGACCTCACACCCACTAAATTCCCTCATTTAATATAGAAAACACCAGTGTTGGAACATAAAAAACTTTTTTATAAGTTAATACATGCATATCTTGAAGGTATTGACCAATTTCCCATCATTATTGTCTATAACCGCTCTCAACAAGATGAATTAAAACTGCTCAACCTTTTGAGAGACTGTAAAAAGTCAATAGGATGGACATTGGGTGATATTATTGGGATTATCCCACTTATTTTTATGCACCATATAATTTTGGATGATGAGGCTAAGCCTGTGATACAATCTCAATGCCGATTGAATCCCACTATCCATGAAGTTGTAAAATTGGAAGTTAGTAAATTACATTCTATGAATTTTATTTATCCTATATATGAATGTGAATGGGTTAGCCCAAGGAAAATCATGCATAAAAAATAGGAATAACATTTTTGTCACATGAAAGGAATGAATCGGTTCAAACACATGTGTAAAATAGTTATCGAGTCTGTATAGAATACCATCGACAGAATCAAGCCATGCGGAAGGACCACTTTCCTCTACCTTTCATTGACCAAAGGTTTGAATGATTAGTTATTATGTGCCATTATTGTTTTATTTATGGCTATTAGAGTTATTCTTAGATCCATATAGCCCATGAGGATCAAGAAAAGACATCATTTAATTGTCCATTCGGCACATTTTCATACAGAAGGATGTCATTCGGTCTATGTAATGCTCCAGGTACTTTTTAGTAATGTATGTTGAGGATTTTTTCTATGTACCATGAGATTTTTATGGAAGCCTTTATGGATTCTTTCATGGAATATGGTTCTTCTTTTGAGGATTTTTTTTCGAACACCTAGGTTTTGTCCTCTACCGCTGCATTGAAAAAGATCTTGTTTAAAATTATGAAAAATTCCATTTTATGGTTGAGCAGGGGATAGTTATCGAGCATGTCATTTCAAATAATAGAACTCAAGTAGATAAATCTAAAATTGAATTAATTTCTACCCTTACATATCCAAAACGTGTTTCTGAGGTGTGATATATCTTGGGTCGTGCAAGTTTTTACTACCAATTCATTAAAGACATTAGTAAGATTGCACATCCATTGTCCCGATTATTGCAAAAAAGTTTCTGAGTTTTTGTTTGATAAACATTGTGAAGATTCATTCAATTCACCAAAAGGAGTCTCACATAACCTCACATAATCCAACCTCCAAGGTTGGATCTCCCTTTTATGCTTATGTGTGATGCCTCTAACTTTTCTATTAGGGCAGTTTTATCACAATGGTTTGAGAAGGCTCCTCATGTCACTTTGTACGCCTCACATACCCTTGACCCTACCTACGAAAATGACACAAAAACTAAAAAATAACTCCATTATACTATGTGTTACATGGAAAAAATATTGTTTATTCCTTCTTGGGTCAAAAGTGATTGTGTTTTTTCACCATTCTGCCATTCGAATCCTCATAAAAAACATGATGTTAAGCCCCGCCTCATACAGTGGATGCCCCTCCTCCAAGAGTTCGAACATGACATTATAGATAAGATGGGAGTAGAAAATTTTCTAGATGACCACATTAGAATTATTTATCCACCATTGGACCATCTTGTTGACTCACACATCCCCATTGGAGAATTATTCTCTCATGAGAACCTTGGTTATATTGTGGACCTTAACCCCTGGTTTGCAGACATTATGAATTTTCTAGAAACATCTAGGGTCCCCACTGATTTCCACACAACCCAATACTAGAGACATAATCATGATTCTTTGTGGTATATTTGGGATGAACCATATTTGTAAAGAATTTATGGTGACCATGTAGTTCATCGGTGTGTCCCTGACCATGAGTTCACCACTACTTTGACCATCTGCCACACTTTGGCCGGTGGGGGCCACTTTTTCTCTCAACGTACCGCTCGAATGGTCATTGACATAGGAATTTATAGTACAACATTGTAAAAGTATGCCCATAGAATTTGAAATTCATGTATTTTTTGTCAATTCATAGGGAATATCTCTAAGAGGAATGAAATTCCCCAACAACCAATGTTATTCTTTGAAAATTTTCATGTCTGGGACATTGACATCATGGGGCCTTTTCCAAATTCATTTGTCTTTTTATAGATATTATTGGATGATGAATATGTATCTAAATGGGTGGAAGCATAGTCCACCAGGACTGATGAATCTCGTGTGGTTGTTGAATATGTGAGGTCTCAGAGTTTTAGTAGGATTGGTTTACCAAGATTCATCCTTTGTGATCAGGGTTCACATTTTTTCAATCACAACATGAAAATTTTTCTTCATATGTATGGGGTTGATCAAAAAGTCTCCACTAAATATCACCAACAAACTAACGGACAAGCAGAAATTTCAAATCGGAAAGTTAAACAAATTTTGGAAAAAATGGTACAACCCAAGTGGAAAGGTTGAACTTTGTGCTTGGATGATGAACTTTGGGCATACCGTACAACATTTAATACCCCAATAATAATTTCACTATAGAGAATTGTGTTTTTAAAGGCTTGTCACCTCCAAGTGGAGGTATAACACCATGCATATTGGGCTGTTAAACAATGTTATATGAAACTTTTAGATGCATGTGAGCATTAGAAGCTGTAGATTCATGAGTTGTATGAGATTAGACGTGACACATATGAGAACTATCGAATCAATAAAGAGGAGAAAAAATCTATCCATGATATAATAATTCATTAATGGAAGTTCCATATTGGTGAGAAGGTCCTCATGTACAATTCTAGGGTACAGATCCACCAATGTAAGCATCGTTCACGATGGGTCGATCCTTATACTATTACTAATGTTTTTCATTTTGGTGCAATGCATATTATACATGAGTTAAGTGGAAGAATTTTTACTGTCAATGGGAAGTGACTTAAATACTTCTATAAGGAGTTTCCAAATAATTTGGTGGAAGAAATCCACCTTCTAGATGAAACATACAATTAAAACACACCAGGTTTTAACCTTCCTTTTCACATTCTCAATAATTTCAGTGAGGACACTTCACATTCTAGGTGTGAGGGGGTGGGGGTTGATACATTCATGGTTTTATTATAATTTCTTTTGTTATTCTTATTTCTTATCATTTTTGCCTTCCTTATGGTTTTTTACATTTTCCCCATCAAATATTTCAATGTTCCATGATTTTGATGACCATAAGTGGGGGAAAGTAAAAATACCATAATGAAGGAAAAAAGAATAATTGTAAGAATTTAACATTAGGGAGTAATTTTTAGTGAATTAGTTTTCTGTCAATGATGTAAATGGTTGTATCTATATGAATACTTTGAGATGATTGATGCTCCTTGTGTGAGTAGTTTTTGGGAAAACAATGTCACTAATATCTTCACACATTTCTACACCAAACCACAAAGTGTGAATATTTATTACATACTAGAAGGTAAATATAAGTTAGGTTAATATTTTTCAGCATAAAATGATATTTATATCTGTTCATTCATTACCTGATATATTTCTTTACTATATTGGACTGACCTGTGTGTGTGTACCTGATATCCAACTGTAGTACACCCTAAAACAAATTTGGGTTGTGTCTTGGGCAGTTCAAAAAGCACTCTTCCTCAACCTTTGATCTTGTTATAAGTATTACAATTAGTTTCGTAAGGAGATCAAATAAGGGATGAGGGATGAGTGTGAGATTTTCTTCATATGCAACTTTTGAAAAAAGTAATAAATGATGGGAGTAATGAAATGTCAGACATATGGGTATATCTAGGTCAAAATCATATGTTTTGACTTCCAGGAATGCTTATCTGATTGGGTCCTGAAATATGATATCTAAGGATGTAGGGCAGGTTTGGTGGACAAAATCCTTTTATCTGAATAATGTTAAAATAGCCGATATTTATTGTATAGAAAGTGGAAAGAATAGCATGAAATGGTTTTCATAGACACACACACATGTAAAATTAGTGTAATGGTTTAATTTTTAATTTCTTTCTCAATTTGGTAACATGAATCTCTTTGAATTTCATTGTTATATTGTTTATGATACATCTTTTTCCATTTTCACTAGGAAGAACTCATTGGTCTAGTTTTTATATTGATAAAATTACATTAATGAATTTAAATATACATAAATGATTAATATTCATGATGTTGGTAATATATACATACCTAATATTTTAGATATGTGTCTTTTCCTAGGAGTGAAAAGGTTTTGGTGTAGGGGTGTGATTGCATAGTGTTTCACTATTCAAATCGACCCTTACACCAGTGTTTTAAACTAGTTTAGTAAAGAATATTCCAAAAATAATAATAAAATGCACTTTATTTTTTAATAAATGAATTAATTTTTATCTCTATTAAATAGGGAAATTTTACATATTTTGGTGTTTACAGAGTACGAGGAGGTGATTTTGATAGCTCGTGATAGAATTCATGACAAATGGTCCAAATTGCGCGAGAGCCCAAGTATGCATGTGAACAATTATTTGTATTGTGGATAAACAGTACATAAAATTGAGAAATATTGGTGTATGAGTTCAAAACAATGTAGGATACATTTCTATATAATACCATGAATCCCAAATCATCCATTTGGATCCACCAAATAGGCCCACAATGTGAAGAAATACTGGGTGGGCCAGATTGGACCACCCATCGGTATTTGGGCCATAACCTGGGCCTCGAAGATCCAATTGGGATGATTACACATCCATTGGAAAAATACTTTAAATAATCACTTCTACCCCAAATTTCAGGACAATTGAATTCTTTTTTTCTAACAAATAGTCGGATAAAAAGGATTAAAAATTTGGTCTTCCGTAGTGATCTAGTCCCTTAGGCACATGACCTCTTTTGTGGAATCTAAAATGTTTTTGTCCATAAAATCACCCCCCCCCCCCACATTTTATCATGTTTCAAGACACGGGGTGAAGGTTAGTCCAATTGGAGGTCTCTCTTAACCCATTTTATTTCTCTTCTCCCTCGTGTACTTCTAATCCTCTTATTGATCAATTTATGGAGCGTCCATTGTTGTAATCCTGACCCCACACTTGAAATCTTAAAAAGGTAATTAATTTCCACATTTTTTGTCAGTTGTTCTACATTAATACATTCTAATTTTTTGTTTATTATTGTATGATCAAATATAAGTCAAAGTAACAAGAATCCACATGCTTCTATGCATAACCCGTATCTTGTGATGATTTGAGTGTGGTTGCCTCTTTTCTCACCCCTCCCTTTCATTAGTGTGAAAATGGATTGTGTCGGTTGATAAAATCTAGGATCGTGAACCTATGGATCTGAATGTTCTTGTAATATCGAATATTTTTATCAATTCCACAAATCAGGTCATCTCATCAAGTTTTTTAGTTGATGTGTTGATTGAGTACCATTTTTACATCAATTTATTTCGTTGATTTTGAGAGGTTATCGATAATCAATATCATTGATCAATCAAATACATAGTGGTAACCTATTAAGAACTTAAGTACCATTACTGGTTTATATATGTATTAAATTAATGAATCAATTATCCTTCAATTTCTCTTGAGAGCGGTGACAGATTGAGCATCAAGGGACACTTACCCGGGATGGTCATGATTTCTACAACTAGTTTCTCTATGTAGTAATATACTTTTGATTTCTGTTCTTTAATCATCAAACCAAAGTATTATAAATCCCCATTTACCATTTTACTATTGTAATAAGAACCACATTTTGTAATTAATGATCTATGGATCTATCGAGAGATGACATGGGGGTGTTGTTATACTGCAGAAATTCTAGTTAAAAATAAACATCTAATTTGACGCACTCGACAACATGATCAGTTTCCGACTTTTTCAATCCACGCACAATTCGTGGATAGTTATATTTTTTCAAATAATTTTCAATGAATTTCTCATTTCTATAATACAAATTGGTATACTGAAGATGTGATTTTTTAGTGATATAATTTATTTTAAATTTGTTTTTAGAGATATTGTGTGTGATACCAATGATTATGGAACATATGGTGCTTGAGGAAACGTTGTTGTTCTGTAGGGTGAAAATTGAAGTTTTTGAGGAATTTTTAGCCTTAATTATGTGGTTATGGTATTGATGGATTGGGAATTCAGTTTTGTGGGTATATGTTTTGTAATGTGATAGCTTGATAATTGTGTTGATATATCTGGGAATGGTTTTTATAGGTTTCAAAGGGTTTGTTTTTTTATATAATTTAAGTTGTGGGATTTGTTTAAAATAAAATGGTGATTTTTCTAAATGTGTTCTGAGTGTTGTCTTAGACATTGGAGTGTGGCATTGGTTATTGTCACATCCAGGGGTTCACTAGGTGCACCCATATATGTGCATTCAAATGAAGACCACACTCTAAATTCTTCTTAATAATGGATTCTCATTTCATCTTCCTTCCATTTTTCATAAAATGACCACATTACCTTCCAATGGTAATGTGTTTCCTCAAATGTTTTGGAAACATGTTTTCAAATTTATTCCTCGAGGTTTCACCCTTTTGGCCACGAAACATGTTTCAGTGTGATTTTAAAAAGGGTAAATGAATGTTTGGTATTTGGGAAGTGTTTGGGTGTGTGTTTAGAACATAAGGGCTAGTTTGGAATCATAAATATGAAGGGTGTGTTTTCATGATGTTGTTGGTAAATGAAATTTTTTATGTTAATATAATGGCTAGTTTGTCACTCCAAAATTAAATGTTATTATTTCATTGACTCATATAAAATATTGTGGTTGGAAAAAGTGTGTGCCTGATGGAAAACTTAATGTATTTTATAAAATGGTATTAATGTGTATATAGTGTCACATCCTAGTTGGCACCTTGATGATCTGACATGTTTTGATATATGTATGTAAATGTATTTGGGGAACCTATACAGAATGTATTTCACTTTATGGGTTATCATGTATTAGTATCTGTGTGTGGACTAGGAAAGTGTTGTGAGGGCGGGTAGGATGAGTCACGTATGTGTTAGCCTCATACTTACAAATTTTTACTACCCGTGTGGGTTCTTGGGAATTGTTTATATGATAGATTGAGGTTAGATTACCATATAGGGTTAGATAGCCTAGTACCCTCTTGGAGTTGTAGACATTCCAAAGGGATGTTCCACTGGGGAGGCTAGGATAGAGTAGCCAATTGGTTATTTACCTAGGGGCTTCTCCATACGCTGAAAAGTGGTTCCCAACTTAGTTCATCCATGGGTATTCTAGGGATGTTGAGGAGTTCCCATAGTTAATTTATATATCATTTTGTTTGTATACGTATTCATATAGTTTTCTATTTACTCTGAATATTTATTTTTTGCAGAGCACTAGTATTATCTAGTACAGGTTCTACTTATAAAATGTTCCTTTGATTTGAAAACAAATAGTTGTGTGTTATGGAATCTGGAAAGAGACATCATTGTTTTTTTAATAAAATGTGAAATAACTATTTTTATAGTTGTATTTCCAAAATAGCATTAATGAATTGTTTTGGGAACAGAAAAAGTTTTATACATTGGTTTTTTCCTACTAAGCTTTCTAGCTTACACCCTACTTGTACTACTCGGTTCCAGTAAGAATGAGTTGTATTGAAGGTTTTGTTTATTTATTATATTATCTGGTTTGAGGTGGATTTTTCAGTGGTTTAGTCATGTTATGGTGGTGATCTTATGGTCTCCAAGTTATTGTTGGTAATAGATCAGTTTGGTTTCATTCAGTTTCAGTTTTGTATTTATTTTTCAGGCCATGTATAACATTGGTAACTGAATCTATTAATTTATATTCATTTTTGGATTAGTTTTTTGTTATTAGTAAATGTTTAGTGAGTTTATATTAATTAATTATCATCTTACTTATTTGGTTTGAAATCATTCCCACTTGGATTGCATTTGAAACACAACACTAGTTTTTATCCCGTGGGGATAGAGAACACCCTTTAGGTCATGCTACAGACCGGGCCAGCTGTCGTGTCGGCTGAAAACCCAGGCTGGGTTTTGAAATATTGTAGTATATCTAGGTTATTAATATTTGGGGAGTATATGAAGAAGATTATTATTTTCAGGACTTGGAAGGTAGGTGTGGGAAGTGTGTCATGAAATCGTACTCACATTGATCCTTCAGGCACCAAGGGTTGTCTGGGATTAGATTATTTTGTTCTATGTTATTTAGGATTAAGGGATTAAAATGTTGATGAAATGGTGTAATTTTTTGGCCTTACATTGAGTAGTGACTCTTGTGGAGTCCAAGTGCATGGTTTAAGGTCATATTAGGGTTATTCACTATGTGGGTCATGGATCCCGACAATGTCATCAGGTTGGGCATAGACACTAGTTTCTATTTATGGTAGTCCATTGTTGGTTGTGTTTTTTTGTTTCCGTGGGTCTAAGTGTATTTTGAAAATGAAATTATATCATGAAATTAAAATGTTCTTGAAATTTGAATACTTTCATTCAAATGGATTTATATCGGTGAAGCGGTTTTTGAAACTAAAAGTGTTTTTGGTTTGAGAATATATATTGGATATGATCCTTGGTAATCTTTATGAACATTTTCTCATGTGAGGGTATGATTGGAAAGTGCATGTTGGCAGTTGTGGAAGGAAATGGATGAACACAAGTGAAATGGTTAATAGGATTCCATGGGACTTTCTTTAAAACCCAAATTTTTGGACTTGTTGTTGAAATGGTTATTTTTTAATGGTAATTGATTTTTTGAAATGAAATTTGGTTTAAAACGGGGTTTTTTTGAATTTGGAAAAGTGTACTTGGAAGAAGGACATTTTGATTCTTAATTGAAAGTGGTGTTTTTTGAAAGGTATGTTTGGGTTGCATTTATATATTTTTTCCCTTTTGAGCCAGTTGTTTTTGGTTCAAGGTTTTCCTTTATGTTCTTATCCATTTTGATATTGGTGTTGGTTTGTGTTTTCAATGTTGTTGTGAAAATTATGCCCAGGAAATTCCCCAATGTTTTTAATGAGTCATGCCCATTTTATTGTTTTTATCAAGGGTATCCTATTTTATGTGATTTTCAAGGTCATTTAGAGGCAATATTGTGGCTTCAAGAAGTATACCTTGTCTTCATATAATTGGTAACAATATAGGTCATAGAAGATTAAATGGTTTTGGGGTTGTTTAAGGGCCCAACTTCAGATGAATGTTTTGCAAGAAGTGGCACATGAATAGGATGTTGTGACCAGAGGATGATTGGACTTGACTATGAGTTAGGGAAGCTTATGTCATCAGGGTTATAGCCACATGCCTCAGAGAAAATCTCTCACTTATTCAGGAGTTCCCTGGTGTGTGTAAATACTTGTACATGTTTTTGTTTCCTGTTTTGGTATGGATACATTTAAAATTTCCTTCGTGTAGTCTTTTTTGTTGTTATCAGTTCACCATTTTTCTATAAATAATGGTGGAAATATTCATTTGTAACCATTGAAGTTAAGTCCAACCAAATGTTCCATTTTAAATTTCTCATTATCCTTTGAGTTTGCCTTGACTTTTTGTAGGATGATCATAGTTTTTCATTATCGTAGTGCTCATTTGGAGATAGTTATGTTTTGTAGAATTTATTTATTTTGTGTTCGTTTCATGTGGGAGGTTCCCTTTTTTGGTGGATGTAGTTTACATCTTGTACAAGTAAGGTTGCATTGATTCATAGTTAAAATTTTCATATATTGGATTCTTCAGGTTAATTTTTTCCTATCCATGATTTTTGAATGGTTAGATGAAACCATGGGCCTTGCCTAGGTAACTAGGGAAATTGTTTTATTTTTGGAAAGAGGCATTTGGAAAAGTTGGGACATGGTTTTGAAACTATGTGTCCATGTTGTGGGAGGTTTCTCGTCATTTTAGTAGCTCACACACAGTTGGATCAGAGTTTGGTAAACCATGCATCAAAGCCATTCAATCTGCCCTAAAATTTAAAATATTAAAGTACCATGTTCTTGGTTGTGGTCATGGTTTTTTTTGGGGTTTAAATGTTATTTACATAATATTATTAATTGTGGTGGGGGGAACCCCCTCATGTTATCCCCTCATCATTATGTTTTGGATTCTTCTTTATCGATCAGGTGTGAATTGTTGAGTGAATAATCACCTAGAGGCTCATAATTCATCTCGGTTTCTTTCGGTCACATACAAGATTATTTTTTTCTTTCGTCATGGTGACATTCTGGGGGCATAAAGTTTTTGTGATGGGAAGAATTGTTACATCGCGATAAGGGTTTTCATTTTTTTTATTTTTTTCTCTATGTTGTGACTTTTAATTGAGGTTTAGGTACAGTGTCCAACAAATTTATTCATGTTTTTTGGGTTTTATTTTTCTTATATACCTATTCCTTGTTTTCATGAATGATATTGGGAAAAACATGCATGGTGGAGAGTTTGTGACACCCATAGTGTCTCAAAATTGTTTTTACATCTTTCAAGGATCATTGGGTGGGATTCCCTAGTGTTTGAGGTGTCATTTACTGATTTTGGAGAACAAAATTAGGTCACATGGTTTGAAAACTGGTTTCTAAAACCATGTAGCATAAACCTGCAAAGATGTAGATGTTTTCCCATAGTATTCACATGATTTTCACGTGTTTTAAAATACCATGTTGCCTATTACTGGATAAATAACTTTTATCCTAAAAATATGATTTGAGTGATTTCACCTCCCATTTGAAATACTAGGTGTTCACTACTGACCAGAGGGTTCCCCATTCATTATCGATAAATTTGAGCCACTATATGGGTGATTTATAATCAAATGGTAGTGATTATTCATCGAATACTTCTCTTTCTTCATCCAATCGCTTTCCCTTATTGATTTCTTTGTCTTCCTTGGTGGGATTTCGCATTTGAAGAACCATAGAATCTATTGTAGATATGTGGGTAATTTTCATGGTTGTTATGGTGTATGGATTGGATATTGGGGTGTATTTTTCCCTCATCTAATGTCGCATTGAATTAATACACCATTGGAGTAGATGTATTTGACTTTTTCATTTCTCAAACAAAACATAGAAAATTGTACATTTTAAAAAAATATTAATTTGATTCACATCTCTATAAAACCTATGGCTAGAATAAAGTGGTCATTTCATATTGATATAATTTATTAAAAATATCTTTTAAATGAAAATTATGTACGATTTCTAGAATTATGGCACCAAGGCTGTTTGCTGAAATGCCAGTGTTCTTTGGGGTGAAATTTGGAGTTTTCGAGGAATTTTTTTCCTTAATTATGTTCTGATGGTATTTTTTTATTGGGAATTCTATTTTGTGTGTATGAATATGGTAATTTCATATCCTGATAACTATGTTGATATTTGGAAGAATGGATTTTATGATTTTTAAAGGGATTTTATTTGTTCTTTAATGAATCTATGTTGTGAGATTTGTTTGAAAGAAAATGTTGATTTTTTAAAAATGGTTTTTGAGTATTCTGTTAAACCATATAGTGTTACATTGGATGTTGGAACTTCCATGGGTTTACTAGGTACACAAATGTATGTGCATTCAAATGAAGCTGGAAATCTAAATACTTCTCCTTAATGGTTTCTCAATTCTTCTTCCTTCCCTTATTTTTAAAATGGTCTCATTTCCATTACAATTATAAAGTGTTTCAACAAGTGTTTTGGAAAAAATTGTTTCAAATGTGTTCATCATGGTTTGGTATATTTGGCAATTAAACATGTTTCAATGTGATTTTTAAAATGGTAATGGATCGTTCAGTTTTTGTGAAGTGTTCTGGTGTGTGTTGGCTACGTAAGGGCCTGTTCGGCATAGATAATATAAAAGTTTAGTATAAATGATGTTTTTGGTAAATGAATTTAGTTATGTTGAGAAAAATAAATGTTTGGAACTCCAAACATCAATGTGATTTTTGTCTTGACTCATATAAAAGATTATTGTTTGGAAATTTTGTGTTACCAATTAGAAACCCAAGTACTTTTGTAAAAATATTTGAGTGTGTAAATGGTGGATTTGCCTGGTTGGCACCTCGATGATGTCACAAATTTTGATATATGTATTTAAATGTATATGGGGGACCTATATAAGAGGTATTTACCTTTATTGGATATTATATATTGGTGTCCATGTTTGGGGTAGGCAAGTGCAGTGACAACATGTAAGATGAGTCACAGTTGTGTTCGAATCTTACATACATAGTTTTACTACCACCATGTTTTACTGGGTAAATTTTTGATGATATTGTCATGGTAGATTACCCACACCGATTATACATGTTCTTACCCTCCTAGAGTGTTTAACAGTCCAGATAGTTGTGCCACCTATGAGGCTAGGATAGAGTAGCCAATTGGTTATTGACTTACGGGCTTCAACATACACTGATAGATGGTTCTGAATCGAGTACATCTGGGCATCTTCTAGGGATGTTTAATAATTCCCATGGTTACATTGTATTTGTAAATTCTTGTATGCATGTGCACTTAATTTTTTTTCTTATCTTATTTATTTTTTTGAACAACCCTAGTATTATCTAGTTTGGGTTTTGGTTATAAAATAATAATTTTTTTTAAATAGATGGTGTTCTGTGTTGAATTTTTAAATGAGAAAGATGTTTTTGTTTAATAAAATGTTAAAGGACTATTTTTAAAATTGAATTTTCAAAAAACTGTTAGTGAATTGTTTTTGGAAATGAAAAACATGAATTCCTTGGTGGTTTACTGCTGAGTTCAATAGCTCACACCCAACAAACATCTCGTGGTGCTTATAGGCCCAAATATTTTCCCGGTTTAGTTTCTTATTCAAGTTCTCTGGTTCACGATGTCACTTGCAGGGATTGAGTCTTCGGATGGTGTTGACTATGAGGTCACAAAGTGATTGTTGGGAGAATTTTAGTTTAGTTTTTTCTAGTTTTATCTTTTCATTTATATTTCCTACCATGTTTGTTGGTTGTAACTGAATCTATTTATTTATATTCATTTGAGGATCAGTTTTTGGTTATTAATATATACTCAATCAGTTTAGTTTATTTATTTGATCATGATTATTTCTTGTGTAGAAATTTTTCAAACAAGGATTTCATTTTATGCCCAATAGTAGTTGTTTGTCCATGGGGATTGAAAACACCTTTTCGGCTATGCAACGGACTGTGCCGGGTGTTGTGTTAGATGAAAACCTATGTTGGTTTGTGATAAGAACAACCAGTGAAAAAACCAAAAGCGTGACGCACATGTCCCCCCTAATCACATTAAAAAATAGATTCTTACTTATTTTTAGTCTGCAACTCCTAGTAGCAATGACACATTGAAGAGATACTCACACTTTGGACTTTCATATTTCCCCCAATAAAAAATGGAATCCATAAGATCCTCTATAACAGAAAATTAATCTTAATCCAGATCATTTTATGTTAGGGGACTTAACCCAACTCATCATGGTCATGGTTCAACATTTTTATTATATGAAATTTTCTGGTTGAGTTGAAACCCGAGGAGGGTCTTGTGAAGGAAAATTTTCCTGAATTAGAGTTCCAAACTATGATATCAAATATGGTATGTTGTTCCCTATCCATAATAGCATTGATGAAGTCTCGAAGAGAGATTTCTTACCCGAATGATGTTTATGGGGAATGTAATCTATGACATAAAAACTCCATTCCCTCCCAGTTATGGTTCATCAAATTAATGTCTCTTTTACTGATGACCCATCGAGTTTACAGATTAATATCCAACAAATATGGTTGGATCACATGTCAGGTAGAAGAAGGTATGCCTCTTTGAATACCCATTTCAAACACATAGCTATCCTGCATGATCATTCCCCAAGGTCTCTTCCACGTAATTACCTCCCAAGCCAGCTTAGTATAGAGATGCCACAATTTTCTAGAGACACTTCTAACATTGATCCCACACTCAGACAGTGGTCCAGCCGGCCTATCCCAAGCTACATACTGCTGCTTACCTTCTAATTATACATCCCACATGAATGAAGCCATAATATTCTCCTCTCCCTAGATGAACCATTTCAAGGCCTTTAGGGAAGAAAGGATGTGCTTTTGAATAGAAGTGTACATATTATTGATGTGTACCCATTTCTAATTATTCAAATTCACTCATTTTTAGAATACATGCTACTAAGAGTATATATTAATTAATACTAATCAAAATATATTTTCAAACACATATTTATCAATAAATATATTTATAAATGTATATTTACTATATTGTTAAAAATATATATACACATAGAAATATAATAAATGAATATATTTTTTTAAAACGAAAAAGTAATTATATAATTATAAATAAATAATTATATTTTTATATATTAATATATATATATATTAATATATTTACTTAGTGAATATATTTACTATATTTATATTTATATGTATATAATAATTATAAATATAAATATATAAATAATTTTTATATATAATGATGTAAATATATTTAGACTTCTAATATAATAAAAACTACATTTAAATAATAAATATATTTACAATTTTTATATTTTTATTTATTTATATTTATAATATATATAATTATATAATTATATATAATTATGTAAAAATATATAATTAAATTAAATATATAATCTTAAAAAAATTATTATAATTATAATATAAAATATATTTATAATTATAAACATATATATATTAAAAAATATATTTATTTATTAATATTTTCATAATTTTTTATTTAATATATTTATAAAATTCTATATTTTTAATTAAAAAAATATAAAAAATATTTTTCAATAAGTATTTATATATTTATAAATATTTTGTAATAAATTATTATAATAATAAGATTATAAAAATATATTGAAATAATTAATATATTTAATATATCTATTAAATTTATATATAATTATACAGATAAATTTATAAACATATACATATATTTATAAACATAATTTAAAATTTTATTGTTTATATTTATAATATGAACTATAAATCCTTGATTAGTGATAACATTATATCCCTCATAAAGATTCATTTTATCGATTCTTATTATTTTAGTTATGATAAATGTTTTCTATGTTAGTTTTTTACTGTAAGGGCCAATAAGACCCTCCCATGTCTTTTTAAAATAAACCTAATAGAACAAATTTTAGGAGTGCCTCTGAGGCATTCACATAATTCCACTACTTCTTTTTCTCTCACTCAACATTCTCACAGATGAATCAAGCCTGAAATATATGGTATATTATTTTTATCTCCTAATCTGTTATTCTATACCTGTTCAGATTCTGTGGTATGAAATAGTGTTTCCTTTTCTTCTATGGGTTAAATCACGGGTTCCATGTTTATGGTTCTACACATTATCATTCAATTCATATTTTTTTCATAATCTGGGGTGATAAATAATTAACAATTTAATTTCAAAAAGATTCTAAAAATTGCTTTGGTTTCTTTATTTATGAAATTTAATCTGGTAATTAGTCCCCCTTCTTTTTTCCTATTCGTTTATAGTGAGTTTTAGCATTATAGTTCCCTTAAATAATGAAAATGTTCCCTTCACTTTGTAATGAGTATCATTCCACTTAGTAAAATATAAACTATATTGGTGCGTAAAAATTTTTGGGAGTTAAAAAACAGAGCAATACAAAGCCGAAAATATTATAATTAAAATTTTGATAAATATTATTAGAGATTTAAATTGACTATTATTATTATTTAGTTATGGATTAATGAATAATCTAAATATTAGTTTTTTTATTATTGAATCCTTTCAATTTTGAAAAATAATAGGTGGTTGTGGTATTTTACTTTGATAGTCGATGATATATTTATAGTTTTGTTCTTATGATTTTATATAAATGATATATTTATTTATAATTCATTAATCCTTGGTTTATGATATTTTGTATATTCATTGTTGAATTTTTTTTTAAATATCTATTTTCACATCATGATTTGTTTACATGAAAATTAATTTTTGTAACATAAATATTCTATCATAGTTTTTGAAAATTTTATTTTATAAAATAATTTCATGGTTTATTTAATTTTTACAAAAATGTAATTATAAATAAATGTTATTATTATTTATTGTAAAAAAATATTGAAATTTAAAATGGTAAAAAAATTGGAACGATTTCATGAACCAAATTAATAATAGATGTTTTATTCATGAAACTATTTTTTATAATGTTTATTATTTTTTATGTCAGATGTGAAAAATGATTTCAATATAATTTCTTGAGATATAATATTAACCTTCATTTAGTAGATTCATTCTTCATAATGATGGAAAAAGTCCCCAATTAAAGGTTGGTAGATTCAATTCTTATAAGGATTGTATGAAAATTTAACTTTCCCTTGTGGTCGGTTGATTATTTGTTTATAGTTAGGTCTGAGAGAATATTTTCAATTTATATTGTAATTATCTTAAATATGAATTTTTTCATTTAAAAATGTGATCATTAAAGGTGTTTTACTTTTATTTCTAATGGAAATTGTTTTAAAATATGCTTATGAAATGAAGGAATGCTCACTAAGAAAACACCTATTGACCATATCGAGTGAAGCAGATCCGCACTGAACATGTTGTGAAGAGGACAGACATTGTGAACCACAATTAAACATCATGTACCATCATTACACGACATGACTAAAGTCAAACATTCAAAACAACATACGATATTTGGGAAGGCTTCATGAAACACGGCAGAGGAAAACATGGAGATGTGCAATTCGTGTACCCCATGTACACATCATCTACGTGGCGACGTGAAAAAAAATTAAATGCAGTAGTTGTGGTTTTTGGATGATATGGAATATAAATACCAACCTCTAGTATCCTCCCAACATACATAGAGTATGGAGGAATCCAAAGGATGATCGAGGAAGACTACCTTTAGCTTTATTTCCTCTATTTATTTTATTCCGTACTTTAAAATGTCTCTACTCTCAGGAATCATATCGATTACCCCACACATGGATGGGTAGTTTCATATGAGTTCTTGGGAAGGGGGAGGTCATACCTATGTGCGTACTTCAGTTCTTTTGCTTGATAAGAATCACTTTCCATCTTCATTCTTATTAGGGATTCAATTCTTAATTCAACATTAAATTCAAAATGTGGTTGTTTTAGGATTTGATTTTATTATTATAAATTTAATTGGTCGATGATCACATCTCCCTCCACCCAATTATAATCTATATATAATGGATAAATATTAGGTTTGGCTGGCGAGTGCTCAACAGTAGTCATCACGTGTGTATACTTTCATGTGGAATATTGGTTTATTAGGGAACGAAAATTCTTAGAGAGGGATTACTCTAATTAATTATGAATTCATATGAAACCCCACACACATTGGAATGAGGATAGACCAATATAATTTTTTTGAATGGATAATTCTCATCATAACTGTCTGTCCAAGGGAGAGAGAGGACTTAGTAGACTAATATCTATCGTATCTGTAAAAATAATGAAAACGGATAAATTGGAAAACCATGATAGCACAACACTAATTAAAATAGATATTAATATTCTTGTGGTGTTCTATAATGGTTTTTTCATGATACTTATGTGATTAAAATATTTTTCTACATGCCCCACAACAGGCGTGAGTCACATTTCATAGGCAAGGTTTAAGACCTCCAAAAAAGAGGTCAAATATGAATTCAGAAGTAACGACAAAGCTGGAGGAGTATCTTGAAATCCTTCTGATGTTTCCTCGTACGTTACATTGGATTTTTCATCTTTTTTATTGAGGGAATGAAATACCTTTTCCACCATAAGTCATAAGGTTCCTGGAAAATATTTATTGAATTTTTATTCAAAAATCATTTCATTCAGATATCTCGATCTCCTCCTCAGGATTTGTATTTTTTTATCAATGTCTACCATTGATCAACTTCACTATCAATATGAAAAGAAACTAGAAGAACCATCTATTGTTTAAAGCATTGAAAAATTAAGAATATATTCTCTATGAAGTTGATCCATTTTTCAAAGATTGAGGGATAAGATGATCCATTAAAATGAAGAGGCCTTTGTCTCATGAGGATATCGATTGAGGCTTGTTATTTATTGGGGGTGTTCTTCTTGAAAAATGTTTCTCTTCCAAAGTTGAGTTAACCGAGAATGTGTCATGAAATTGTTTTTTGATTCTCGCACCCATAAAATTTCGAATCACATTAGAACAGTCATCACATTGATCACTGTATTAGTTGTTATCTTGAAACCACCTATTACAGACCATTAGTTGAAATAAAAGAAAAAATAGGGGTAACACATAAATGGAATCCGAAGAAAAAAAGGGAAAAATTATAAATTACATTTATTTACATAACATATTATCTAAAAGGCTTCAATATAAGTTATCCATGATCTAGTTCCCAACATATACTCTTAAGGGAATTTTTTCCCTTAATAATGGTTCATACTATGATTATGAATTTACAAAAGTATATCCCCTGGGAGTGTCAAACCAAGAGTGCATGAAAGCCTGTTGTCATGCACTGGTTCTTGTTTGATTCTAGCTCAATGTGGTGTTTTCGGTTTTTACCACTAAATAAATCTATGCCATAGCTACCTCTACTTTTTAGTGTATTGACATGGATGTATTTACTTGATACACAATGTACTCTGTACTCAACAAAATATATGTATTTTCTATTAGATTTTGTCTGATCCCTAAGGATTTAAAAATGGTTTCCTAATATAAATCCAAAATGATAGTAATCCTATTCTTTGATACCAACAAAAAAAACCATGCTCTTTATTAAACACATAAACATGTTCCATTACATAAACATTCACTTAAAAAAGCTAAAGATCAAGAGGTCTAGTGTCTTGAAAAATTAGGAACACTACATGAAAACTTAGGACAAAAAATATAATATCATTATTGATTTTTTTTCATATGACCACAACATTCCATTGAACATAGCATTGCATTGGATAACCAGAGGACATACATCAGAAAAGGGTGTGCTATAAAGCCCATTAAGGGAGTAAACAAGGAATAACATGAAGAATAAATTATATATTTGTAAATTGGTATATCAATTAATCATAAGAGAAACATGAACATAAAGGTATGATATATCATGATTATGATATCATGGAAATGTGGCAACAACATTTAACATGTTATTAGAATGATCTAAGGCTCATTGTACATAGAGCATGAATAAACCCTTATTGATAATGAATTAGCATCAGTAAACCCTCATTTGAAAATAATTATCATGAGTAAGCACTCATTTCACATGATGTATCATGATTTTATTCTTTACCCAATGCATTAGAGCACTATTAGGGCTTTCCTATCTTAATCATTTTATTTCATGCATAAGTGTGCCACGTAAATCATACAACACAAATTCAATAAAAATCATAATTCATTCAACGAATAGGAGATATAAAATAAAAAAATGAATCTCCTTAATAAACACGTACATTTTTATAAAGGTGAAAAGACTTTGTAGAGTAATGGGTATGGTATTCACTTACACGATGATTTTTTCATGGAAATTGTTTGTATAACTTCGCCATCATAACAACGTCAAATAAAAATAGTAAAATGGGTTGATGAGAGATAAAGTGGTATCTCGTCATTTATAAATGAAATGGACAGTAAGGGGGTCATCGAACATAATATCCCAACATATGTAATGGAATATTTATGCATAATATAAAATAGTTACTTGAATGTAAATGAGGAGAGAGAAATATCTTATGGAATTTTTCATGGTAACAGGTTTACATGGGAGCCATTAATAAGATAGAAAGGGGTATTTCATTATTCAAACATATGGGGGAAATTGTAGGGGAGGTGAAAATCATACAACAACCTTTTTATTTGAAAAAAAATGGGAATAACAACAAAATAAAACATGGAAAAAAATAAGGAAGTAAGGAAAGTGAGGATCCCTTACTTGAAAATGTGACCCAAAGGCTTGAGAAAATGCTTAAGATATGCTTATTGAGAGGTTGCGGTGACTTGGGATGATAATATATTTGAGAGGTTAGAGCTTGTTAGAGATTTAAATGGTTTCAATGACAAGTAATTGAAGGTTGAGTGGGTTTATATTGGAAAATAGTGGGAGTTCATGATTATTTAGGTTTTGGACAAGACACATTAAACAAATAAAAACCACAAACCATTCCATGAGTTTTTTAAATGGTTTTTGAAAATTTTGAGTGGAAAATATTATTTTTTATGTCCAATTCAATAACTTATTAAAATATTAGGTCTTATTATATGGAGGTGAGTCACACTCTCAAGGAAATGATTTTAAAATGATAAAATATTTTATGAGTCTTTGAGGGGCTATTAAGGCCCCATAAAATTAATTAATCAAATATAAAATAACATTATTTTAAATCTAAAAGATACATTTTCTGAAAAACTATTTTATAGTATTATATTACATCACTATCGGGTCATTATGATATCATAAAACTCATTATATTTTTAAATGGTATTTAATTTTTACCCAAAAAATTGACTATTTAAAATTATGAAATTATTTCTGTTAGATAATTTAGAAATGTTGATTCCAAAAATGATATCCATTTAAACTAAATAAATTTCAAAACATGTGATTTTTAAAAAATAAAAACTGACATTTAACGAAAATTCATTGGTTTCGGAAAAACAGCTTTCAAATAGTAACAATTACAATTGGATTCATAAAATTATTATATGATCATTTATATTTGATAAAAATTTGTTTAGTAATAACATTTGAAAATATTAATTAGTTCAAAAATCCCTTAATTCATCAAAATATTTTTCTTAATTAAATATTATTTATAAATACTAATTGTTCTTTAAACCCCATTTACAATGTAACAATAATAAAATTAATGTATAATATTTATACAAAAATAATGCACACAATCATAGTTTTATAATCCTGTTACATAACCCCTTAAAACCCCACCTGAAACATAGTAATAGACTCTTGGGGAGGCTTAGATAACATTACTTTGGTGGTAATCTCTATTAACATCTACATCTATCATAGGTAGTTCCATTCAAGCTTAACATGTTGAAGGTCATCTTGGGGTTGGTGAAGAGCAAAGCCTATTGATTCTACCTCCTTTATGAGCTCCGACAAATGGGCTTCATATGGAGAAATTCTACAAGATGTGGTCATCACTTCCTTTATCTGAGTAAATTGAATTTGTTGAAGCCCTATATTTATAAAAATCATGTGATCACTGTTAAATGGCTATATAAGCAAAGATACCAATTATTAATATTATTTTAAAATCTAATACAGAAAACCAATGAAGTGCATATGTTTTATATAACCATTTTACATAATAATACATTAAATTAGTTATAGTGTAATTTTCAATAATAAAATTTTGGGTCATTAAATGATGTTACTTCTTTACCACATCTATAAGATTGGGGTTGAGTCTCTATTAAGGTTGAAGGAATGATTTGGATTTATATTCAAGAACAATCCAATGAGTTAAAATGAGTTGGATTATCCCAGGAATATCAAAATGGGACTTTCTAATTGCATTCTTAGTCTTTTCTTGGACATCCAGAAGCATCCACTTGTGATTCGATTCAAGAGAGGGAAAATTACATAAGGAAATGTTATATTGTCCCCTATGATAGAAAAATTGATTTATTAATGGAGGACCTTAAATTAAATATCATATTGGCTGACACATTCTAATGAAGGATGGGGATTTGTATCAATCTCGGTCTCCTGTTTGAAATTTTTTAACATAATTGGTTCCTTTTAAATATAAGCTTTATCTCCAAAATTGGAAAAATCGGTATCTTTATTGGGTATGGTATCCACTTTTTTTATTTAAAAATGGTATCATTGATTGGAGATATTTTGTATTTATATAAGTCTATTCTAAAAGAGATTTAATCCATGGAAAAAAAGTCCCCTCATCTGAAAAAAGGAAAAAAATTCTTCTTGAGTTATACATCCTTCAATAATGGCATGATGTTACTTTAGTTCACTATCAACAACAAAAATCCAATAAACATCTTGGGTATCATATTCATACCCAATTTGAGAATTTTTATTGTAGATTATCAAATTTAAGATCATGTTTCTGATGGTTGTTTCCATGTTCCATCTCCTAACTCGGATGACTGATTTGACTATTTCATAGATGGGAAGATCCATGATGATTGGGGTTTGATCGGTAAGACCTATTATTGGGTGATTTTCATTGACAATGAGGTCAACATGGTAAATGTATTTTCCAACATTCACCGAAATGTTTTTAATATCCCCTTGTGAACACGAACTATACAATTAGAAAGTTGAAGAGTGATATACAGGTGGTGGCGTTTATTAAACCCTAACTGACAATACACGACATAAGGAATGAGGGTCAAACTATTTCCTAGATCACAGAGGGAATTGAAAACATTGTTCATTCCAAACTCAACATTTTTTTATGGACTTCAGGGATCTTTTAACTTTGTATGAATGGTTCCTTGATTGGTGGTACTAACATTAGCATCCAAAATCACTTGTTTTTTCATTGAAAATGTTAATTTAAAATTTCACAATTCCATTACATAAATTTTGTAGATAGGAATGGTTTGGAATAAAATAATAATTGAAATTCTCATCTAAACAGAAGATAATATTCCACTCAATGTTTCATTTATGTATGGTTTATATTTTCTTCCCATGCGTCGAGGGAATGAAGGGTGTATTTTGATTATTTGGTGTGGTTGTGGTTCCTTCTCACTCTCATTGGTTTTTATATAATACATGGGTGGTTCTTCATCATTTTAATGTGTTTTTTAATCTTTCAATGGTAATGTAATTTCCTTTTCAGGTTTCCCAATGTAATTCCCACTTCTTAAAATAGTCCCATTTTTAAGTAGTTCATGATATGTTTTTGGGTAACTGGATTATCCTCTTAATGTTGAGGATGATATTTCATATGTAGGCATGGTTGCCTTTCCAGAATTAATTTCATGTAATTAATGTTTTTGGGATCATACTTCTTTGTGAGTTTTCTCTATTAGTTTATAGAACTATTCAAGGATTGGTAGAGGGATGAATTGGGTAGGGAAATGTGTGGGATTTTTTATCCCAGGAGGATACATCAGTGGACAGATTAGTTTTTGGATGGGATATTAGTATTAGAGAAGATGATGTTGGTATTGTACTGCTTTTGGCTGGAAGTAGTTATGGTTAATTTTTTTCAGAGGGTAAATGTTTAGTCAATGTGGCTAACTAGGTTTTTTGATGGGTTTCTCATTATCTTTTCAATGTAATCCTAGATGGTAATTGTACCTTGGATTGAAATATTTTTGGTAATGTGGATTCTGAATGTTCATAGAATTGAACTCTTCTAGTGTTTCTTCTAAAATAACATGTTTAATATATGGGATGGTTGTGTAGTTGTTGGTTTTGTGGTCATGTTTATCACAAAATTGGAAAACAGGGTAAATAATTTTAATTTCCTGGACCCTCCTTAGATTGATCTCCTCAACCATCCTTGTGAGTGAATCATGTTTTTTCCTCATAATTTCTTCATCCCTAAGTGTGTGAATTACACCATATTAGGGTGTCTTCTCATAGTAAGGTTATGTTCCCCATGATTAGTTTTTTCTGCAAGTCCTTAAAATTACTTGTAAGCATCATTGGGTGATTTTTTTTAATGTTCTATTACACATCATGTCTAGGAATTGTTTTATCTCAGAACCAAACTTCTTTAGATGATTAGAACCTATTCTAGGATTGAAAATCCATTGTGAGGTACCATGTTGAGTGTATCTTTGAAATTTTCCCTTGTTTTATAAAATTACTCTCATTCTTTTTCAAAAATGTTTTGGATGCTCTTTTTTAGTGAAATTGTTTCGTGATGGAGAAGTATTTTTTAGAACTCTCATTGAAATTGGTCCAGTGAGTAGATTGGTATAGGTCTCAGATTTTTTAACCAATTATTTACTAAATATTTAGTACAAAAAACAATCATTATATTAGCTGACTCATGTTTATGTGGTTGGAACATGGTTTAAATAATGCAATTGACCTCTTTGATATGACAATATGGTATTTCTAACTCCATCTCGTGGAACCTTGGATAGTGGTTTAGGACATGAGGTTTTTTGACATAGTTTGATTGTCCAAGTGAAAAAATTATAATTCAAGAGGGTTAATTAATCCAAGTAGTAGCAAGGTAGTCATCCAAGTTTTATCAGCTACATTCCCCATGTTTCGGGCTGCCTCATTTTGATTTCCATTTTGGTCCCACTCGGGTATATGAGTTGATTTATTTGAATATTGTCCCCTGAAATGTTATTAATTATTGAATTTAGGTTATTAGGATGATTATGATATATTGGTAAATATTCACTTTGTGTACTTGTAACACCCTAGAATGATAAAGGGTTAAATGACTAATTGATATGACTCGTGTCAACAAGGTGAACCTTCCTTTTCGGGAGCCTGTCTGATTAGAACTAAACAGTTAAGTGTGCTTGGCCTAGAGTAGTGATTAGGATGGGTGACCTTCTAGGAATTTTCCAAGGGTGTGTGTGAGTGTGGACAAATCAAACTAGAAAGTAAATGTGTTGGCATGTGGGGACAATCATTAGTCAGAGAACCCAATCAGGAATGTGGGTGGACCCTAGGGTAGGCCCCACATGTCTGCGGTGGCAACTGGTGGTACCTGGTAGGCCAGGACCCGACATCCTTGTTAAGGTGGGGTGTCTGTGCTATCACTGGGTCCCAGTTGTTACATTTGGTATCAGAGGTGGTATCCAGCCATAAGTGTAGTGCACTGCCTAGGTTGAGATGTAGGGCCCACAATGAGGATGTTCTGCTCTAAAAGGGGTGGGGGTGATTGTAACACCACAGAATTATAATGGGTTAAATTAATAAATGATATGACTCATGTCAACAAGGTGCACCATCCTTTTTGAGAGCTTGTCTGATTTGAACTCCACAGTGAATTGTGTTTGGCCTGGGGATAGTAATTAGTCAGATAACCCATTCAGGCATGTTGGTGGACCATGGGGTGGTTCCCAAATGTCTGTGGGGGCAACTGGTGGTACCTAGTAGGCCAGGACCCGATGGCCTTGTTAATGCAGTGTGTCTGTGCTATCACTGGGACCCGTTTATTAAGGTACTTGACTCCCCAATGCTATGACAATCCATCCAAACAATATGGCTTGATTGTCCAATGGTTTAACAAGACATGCTCCCTAAAAAGTTAAAAAAAAAATTGGGGAAAGATAAGAAAATTTGAGGTGAAAAGGATAAATGGAGGAGAATATAATTTTTCTTTAGATAAATTACTTTTGTCCTCTAAAATATTAACAAAATTCTATCTCTCCCAAATTTAACCTAGTTTTTTGGGTTAATCTGTTGATTGTAGTTTAGCATGGGTTTTCGAATCCTTAGAGACCAAAAAAGAAACCTATTGCAACATAAATTATATGGAATGTTTTGGATAAAATTGGAAGGATTTGTGTTTATTTTATTTAGTTTTATGTTAATATAAAGATACTTCAGTGAATTCAATTTAAAATAATGAGTGGATCTAAGGTTATCACTAGGGGTGGATTTGATTTATTCCTTTTTCAACTATTTAAATATATTATATATGAGATTGAATCATTTAAGATGATAAAAAAATAAAAGTTTAATACCAAGAAACCCTAATACTAATAAGCTATACAATTGGATGATCATAATTTTAAGCATTCCAAGGTAATGGTTCCTATTATAAGTGTAATTGTGTGGCCTTAAATTCATCAAAGATGAAGGACTTTAATGATTGTCAAAAAAAATTATCAATTAAAATCAATGAATACGAATTAATGGAGTAAGAAAAAACGTCAAATTTAGACCCTTTATACTCTCTTGGATCAACCCATAAGTGGGTTATACCTCCATTTATTCTAAGGTTTTAATATAAGCGGGATGTATACTCATGATGGAGGAATTGACGAAGTAGAAAACAATAAGAAGAAAACAATCACTCGACCGTTGTGTGAATACTTTCACAATGATTTGTGTGATTATGTTCAAACCTTGGGGGAATAGTATCAAAATGAAAAACAATATAACAGAAATTGATAAGAATAATATGATTCAATTAGAAGCTAAGGAGATTCAAGTAACTTACAAATTGAAGGAAAGATATTACAACATCAAATTGGAAACATAAAATTATAATGAAACAAAGAACAAAGTATTCATTAAACCCCCAGGACCACTAACTGGAATATGTATTATTGAATCCTTGGGATAAGCCTCCAATTGTTGGAGTCACCCCAATTAATGGTTGTATGCCATTGTTGGTGGAAAGTTAATGGAGGGTAGACTTTTCCTCCCTTGACCAAAAAATCGTACGCAACATGCATGCCTCTGACATATGTGTCCAAAAGAGAATATATATTGACAAATATGGGTGTTACATATATTCCAAAAATGATGATATGGATTTCACCAAATATTGTGTAATATTATAGCCCAAAAGAATCTATTGTTTTTGAGATATGATAGAAATGGTTGGTTGTTTTTCTATGATGCAGAATCTGGCCCATAATTTTTTCTTCCATTTTGGACCCATGGATGTCACATTATATATATTGATTTTCTATAACATCAGTTGGATTAAATGTTCCTCAGAATTTTTTATATCCTTAGTTAAAATTTCAGAATCATTGGGCTTGGAAATTGACCATTATAGTCATGTTATTGGGTTGCTATCTTGTTTACTTCACCCAGAATGTACATGGTTCAAGGGCCATTATGTGGGTCTTCTAATGGGAAACTTCAAGTGATCAAAATTCATTAAATTTTCCCAATATCCTACAGGACCTGAAAAACCTAGGAAAATAAAATAAAATCCATTTTTTGTTTTATGAGGTGTTCAAAAATGTACCATAAAATAGTGCATTTTAAATACTGGCAATCGTAATGTGAATTAATTTTAAATTTTTAAAAGGCACTAAAAATTTTATTTATGAATATTGAATTACATGAATTTTTTAACAGAGATAGTGAATATTTTCTTCTATCAGTGGATTATCATGGATCATACTATTTCGACTACTTTTTTCCTATATATGAATAAATTATGAAATTGTATACAGTTCTTCTACAACTGACATCTTATGAATATTTAGATTTACAATGTAATGTGTTATACCCATCAGAATTATCTCCCAAAAGGTAATTATTTATTTTCATTATTGATACTTATCATCTATACCTTCTGTACATGAACAATTGTTTCTTGAACTACTATGAGATATAGTCCTCCAAAATCGAGTAAGAATCTTAATTTTGGATTAATTTAGAGGATCACACTTACTATAGTGGAGTAATTATTTTCTTTAATTATATTACACATTTCATAAAAAGCATAATGAAATTAATTGAGAAAATCAATATTCGGGTTCCCTTTATTGGTATTATATATAAATTTCACATTTAATAATAAATATTATATATTTAATAACTTTTTGTACAAAATGAATATGTTATTAATCTAATATGATCTATATGAATAAAAAATGGATGTGTTCTACTCATATAAAAAATAGTATAAATATGATGTTATAGAGTTATTCATCATTGTAATAGATCATGTTTTCAAACCTCTTCAAATCGGTTATCCATGCTTACATTGTTGTTTTTGAAGATAAATTTTCCCAAAATAGAGGTACGAACATTTGATTTATCTCTACAAAGATTAGTTCTATATGTTTTTTACTAAAAATGTGTAAAAACATAACATGTACATAGATTGGGATAATACTATGGTTTATGGATCAGTTCATATTAATACTAGTGTAAATGAATATAGAGAGGCCTGAATGAAATGAAAATGGGAATTGAGGATGACCTTCCTAAATTTCATAAGTTGTTTTAGATGGTAAATAGATGTGTTTTGAGACCATTGAATACAGTTTGTACCAAATACACAACATTTTTAGTAGTATTGATGTTATATAATTTTAATGATGGTAGTTAATGGAGTGACTCCAACATTACATATTTAATTGTTCACTTGAATGATATTCTACCAGATAAAAATAAACTTCATTTTCAAACATATAACACTGAACAAATGATAACTTTAATGGGAATGATCTCATAATAAATATATTTTGTTTCCAAATGACATTATATTTTCTTCATAATTACGGAATGATAAATATCAAATAAAAATAATCGAATGTTGATATGATGTTTCTGAGATAATATTTATAAGGTTTTATATAAAAATATAAATTCAATTTTTTTACGACATTGTTGGATATCCATCAGACTAAATAAAATTATTATAACATACACCATTTTTGAAATAAATGGTTATATTTTCTATAAAAATATAATGATGACTATAAAATGATGAAAAATAATGGAGTTATTCTTATATTGGAAGAGAATCACATATTTTATTCCATGAATATAAAACCAATTTTTGTGAATATGTCATATTTCCCCATTATAGAATTGATATATTATTTGTATTATTTAACATTTCATGTGTTAAATTTTTGGTGAAAATTCATTGATATGAGGATTACAATATATATTGATGAAATGAGCTTCTTGAAGGTGAATTTATAGGTTGAAGGGGGAATGTATGAGCAATTCATTATAACATCATAAAACAATATTTTGAATTGAACAAGAAATAAAAAGAAGATTATGATTGTACCTTCTCCCTGGGAGTCCCACTGTAAAATTTATTATCATTAAAACTTCATGAAGATACTACATTTAAAATTGATATGTCTTAAATTCCATATGAAGGAGAAATATTTGGAACAATCATTTCTTATATAGTTTGTCACAATATTATAAATGAGATTCTAATTCATGAATGGGTAAGAGTATCAATTTTCAATACATACATAAGGCACTTGTTTATAATATGTATTTCAAAAAAATAAAATAATATTTTAATTAATGTTAACAAATATTCATATTTTCTACTGACCATTACATTACTACTATATAAATGGAAAACTGTGAAGATCATGATTTGGATTTATTAATGAATGTATCATATCTATGTAATAAACATCTTAAGAGACGGGATATATTGATTTAAAAAAGGATGTTCTAAAAGATAAATTTGAGAAAAAAACTAACATATGATATACTATTTCTGATTCCTTCAATTCGCAGATAAAAATATTTAATCTAATCAATTTTCATAAAAAATAATGAGATATATTTCTTTTAAATATTTATGTTTCACTATATACTGGTCACACTCAATCTAAATAACACTAATATTTATTTGTTTTAAACCAATGAATGGATATCCAATAAAACAAAATCAAATGATTTTTATTTTCAATTTGTTATACACTAAAATCGGTATATTATATATAAACATAAAATTATATGTATCACTTAGGGTTTTAAGAAAACTTATGTTCTCATAGGGTGGTCAATATATATTGGCAAAATCAAGTCATTAAGTGATTGAATTTAAAATTTATATCGTTAATTTTCATTGGATTCATATTTTTTTTATATGCAGTATGATTTTTTGATCAAAATATATTTCAATAAAATATGTAGTTATTTTTTAGTATTTCTCAATTTGTCGAAGAATGATAATGTAAATGATTTTGGATATTATATATGAAAAATTATGAGAGTGGCCCTAAAATATGAAATGAAAATCGTCCCTGAATAGGTAATTTATAAGGGTATTTAAATTTCATTAAAATATTTCTTAATTTTTTGTTTTTCAATATTTTCTATGCTCAACCATGATTTCTAAATACCATCATACTAAAAAATAAGAAGTATATTTTTTACATACGAGTGGGTAGAATACATGGTGTCAGAATGTTTTCCAATAGAAGATTTAACTGACTACCTACTATGTTTATATTCTAGTGGGGGTTATAATCATAGAAATATATTTTCAGTAAGAAGAAATAACTCCATAAATCATATATATTATTTTTATCTATTTTCAATGAGAATATAATGGAAGAAATTATTATTTTTTCAAATGAATGGGAAGACTACGTGGTTGAAAAATGTATACAGGACCCATGATGATATCATTTCCAACTACATATATAGTTAATCGTTTTTATAATTTATCTACCTTTTATTTAATTTACTTATCATTTTTATATGATATATATTTTTTCAAATTTACACACTAGTTCAATAGAAAAGAATCATGCTCAAAACTATGAAAATGAGCTCCAATTGTTTTTGAAAATTAGGTAAATGATCAAAATGTCATTTGTGATAATTAGTAATTGCGGACACTTCATCCCAATATTAAATGTGTTCAGTATGACTCAATGTACAAGGAAGTAATATGAAAGTGTATTTTTAGAATATAACGTACTTCAAATAGGCACAACCAATGAAATATCCTTGGATTGATTTAAAACATTAGGAAAATGGTGCGTAAATAATTTTTTTTATATGATATTGGACGCACATGAAATCAGACAACTGATGATGTTGGTATTGTTGGATCAGATTATACTCAATATACACAAGGGGGTGAATTGTGTCTTTTTATAATTCTTTGTCAGATCGTATTCTTCCCTTGAACTTTAATCAGACGAATTAATGCAGTGAAAATTTAAATTGCAGAGTCACAAGATATATAGTGGTTCGGGGAACAAAAGGCCCCTAGTCCACTCCACCAATGCTCTAATCCACAAGCTTGGTGATTTTCACTATCTGGTCCTCGTTTCCACAGATTGTTTCCCAACTGAGTACATGAAGTTGACACCTTTACAATATAAGGCAAAAAAAAGCCTTATGGGTCACTCACAGAACCTACACAACTTAGTACAAGAAGCCAGTCACTCGAGAATAGAAAAGAAATATATCTGTATTTTTTAAAATACATTCCAGTTGTTATTTACAATTTCAAAAGAATGCAATTGACAGTATATGGATCGTCGCCTTCAGAAATAATGATCTCCAAAAAAGAGTTGTTCTGAGTAGATCCTATTACAGTAAATACAGAAATATAATTCACAACTTCAGCAGTAACATATTCACAAATGATCATTGATGTATAACGAGTGAATCTTCTATCGTGATTCTTCTTCTTCTTCTTCAATAAAAGGATCTTTTTAGTTCTCTTGAATTAGATGATCTATGTTTTTTTAATAACATATTAATATAGATAAATAAATTTTATATAATAATGTCGAGCACTTTTCCTGTAAATTTAGATCCACAAAATTCACATTATGACTCGTGATATTCAAACATTTGAATTTATAGAGTAGTCGTAACTTCCCTTGAAATTATCCAAGAAAATATCCTTTTAATTTGATCCTTAAATGACTCTGAACTCATCAAAGACATGTTTTAAAATCAGATCTAAATTTGTCTTGAAATCAGCCGAATAAACAGCCTGTTGACCATTGCAAAATAATATTGACTTTAAACTCTCAGATGCCAAATGTAAGGTCAATTTGTATAGTATGAAACCTCTGAACGTAACGTAGATAATAAACATAAGATTGATGACGTAGCCTTTAAATGTTAGGTTGATCACAAATTTAGGGTTGATCAAAAACGTAGGGTTGACAACGTAGGTTTGACAATGTAGGGTTGACAACGTTGGGTTGATCATCCATATTTTTTCTCTTCAACTTTCAAATTTATTACAAAAGATCCATTCTTTTATAAGATTTTAAACATAAGGTATTTGATCCATGCTTTTTTAAGAACGTATGGTTGTTTACAAATGTATGCTTGATGAACCATACTTTTGGGAAACAAATGTAATGTTTAAAACTTAAGTATGTTTTTTTTTCCACGCATTTTCAATAACCCAAACATAGGCTTTTTTCCTAACGTAGGGTTACTCTTCCATACTTTTTCAAAAGCTCATAATGTATTCACTGTTTTTCAACCTTATGCTACGTTTCTCCACATAGGGTATGAACAGTGTTTCCAGAACACGCTAAAACAGTCCTGAATATGTATATCATGAACAATATTTCCATAACATGCTAATACGAATAATTTAGAAAATAATTCTCATTGTTCAAGAACGTAAGTATTTTTTCCAGAAATAAAAATATAATAAATAATAAATTCATGCAATATACATAACAAATAAGATCATATGAAAATAATTATGGGTATTTGTGAGAATAAAAATTATCATAAAGAGATAGATTATTGTTCTCAACAATATTCCCCTTTAAAAAACATTATATATTGATGAAAACAATCCTTACTCAACAATCTCCCCCTTTTTGATGATCACAAAACCCATAAAATAACCAATGAAATCAACATTCAAAATTAATTACATATAGTTTTGATTGTTGCAAAGATAAATACAATATTAGAATAAACTTAATTTCTCCCTCTAATTTCTCACACAATAAAGAGAAAAGAGAAAAAATTATTTAAATATATAATATAAAACAATTAAAATTTTTTGTGTTTATAAAAATTTCTCCCAATTTTTGTGATATAAAAAGGAATCATAGAATATGGAATAGAACACATTAAATGTTGCAATGAACTGAAGTAAATGCTATATTATTAACTCTTTGTCAATAATTAAATCTTGATTACTGGAATATCTAAACAAGTACTGGAAAATAAAAAAAACATGAATCCAAAATTTTCATTGAGTACATGGTATAGGTATAATCATGATGAAAACATGAATCAAGATTTGGTAAGGGGATAAGATAGGGTCTATCTCCTATGACTATGAACTTGATTTCTATCAACTGCTCCCTTAGCCTTTTCATTATTCCATCACCATGCCTAACAAAAAGATCTCTGGTCTATTGAGTTATATGAATGTATTCTATGAGGTTTACTCTGAAAAACTCGTGAAGTATTTCTTACTTTTCCATAATCAAGGATAACGTTTCTGTGAACTGAGTCAGCACATGTCAAATATTTGGTTAACTTAATGTCAATTGGTCAACAAAAAATTTCTTGAATATCTAATAAGACTAATAAAGGAGCACTGTTACATTAAACATTTTTCAATTTATCATTCATATTGCTCATGGCAGCTATGATAGATTGAAACCTTCTGATTAAATCAGGTGAAGTACATGATCCACTAGAAACACTAGTCCCAACAGATTCATATTGTGTCTCCAAATATTCATTAAATTATAATAGATCTGACTTCATTACAATTTCTGGTTTCACCTTGTATACCTCTGTCAACATCTCTTGCATAAAATTTTCAACTTCTTGTCATTAAACTATACTTCCCTTAAGTCTCGAAAATTTCAACTGTTCCATTTCTAAGCCTCTCCTCAGAGTAATATTTTGAGATTCCAAATGAGAAAACATTCTGTACAGCTCGACGACTTCCTTGTTCCCTGAATCAGAGGCACCCTATGCTTGATTCTCAGTCTCAGTTTCAATGTGATGTAGCAGTACTAATGGAAGAGAATCTACATCAAAATTTTCTTTTTTCCTTCTTGTGAGGTGGTTGATATATAGATTTTTCCTCAGATTCTTTTCTAGACTCTTCCATAGAAATATCCTCATGAATTACTTTAGTGTGAACATCAGAATCATTCTCATCATGAACGTCAACAATCTATTCTCCCATTGGTTTTTCTAAAATAATATCTTCTGGATTTTCCTGAGGACTAGCCACATACTCACTAGGCTCTGCCTCTTGTTCATTTTTAGTTGTAACTTCAGAATCAACTACAAATTTAGATTCAATTTTAGTTTGTACTTGTGGAGTCACTGGAATTTGAGTAGTATCCTCTTCTTATGGATTCTAAACAACCTTTTCTCTAACAAATTTGTAAGGGGGAAAATCTCTTATTTCCATTACATGGGAAATAAGTTACTCATTAATAGTTATTTTTCATTGATTCTGAATTCCCTCCTAACTTATTTCTTCTTCAGTGTCTTCAGTTTCAAATCTTATTCTTCTTACAGTCGTGCTTACTCTCGATTCAGCCAGTCCCTCTTTGGACTTAGCAGATTGAGCTTGAGCACTCTCTGCTTCTTCCTTAGCTCCTACTGGGAAAAGTTATCCTTTTAATATGGTCCAGAAATAGCCAATTTTTCTCAGGGTCCCATCACAAAATGTGTTACTATGATGAAAACTAACTCGGGCTTCCACTAGCCTCACCATATCCTTTTTTAACATAATTTTTGAGATGAATCTACCAAACAGATAAAAATTCATCCCAGCTTCACTTTGACAGCAGTAATAAAGATTACTTATCATGTACCTGGGAAATTTAAGACTTATGTCACTCATTAATAGAATCATTATATAAATATCTAGATACAATATTTTCTCTAACTCAGACATCCTCGGTGCAATCCCTATTTGCACAAATTTTACTAGAATTTTTTTCCTGGATCTAGGTCCTTTATGACCATATATTTTATATATTTATAACCAAAAATAAATGACATGATATCTTCAGTTTTATGCACAAAATCTCATATATTTTTCAAATCAAAATGAAAAACTCCCTTGTTATGGTAGTTCAGAATCTTACCAATCTACAGAGAGAATATCGAGACATCTTGATCTTCTATCTTAGCTGTCATAGTATCCTCATTGTCTCTTAGACTAAATTGTACAGACTTAAAGAAATATCACAGTTCTTCTTCATAAAGAAACTCATACTTTACTCTATTTAAGGTCTACTCTAGATTTTTGAAAAGTGAGAGATTGTTTCAACAGACGATTAATCTGATATAGCCATTCCAGGTCTATGACTTTTCCTTGAAAAACTTTTCTTCCATAGAATCATTGTTTCTTGATGGTTCTAGTTACAGCCTCATCGGTTCTCTGGGTTTTGGGAATTTCTGCAAGAAATCTATGAAGGTTCGAAAGAGGATTAGAGTTTTGACAATTTTTAGGTTTGAATACACAGAGAAAAAAAGTGCCACAAGTGAGAAAAGGTTTTTTTGTAGAAATGAAATGATTCAGAATTAAAAAGGTTTCTGACAGCCTTGATTCTCATGTCTTCAATAATTATTACTTAGGTTTTAAATACGATTAAAATTCATTGTATGAAAAAAAACTTATACTTTTTGAAAAAAAAAATTTATTTTAAAACAGTCTTAACATAATGAAACAGCATAATAAAATAAAATTTTATTTAAAATTAAATAAACCTAGCAGACCATTTATGAAATCAAACCTTGCAGTGGGATTTGGTTTAATAAAAAATATCATCTAATTGAATTTCATAACTTATAAATTCCAAGGATATATCCTTTTTTAGAACATGATTTATAAGAAAGTGATGTCTGATATCAATATTCTTAGTCCTAGAATGATTAATTGGATTTTGTGAAATATTAATATGCACTATTATTATCACATAAAATAAGCATATTATTAACATTTAGTACAAAGTCCATAAGTGTGTTTTTCATCCACAACACTTGTGCACAACAACTACCAGCAGAAACATATTATGCCTCAGCTGTTGACAAGGCAACTGAATGTTGTTCCTTACTTGACCATGACACAAAAGATTTCCCTAAAAAGTGACAAGTTTCTGCAGTGATTTTTCTATCTAATCTATAACTTCCAATGTCAATATATGAATATGAAATTAAATTAACATAAGACGTTTTGGGATAAAGAATAGATTGAAAAACAGTTCCTTTTTGAAATCTAAAAATTCTATTAACAGTAGTTAAATGGGATTTTTTAGGATTTGATTGAAATCATGCACAAAGACATACTGAATACATTATATCTGGACTCCTAGAAATAAGATATAATGAACTACCAATCATACCTCTTTATAACATTTTTTCAACTAATATTCCACTTTCATCCAAACCAATTCTTATATGAGTACATATAGGAGTTTTACATGTATTTTTGTTTTAAAGTCAATATTTCCTCAATAAATTATTAATATATTTGATATGATTTAAAGAATTTCCAAAATATATTTGATAAATTTGAAGTCCTAAAAAGAAATTTAATTCTCCCATCATACTCATTTCAAATTATTTTTGCATTATATTTGAAAACTCTTGACAATGGGATTTATTAGATGATCCAAATATTACATCATCAAAATAAATTTGAACCAATAAAATATTAGAATTTAAAATTTTCTTAAAAAGTGTTGGATCTTCCATTCCAACAGTAAAATCATTTTTCAATAGAAAAGAGCTTAATCTTTCATACCAAGGTCTAGATGCTTGTTTAAGACCATAAATAGCTTTAGTAATATTAAAAACAGAATCTGGTTTTTGTGAATTTTCAAAACCAAGAGTTTTCTCAACACTAACTTCCTCCACTAAATAACCATTTAAAAAGGTAGACTCATCATCCATCTAAATAAATTTAAAGATTATATGAGATGCATAATCTAAAAGTATTATAATGGCATCTAATCTACCTATAGGTGTAGAGGTCTCATCATAATCTATACCTTTTTCCTGCTTAAATCCTTTGGCAATAAGTCTGGATTTATTTCATGTTATTATTCCTTGATCATCTTGTTTATTTCTAAAGACCCATTTGGTTCCTATCACTGGATAATTTTGTGGCCTTTCAACTAATTCCCAAACTTCATTTCTTTTGAACTGGTTTAATTCTTCTTGCATTGTTATGATATATCATTCATCATCTAAAGCTTCATCTATATACTTAGGATCTAATTGGGATAGAAAGGCAGAGAATTCTACAAGATTTCCTATGTTTATTCCAGTTTTTATTCCCGTGTCTAAGTCACCTATTTTAGTTTCAAAGGGTGATTCTTTAGGGTTCTAGTCTGTCTAAGAAGTACACGTATAGGTTCTTGAGTATCATGTTCTTCTTAACTGGATAGAATTTTGTTTATATCATTTTCAAAAACATTTTTCAAGTTCTCAAGTCCCATGTTATCATTAGAGTTAGATTCATCCAGTTGATCTTTCCTTTTCTTGAAGGGATCAGATTCATCTAATTTCATAATAATTGATTCTTCAATAATCCTTGAATTCTTACTATAGACACTATAAGCTTTGGAAGTAGCAGAATATCCTAAGAAAATGCCTTCTTGGGATTTTGGATCAAACTTACCAAGATTGTCTTTTGTGTAAAAAGTGTAAACCTTGCATCCAAAAACATTAAAGTAATTTTAATTAGGTTTTCTGTTACTCCAGAGTTCATAGGGTGTCTTTTTCAGAATTGGTCTAATTATAACTCTATTCATTATATAGCAGGCTATGCTTACAGCTTCTTCCCAAAAATAGGTAGGAAGACTGTATTCATTTATCATAGTCCTAGCTATTTCTTTAATAGTCCAATTTTTCTGTCAATAATTCCATTTTGTTGTGGCGTTCTTGGTGCAGGTAATATAAGGACCTAGCCTTAAAACATTATATAATATTGATTTAAATGAATAATTCACATTGAGAATCTTTTTAGGTTTAGAGTTTTAGAGAGGTAGGACATAACTATTACATATCAATGATTACAAGGTAGACACATCTACTCAGTCTCCATTTTTTCAAAAAATATAAACTCTTGAACAAAACAGTCATGTCTAGTTCCATGTTTTAGACATAATGACATTTCCTTGATCCCATCCTTGATTGTATTCCACTTTAAGTCATGTGGAGAAACATTTCAAAAACTGGGGATGAGCACAAAAAGCTCAATAAGGGAGATAAAAATACGGGAAAGAATCATTAGTCCATGTATACATAAGAATCAATGAAATTTTACATTACTCATAAAACATAAAAACTTTAACATACATCATGAAATTATAAGATTTATGAATAACTCAGAAAAATCATAAGACATAAAGGTAAATTGAGGCATTCATAACATTCTTATGTTGGGAGTAACCCTCATGGTTACATTTGGAATACCCATCACAATATATTTTCTAAATATATTAGGAGAAACATTCACATTTACATCCATCACGTTACCCAATGCATTATAGAGCTATATCGGGCTCACCCTCCCTTAGTTTATCACGGAACCACCTGTCTTCAAAAACAATGCCCAAGAACCATAACATAATTGTATCATATAAAACATGCATAAAGAAAACACAACAGTTCACCTTTCAATCACAAGATGTCAATAAACTACATTGATATAATCAAAACATTATCAAAACTATTACAATACCAAAATAAATGAAAATTAAAACATGGAATTTTTTTCATTTTTAAAAAAAACTTTTGTCTTGTGGAGGAAGCCGAAACTCAAACAATGGTCACGGCGGCGGAGAAGTGGTTGCCGCCACATACGTAAGACAAAAAATTCACTTTGTATCTTTGTAAAACGCTTCGTATAAAAATATTCCTTCTGAATAAAAGTAAAATAAAAATTGTTTTATACACCGTATAAAAGAAATTTGTGTATAAAACAAAATATGCCTCAATGAGAGGAGATTGAGATGAAGTCCCTTACGAAGATGGTATCCTTAGATTAAGGATAAATCAATTACATAACTATGTGTGACAAATATAAATAAACCCAATATAAGATGATATTAAGTGTAAAACAATCATATTTTATCCACACATATTCATAGTATGACATAATCAATAAATAGAGGTTTAACCCAAAGAATTGAAATTGGGTTAAGAAGTTCCCTTACAAAAATTCGACAGCCTAACGGCATCACTTTAAAATTCATTAAATGAGTTGATGAGAGAGAAAATAGTGTCTCATTACATGGACATAAAATTGAAATCAATAAGGTTATAGACTAACATATCCCAACATAATAAGATGTGAATTAAAAGACATAACAAAAGAAGTCTTTTAAAAAGAGGAGGGTAAAAGGTTCCCTTACCGACTTGGGTAACTTTCGAAATATACACCCCATGAATGAAGGACTATACCACATTAATGTAAATACCCATAAAAGAAATTATATTACACAAATATTAGAATAATGGGAAGTACATACACCACTCAAAGGAAATGGGGGAAAATGTTGCATAAATCTCACAGGAATAAAAATAAGATTAAAAATCCTTTACGAAAACTCAGCAGCCTAACGGCGCTACTTAAAACTTCCAAAAATGGATTTATGAGATCAAATAGGGTCTCTCATGATATGAACATAAAAAGTAAAGTATCAGGAATATAAAATAACATACCCAAACATAATAAATATGAGCTTAAAAGGAAAGATATAAAAGAGAGTACTTAAAAAGAAAGAGAGAGGTAGGATCCCTTAACTCGTGTCAGACTTGACTCGATTGTTCTTTAATCTCCTGAATAATAAAATTGAGTTAATTTATATTTTCTTAAGAACCTTTCTCATGTTAATTATTCATTTTATATCACTTATTACCATGTTATGAACACATTGTAATTATTTAAGTTAATAATGGTGGTTTTGTCGATTATTGGTACTTGAGTCACAAATAAACTCCTTATAATTACAAGTTGTTCATGTGGTAAAGTATCCATTATATACAGAACGATATTCATGATTTAGATATAATATATATTATATATATCCAGTATATACATGCATTTATAATATTACATAACATTTAGATGTATGAAATGAAATGCATCGTTCATGGAGACTGTAAGCCGTACGTATGCATGAATGCTGCTTTCATTTCTATTTTGTATTTCATGGAATGAAATCATAATTATATAAAGGTATATTATAACTCCAGAATAATATAATATTTAATATTATTAACTCCATCCTTTACACATCCCACATATGGCATTAATGACTCAAATCACTTTGAGGGGGCGGTAGTCTGCACATCCTAAAATGAAGATATTGTGGTTACCCATAATAGAAACCATAAAGGTATTCCATATATGAAAAAAATATAAGCTTAAAAAATAAACATATTATATATCATATATAAATATAGTGACATATAAATGGCCACCTTTGAAGTTGTTAAATGAATATTGAACAATCATCGTTTCGTGAGGCAGAAATTTGACATCCACAGAAACATTATGTTCTTTAACTAGTATATGGAGGTGTATGTAAGTGTAGATCGAATACTTCTTATAAAAAAATCCTAGTATATTTAAGATACTGATTTTTTTAAAAATAAAGGAATAAAATGAGTTTAGGGGTTGGAGAAGAAAAATAAAACAAAAGATCATAAGAGAGGACATTACCTTTAAATCGGGTAACTCTTTTTGATTTGAGCCCAAAGGCTTCCTTGGAAATGATTCTGCCCAAAGTGAGGATTCTAAGATGAGGAGAGGGATATTGGGAGATTATTTGAGTAGAGTTTGGAAGAGAAAAAGGGCTTGAGAATTGTATTAGATGGGTATTAAGTGCGGTCTTTTTATAAGTGAGAGGAGGGGCTCTTTTTGAAATCTTGAAACTATTATTTTGTTATAAAATGAAATTCGGTTTATAAAGCTCCAAATATCACTAAAGTCGAGGATGTGGTGGTTCATGTTCGAAAAAAAATCATCCAATAATAATTGGACACGTTTTGTATATTATTTTAAACATTATTTTCTTATTTATATAAATCATTCATTAATGACATAAACACTGCATCACCATTGTGTCATAAATCATTTTTTATGTCTGAAAATTATAAAAAAATTACCATGATGTAGGAAATATTATTATATTTCTAATGAATAGTTATAGTCAAAAATATAACTTCTATAACCCCATGTAAAAATTGTTTTAGTAAAACAATACAAGTTTGTGATATTTTTATTTTGACTTTAAATAAAAGGTATTAATGTCATTATCTTACCCAAGTGGATCCATGGGGTCCCTAAAATTTACCCATGGATTGTGTTGGTCATAAATGACTTATCCAATAAGTTTAGGACATGTGTCAAGATATTTTTATATTTTTATAATATCATTTTGTTTCTTAAATTACACTAGTTACCTCTAATCGCGGTTAACAAAACTCAAAAGTTACTATTCACCAAAAAATATTTTAATCCCATTGAACCACATTTTACATACTAATAACAACCATTTATGTTGGATTTTAGAAATTCAATACAAATAAGCTGTAAACATTCATTTAAATGAAAAAATCATTTTGTTTAACTACCACTTAGTGGTTTCACAATTCATCAGAAATTGAAGTTCTTCCGAAAAATACCACAAATTCACCCTAAGCTATATTTGATATTTCGTATTCAAAAATGATGTTTATTTTTTCAAATTCCATAACATATAAGTTTCATTAATTAATTTTTTAATTAATTCCTATTGTCAAAACAAATATCGTGTTTTTAAGAAACAATATCTATCAAAAGACTGACACTTGTTTATGTCCAATTTCAAAGTGAAATTAATTCCATTGGCCACCATTGGATTAAATGGTAAAAATATAATCTAATTTCACATTAAAACCATTTAAAAAGATAATCTAACCATACAAATAAATTAGATTAAAAGGAGTTTTTGACTTAAAATACAACATTTTTCACTATTCATTAAAAATGAACTTTGTTGGAAAAATACCAAAAACATACAAAAAGTAAATTTTGATGTCCCGATTATAAAGAAGAATTTTATTTGGTTACATTTAACATATAAGAGTGACCAAAACTATATTTAAAGAGGGTTCACCAACAACAGGCGGTAAATCGACCTTTTACTGAATATTAGAGTATTTATGCCGAAAATTGAATTTTTTTCATATTTTAAGCCTTTATCTTTTATTGGATAAATGTAAAAACATTTAACAGACATTTATAATCATATTTTAGTTATTTCTATTCATTCCTTCCATTACAACAGCTAGGTGTTAACTACCATTTAAAATAATATTATTATATTATGAGTGTGTGACGTAATGTTTCAAAGAAACTCGTTGTTGCGTATTGGGTACGCCATCGAACATAACATCCCCTTTAAAGTAATATTAATATTTTATTCAAAAATATTATTAAATATGAAAATGTCATATTATTTATTTACCTGGGATGTTACATCCTTCCCCCCTTGTGGGAATTACATCCTCGCAATTTTAAAATTGGTCATGGAAACATCATTAAAAGTCCCACATCGGAAAACAAGTCAATAAAACTATCACAATAAAAGAAAAAAAAGAGAAGTACAAAGGTTACCTATGATAACCATATTAGGATTCCATGTACGGAAAACATGGATATAGAAGAAAAAACAAATTGCCAGGTTCTGATGGAGAGTGCTAGAAAACATGTCTAGGAGACAGTTAACCACTAGAAAATCACAAAATTGTGATGGGTTAAACGGTATTTGATTCCTCGGTAGGAAAAGTTAACAGACAATGTTTTTGTTTAAAGTTTCTTTTCATTGAGGAATTTATTTATGGGTTTAACTAAAACATAAGGAGACATACTTAGTTGTCATGTAGACTTCATCTTTTACTAGATTTCTAATAAAAACTCATATTTCCTCACGATGAGTATTTCTGGATAACTTTTTCATATTAAGATCACTGTAATCAACTTCTAGAGAGTCACCTAACCCACAAAAGATGAACTATATATTTCCAATGTCATTATCCCTTAACCAAAACCAAAAATTTTTATTACAAGATCAGATAATACCCAAAAAGTATAATCCTTTATAAAAAGAAAAACTACTCTTAATCTCCAAAAAATTTCAAACAATACCCAATGTTCAACAATGACTATTCAATAAACATCTATCCATAAAATTTTTCAAAGTAAACAAAACTAAGATTGAAACCCAAATATCTGAAGGATTTATTCACATAGTCTTCTGAGGTAAATTTTAACATCTACCTCCAAATAACATCATTACCTCTTAAAGTATCATATTGAAAAGTAATTAACCCAATCACATATCCTCCATGATAGGTTAATCATTTTCATAGATATCACAATATCATATAAGTCCATAATAAAAACATAGATTCTTCCAAAATAAATTTCCACCGTTTCTCCTCAATTGAAATCTCAAATCATTGTATTTTCTATAGGAATATATTGTTTCCATGAAATAGATAACATCTTCCAAAATAATAGTTAATAATTGATAACCAAATCATTTACCTACACTAAGGATATCCATTTAATAAAACATAAGTTCCCAAAATCAACTTCTTCTTGATCCATAAAATCATTTAACCAAAAAAAATAAGTCATACTAACCAGGGACTTCACGTAGGCTAGTGGTAGGCTATGAACCCTTGTCTCCCTTCGGTTGTGGGTTCAATTCATGTGGAATTTCCTGATGCGACGGTTTGTCACCCTTCTTATGGGTTTTCCTTTTTATAAATCTCAAAAATAACCCTAACATGTTTTAAACTCAATGGTTTCCTTATACCACTCATTTTCATCCAAATTCATTATGATATCAACATCTTATTTCCTGAAGTCTTACTTCACCATCATAAGATAAAATAAATTGACCCCCAAAATGAAGAACACCATACCATGATCATGGTGTCCATTGGGTTTCATCTTCATCTTGTTCACGTAGGTAGAAGGTCCATGCATCACAACAACGATTTAGAGATCCTTCAAAATAATTTTCTTCCTCCATCCAAATACACCTTGTACAACATGGGTCATATGGGTATTCACAGAAAAACAGTTTTGGAAAATAATCATGTATGACATATAACATCAAAACATCTGATAAAACATGATTTCCATAAAATAGTAGGAACGAAATTGAGTTGAAACTTTCAATTAATGGTCCTTTTCAAATACCATAGGTATGTGCTGGGAGACTATATTTTAAAAGAAAATATAAATAGGTTGAACAAGGGTCTCCTTCTTCAGCACCATTTTTAAAATCATAACATGCCTCAAAATCTTGTGATAAGGTAAAATATCTGAAAATTCCTTGATAATATTTACCTTTCTTTAAAATATGAGAATATTGTGAAAATAGGATTTGATTAAATAAAACCCATGATCCATGATGATAACGAGGTATAGTGGAGGTGTTCGATATCTCAAACAGCTTCTTGTAAGTAATTTGTATGCTAGAAAAAGTTTCACAATCATTCAAAATTTACTTTCCAATAATTATTGCAAGCATGTCATCAGGAAGAGATAGGAATGTCATTTGAGATCCTCCTCCTCCCATTAGTAACTGACTTTCCTTGATCTGAAAAAGATAGAAAACAAGTATATAACTGAAATAATAGACCTAGGGACTAACCATGTGTTTAACGAAAACTCATAATCTCTAATGTTGTCTAAACTGACCTTTGATACCAACTATAAGGACACAACATTAATATATTACATAATATTGAATTAAATGAATATTTCACATTGAGGATTGTTTCAGGTTTACAGTTTTAGAGGATTATGACATAACTATTACATCTCAAAGATTACAAGGTAGACGCATCTACTCAGTCTCCATTATTTTCACAAGATATAAACTATTGAACAAAACATTCATGTCTAGTTCAATGTTTTAGACATCATGACATTTCCTTGATCCCATCCTTGAACGTATCCCACTTTTTGTCCTGTGGAGAAACATTTCAAAAACATGGGACGGTCACAAAAAGCTCACTAAGGAATATAAAAATACATGAAGGAAACATTAGTCCACATGTACATAAGAATCAATGAAATTATACTTTACTCATAAAACATAAGCACTTTAACATACATCAGGAAATTATAAGATTTATGAATAACTCATAGAAATCATAAGACATAAAGGTAACTTGAGGCATTCATAACATTCATATGTAGGGAGTAACCCTCATGGTTACGTTTGGAATACCCATCACAGTATATTCCCTAAATCTCTTAGAAGAAGCAATCACGTTTACCTCCGTCATGTTACCCAATGCATTGGAGAGCTATATAGGGCTCACCTTCCCTTAGTTTATCACAGAACCACCCGCCTTCATAAACAATGCCCAAGAACCATAACATAATCATATCATATAAAACATGCATAAAGGAAACACAACATTCCACCTTTCAATCACAAGTTATCAATACACCACATTGATCTAATAAAAACATTATCAAAACCATTCTCAATACAAAAATAAAATAAAAGTAAAACGTGGTATTTATTTTTCATTTTTAAAATAAATTTTGGCTTGTAGAGGAAGCCAGAACTCAAATAATGGTCACAGCAGTGGAGAAGTCCTTGTCGCCGCATTTGTAAAACAAAACATTCCTTTTATCGCTTAGTAAAACGCTTCATATAAAAATATTCCTTTTGAATAAAAGTAAAATTCAAAGGGTTTTATACAACGTATAAAAGAATGTTGTGTATAAAACAAAATATGTCTCAATGAAAGGATATTTAGACGAAGTCCCTTAAAAAGATGGTATCCTTAGATTAAGGATAAATCAATTACATAATTATGTGTGAAAAATATAAATAAACACAATATAAGATGATATTAAGTGTAAAACAATCATAGGTCATCCACAAATATTCGTAGTATGACATAATCAAGAAATAGAGATTCAACCCAAATAATTTAAATTGGGTTAAGAAGTTCCCTTGCAAATATTTGACAGCCTAACAGAATCACTTTAAAATTCATTAAATGAGTTGATGAGAGAGAAAATGGTATCTCATAAATTGGAAATAAAATTTATATCAATAATGATATATAAGAACATATCCCAACATAATAAGATGTGAATTAAAATATATAAGAAAAGAGGTCTTTTAAAAAGAGGGGGGTGAATGGTTCCCTTACCGACCTGTGTAACTTCTGAAACGTGCACCCCATGAAAGAAGGACTATACAACATTAATGTAAATACCCATAAACAAAATTATATTACAAAATGATTAGAATAATGGGTAGTACATACACCACTCAAAGGAAATGGTGGAAAATGTATCATAAATCTCACAGGAATAAAAGTGAGATGAAAAATCCCTTACGAAAACTCGACAGCCTAACAGAACCACTTAAAACATCCAAAAATGGATTTATGACATAAAATATGGAATCTCATGATATTAACATAAAATTAAAAGTATTAGGAATATAAAATAACATACCCAAACATAAGAAATATGAGCTTAAAAGGAATGACATAAAAGAGAGTACATAAAAAGAAAGAGAGAGGAAGGATCCCTTACCCCATGCCCGACTTGACTCGATTGTTCTTTAATCTCCTAGATAATAAACTTGAGTTACTTTCTAATTTTATAAGAACATTTTTCAAGTTTATTATTCCTTTTATATCACTTATTAAAATGTTATGAATACTTTGTAATTATTTAACTTAATAATGGTCGTTTTGTCGATCATTGGTACTTGAGTCAAAAATAAACTCCTTATAATTACCAGTTGTTCATGTGGTAAAATATCTATTATATCCAGAATTATATTCATGATGTAGATATCATATATATTATATATATACATTATATACATGCATTTATAATATTACATAACATTTAGAGGTAAGAAATGAAATGCACCGTTCACGGAGACGGTAAGCCGTACGTACGCATGAACGCTACTTTCACTTCTATTTCATATTTAATGGAATGAAATAATAATTATATAAAAGGTATATTTTAACTTCATTATAATATCATATGTAATATTATTAACTCCATCCTTTACATGTCCCACATATGGCATTAACAAATTAAATCACTTTGAGGGGACGGTAGTCCGCACTTCCTAAAATGAAGATATCGCATTTACACATAATGGAAACCATAAAGGTATGTCATAAATGAAAAATACTGAAGCTTATGGAAAAAATAATCATATTATATATCATATATAAATATATTTACATATTTATGGACACCTTTAATGGTGTTAAAATAATATTTAACAATCAACATTTCGTGAGGCAGAAATTCGACATCCACGGAAATAGTATGTTCTTTAACCATTAGACGTAGGTGTGTGTAAGTGTAGCTCGAATAATTCTTATAAAAACAACCTAGTATTTTAAATACAATGTTTTTGTTCCAATATAAAGGAATAAAAAGAGTTTAGGGGGTTGGAGAAGCAAAATAAAACAAAACATCATAAGAGAGGACATTACCTTTAAATCGGGTAACTATTTCTTATTTGGGCCCAAAGGCTTCCTTGGAAAAGATTCTGCACAAAGTGAGGCTTCTATGATGAAGATAAGGATATTGGGAGATTATTTGAGTATAGTTTGGATGATCCAAAGCGATTGAGAAGTGTGAGAGATTGGTAGGAACTGGGGTCTTTTTATAAGGGAGAGGAGGGGCTCTTTTGGAAACCTTGAAACTATTATTTTATTATAAAATGAAATTCGGTTTCTAAAGCTCCAAAAAATCATTAATGTCTAGGATAATCTGGTCCATGTTTGAAATAAAATCATCCAATAATAATTGGACAAGTTTTGGATATTATTTTAAACATTATCTTTGTATGTATTTAAATCATTCATTAATGACATAAACACTGCATCACCATTGTGTCATAAATAATTTTATTTTTTTATGTCTAAAATTTATAAAAAACTTACCATTATATAGGAAATATTATTATCTATCTAATGAATATTTATAGTCAATAATATAACTTGTATAACCCCATATAATTTTTTTTAGTAAAATAATACAAGTTTGTGATATTTTTATTTTTACTTTAAATAAAAGGTATTAATGTCCTTATCTTACCCATGTGGCTCCATGGGGTCCCACAAATTGACCCATGGATTTTTTTGGTCGGAAATGACCTATCCAATAAGGTTAGGACATGTGTCAAAATATTTTTATATTTTTATAATCTTATTTTTATCTTAAATTACACTAATTACCTCTAATCGCGGTTAACAAGACTCAAAAGTTACTATTCACCCAAAAAAATTAATCCCATTGAACCACATTTTACTTACTAGTGACAACCATATATGTCAGATTTTCAAAATTCAACACACATAACTGGTAAACTTTCATTTAAATGAAAAAAATCAGTTTGTTTAACTACAAATAAGTCGTTTCACTATTCATCAAAAATTGAAGTTCTTTAGAAAAATACCACAAATTCACCCTAAGCTATATTTGATATTACGTATTCAAAAATGATGTCTATTTTTTTCAAATTTCATAATATATAAGTTTCATTAATTAATTTTATAATTAATTCATGTTTTCAAAACAAATACCATGTTTTTAAGAAACAATATCTATCAAAAGACTGACACTTGTTTATGTCAAATTTCCAAGTGAAATTAATTCCAATCACCACCATTGGATTAAATGGTAAAAATATATTCTAATTGAACTTTAAAACCAATAAACAAGATAACCTAACCATATAAATAAATTAGATTAAATGGAGTTTTTGACTTAAAATACCACATTTTTCATTATTCATTAAAAAATGAAATTTGTTGGAAAAATACCAAAAACATACACAAAGTAAATTTTGATGTGCCGATTATAAAGAATAATTTTACTTTTTAAAATTGAACATATAAGATTTACCAAAACTATATTTAAAGAGGGTTCGCCAACAAAAGGTGATAAATCGACCTTTTACTAAATATTAGATATTTATGCCTAAAATTGAATTTTTCTTATTTTCAGCCTTTATCTTTTATTGGATAAATGTAAAAACATATAACAAAGATGTATAATCATATTGTAGTTATTTCTATTCATTCCCACCATTTCAATGTCTAGGCGTTAACAACCATTTAAAATAATATGTTTATATTATGAGTGTCTGACGTAGGGTTTCAAAGAAACTCGTTGTAGCGTATTGGGTATGCCATCGAACATAACATCCCCTTAAAAGTAATATTAATATTTTATTCAAAAATATTAATAAATATGAAAATTTCATATTATTTATTTACACGGGATGTAAGGTGTTTTTAATACCGATATTTGAGAAAAATAAATTAAATTCCAGATTCTCAAATTCTCCACCATGATCACTTCTTAATTAAATTATTTTTAAAACATTTTTCATTTTGAATAGTTTTACAAATAAATTCAAATAAAGTAAAAGATTCATTTTTATATTTTAAAATTAAATCCTTGTAAATCTAGAATATTCATCAACTAAAACATATACATATAATTTACCATCCATTCTTACTACTCTTGAGGGTCCAAAGAAATCCATATGGATATGTTCTTAAGGTTTAGATAGAGAAATTTTGTTAATAGATTTGAATGATGATTTTTGTTTCTTTTCATGTTGACATGAATCACAGAATCAGTCACGTTAAAATCTGAGACTAGGAAAATCAGAAAGTAGTTCTATCTTAGGTAATTTATGTAAAACATATACATTACAATGTCCAAGTCTTCTATGCGAGATCGAGGATTCATTTATTTTAGTAGTTATGTAGTTTATATGTTGTTTTCACAAGGAATTTAAATCCACGATAAACACATTGTCAGTTCTAGGGGCTCTAAATTTAAGCAGTTTATTTTTGAAAATAGAACATCAATTTTTAGAAAAATGAAGAGCATAACCATTATACATTTTTGATATATACTTATCAGATTGTGTTTCAATAATTGTACATAAAGTACTTTGTTGACTGAGACAACTTCTAGATCCCCAACTGTTCTAATACCAATGATTTTTCCTTTGGAATTATAACCAAAAGGGACAAGTTGACCATTTTTTAGTGAGAGTAGAGAAATTTGATGAGTTTCCAATCATATGCCTTGAGCAGCCATAGTCTATATAAAATAAGTCCTTTTTTCTTTTGTTACTTGCTCCCTCATTTATAGCTACTATAAAACACATGTTAGCTTTCATATTTTCTTCATCCTTCTTTGTGTCTGATTCAGAAGTGCTAATGGAGTCTATAGATACACTCCATGTAGATTTCATTGCCTTCTTGTCCTTATGCTCATAATCATTTCTTTGGAAGACTTTCTTTTTCCTGTCTTCTTTTAGCTGAGGATAGTCAGGTCTTATGTGCGCCATTTTCTTCCACTCATAACATTTAACTTACTTTTCATCCTTTTTGAAGGATTTTCTGAATCCCTTCTTCTTTATATAGAATTTAGTGACTTTTATAGCTAGCTGAGCCAATTCCACATGAGAATTTGATAAATCAGAACTTTCTAATTTCACTTTTACACTTTTCATCATATTTCTGTTTTGTCTCTGCGATTAAACTTTCAAGGTAGTGTCATTGCTTTTGATAAACACTTTATGCTCATTTTCTTCATCTGGAATCTCAGTTTCATATAACATTAGTGTTCCAATCAGTTCTCTCATGGTTAATTCTTGGACAGGTGTCGACTGTCTGATTGAAGCAGAGATTTCATTCCATCGTGTAGATAGTACTATCAGTTCATTTAATGCTTGATCATCTTGTTTAATTGGATGTCCCAAGGCGGTTATGTTATTGAAAAACTCAGTAAATCTTCTATTCATTTGAGTAATACTTTCACCTTCAAACATTCTAAATGTATCAAATTTATGATTAGCAGTTACATATCTCATTTCCCTGATATTGTTAGTTCCTTCATAAGCAACAACAATAGTTTTCCACATTTCATATGTTGTGGGGCATTGAGATAATCTGTTAAATTCATCAGATCCAAGACCATATATAATTGAGTTCATTGCCTTTGAGTTCATATCATATTCTACTTCAGTTCCTATACTCCATGTTTCAGGTTTTTCTGGTATTTCATATGGAGTCAAAATCTTATAATATACTCTGCATCTATGGTTTTTCAGATAGATGATCATTCGCAACTTCCCCCATCCATAGTTTTCTCCAATTAGGTATGATGTTATACCAATAGACTTTCCCTCTCTTGTATCATTCATATTTCTCTGTGTAAAATCACTTTCATCTTGTTATGGAATTATTAGAAATCATTACCAATGATACAAATTATTGGATCTTATTATACAAAATATAAACAAGAGGGGTTGAAGTGTGTTTTTTTTAGAATTCATTGCGAGATCATTCTCTACTCTTTATCATTGATCAGCTGAATTAATTCAGAGGAAATTTAAATTGCAGAGACACATGATATATAGTGGTTCGGGGAACAGAAGGCCCCTAGTCCACTCCATCAACGCTCTACTCCACGAACTTGGTGATTTTCACTATCTAGTCCTCATTTCCACACACTGTTTCACAACTGAGTACCGGTAGTTTACCCCTTTACAATCTAAGGAAAAACAAAGCCTTCTAGTTCACTGACAAAACCTACACAGCTTAGTACAAGAAGCCGGTTACTCGAGAATTGAAAAGAAAGATATCTGTATTTTTTAAAATACATTCTAATTGTTCGTCACAATTGCAACAGAATTCAATTGATAGTAGATGGATTGTCACCTTCAGAAATAATGACCATCAAATACGAGTCGTTCTGAGTATATCCCATTGTAGTAGATATAGAAATATTATTCACAACTTCAGCAGTAGCAGATTCACAAATGATATTTGATATAGAATGAGTGAATCTTCTATCATGATTCTTCTTCTTCAATAAACAGATATTTTCCATTCTCTTAAATCAGAATATCTATGTTTTTTTAATAATCAATTAATACAGATAAAAAATTTATATAATAATGCAGATAACTTATCTGGTAAATTTTGATCCACAAAAATCACCTTCGGACTCGTGATATTATAAAATTTGAATTTATAGATTAGTCGTAACATCCCTTGAAATTCTCCAAGAAAAGCTCTTTTTAATTCGATCATTAAACGACTCTAAACTCGTCAAAGATATGTTTTAAAATCATCTTTAAATCTGGCTTTAAATCATCTTAATATACATATTGCTGACCATTTCATTATAATATCAAATTTAAACTCTATGACGCCAATGATAAGGTTGAGTTCTAAAGTATGCATCCTATGAACGTAACGTAGATAATAAATGTAAGATTGATGATGTAGCTTTCAAATGTAAGGTTGATCACAAACGTAGGGTTCATCACAAATGTAGGATTGACAACGTAGGCTTGACAACATAGGGTTGAAAACATAGTGTTGATCATCCATACTCTTTCACTTGAACTTTCAAATGTATTACAAAAGATCCATACTTTTATAAGCATTCAAACAAAAGTTACATGACCCATACTTTTCTAATAACATATAGTTGTTTACAAAAGTATGGTTGATGAACCATAAATTTGAGAAACAAACGTAACGTTTAAAACTTATGTTCTTTTTTTCTTCAACACATTTTCAATTACCCAAATGTATGGTTACTTATGAATATAGTTTTCCTCTTCCATAATTTTTCAAAAACTCATAATGTATACACTGTATTTCATCATTACTCTACGTTTCTCCACATAGGTTATGAAATGTGTTTCCATAACATGCTAAAACAGATCCCAGATATGTAGAACATGAACAGTGTTTCTTGAACACGCTAATAAGAATACAATATCAAATAATCCTCATTGTTCAAGAAGTTAAATATTTTTTCTACAAAAAAAATATAATGAATAATAAATTCATGTAATATACTTAATAAATAAAATCATTAGAAAATAACTGAGGGTTTTTGAAAGCATCAAAATTATCAAAAAGAGATAGATTATTGTTCTCAAGAAACTCCCCCTTTAAATAAAAACATTATATATTTTTGAAAACAATACTTACTAAACATTTATGACATGATGTACATTTGTTCAATAAAAAGTGTCATTTTTGCTTAAAACAACATCAAATTTTTGATACTAGGAAAAAGTTATTTGATTTTTTAAACCATAAGATAATGATTCTTATTTCATTTTCACATATTGAAATTGAGGGTACATAAATCAACAGCATGATGTTGTCAATAGGATTAAATGTATGTGTTTTCAGTATAAATGCACCATTTTATTTTAAAACTAATGTCAAAACAGCCAAAATGAAAAAATGATCAAGAATTGTTTTTAACAATTTGTAAATGGATCCTTAATTAATTTTTAAAATATAGGAACTAACCCCATATCAATCCAACAAATGATGTGATGGGTATTACTCAAATTATGTGGGTTGAAATTAAAATTTCAACACTATTAAATAGAAATGTGACATACTCAAAACCATCTAATCTCATTTATATTGTTTAAATATGTTAGGAAAATGATACATTACTCGTTTTTGAAATATAAGAATCAATCATTCATAAATATGATACAAATAATACCATGTATTTCTCATATTGTATGGTTTCATTTTAAAATTGATATATTATTAAAGTGTTATTTCATATTTATGTTTAATTTATATCATTATTGTATTACTACCAAAATAATTGGTATCAATTAATGTTGGATTCCATTTCAAAAGAATGTTTGGTTTTTTTGAAGCATCTTAGGAATGCGAGAGATTGGACTTCGAGGATGGAGCTGAGATAATGTCAATAAAGAAATGGGAAAAGAATGTTTACAAACAACATGTAATGGTTAATTCTTACTACTTATTTTTTTAATTTTTTCAATATTTTATCTAATATTTATGCTAAATACAGTATTGTTTTTTTAATAATGATTTATTTTTTTCAAAGATCATTCAGGAAGTGATATTTTTCATTCAACTAGATCCAACAAGAAAAAATGAGAGAACTTGTTGCTTTTGGATGAGAAATTTTAAGAAGCATGAGTTTTCCTCTTCCATTAAATAGGAACATGTTCATTCTATTATGGCTTGTGGCATATAGTGGAATGAAAAAAATCACTAACTCAATCAAAACTCATGAATCTAATACATATTTCTCTCAATATGACTTGAAATGTATGTCTTTAGTTTATAATTTACATTTTATTTCAAAAAAGATATATCATGCTCAATAATAATAAAAATCATTCATATTTTTTTTAAGTTAGGAAAATTACCCATTTATAATCTATGATTTGTAGGATCAACCACACCTATATCTGACACACTGTGTGACTATTATGAATCAATGTGTGTCTTTTTTTAGACCATCGTTAATATGAATATATAACACAAGTGACATATTAAAAACTAGTAAAGAATATTTTAAAATTATTATTATTTTAATAAAATGTTCCATAAGTAATTTTTAATGTGTTTGAACCATCCACATCTCATGTTGAAACTTGTTGTGCACAGTATGACTCAAATTGTAATTTTTTATTAAAACATTTGATTAAATTTAATAAAAATTCTATCACATTGAAAATTGATAAAAAAACATTCATATTGTCTTAATGATTTATTAATATGATCCATATGTCATTTTTAACAAGTAGTAATTAGAAAAACCTCAATATGATACATGATGTTCTTGGTATAACTCAACAAGTTTGTTAATTGTTTCAAATAAATATTCTATATTAAAAAGTGTGTCAGTCACAAAAAAACATAACAAAACAGGATCATATTAATTTGATAATTATAAAATGAATACAAATTCATTTTTTATGTGAAAAAATCAGTCTCACATTTAAATGACACACGGCGTGACTAGTTTGACTCAATGAGCATGTTTCCAGTTTATAATAAAATTTTAATAATAAACACAATCAACATAATTAACAATTAAAATGTATATTAATATTGGATTGATACATTAGAAAAAATCCATAATTTACTTTTTTTTACATTTTGAAATTAGTTTCACCTCAATATAATGTACATTGTTACCATTATGATTCTAAGCGTTTCATTTATTTAAAATTGACATTAACATTAGTAAAAATAGAAGTGACTTACTCAAAATTGAGAAAACACATTTGGATTTTTTATATAATTTTAAACAATGATCCCTAAATGGTTTTTGACATTCAAGAATAAACCACTACTCAATCTGATATAATTAAATGCTAATATGTCTCCATGATGGTATTTTTATTTAAAGTTGACATTAATTCTGGAAAAAAATTAGTTTGGGTTGTTAAATGATGAACATAATTACACCAATGGTGGGGATGAATTGAGGTTATAAAAACCGTTGTAGATTCAGAACTCCTATCTTTTTATGAAAATAAAATTTCTTTTTCTATTATATTCAAGTGAGTAGTGGAAATAAATAATCGAATTGAACACAATGGTGAATAGTTGGTTTGGGCACAAATATCCTCTATTCCACTCCACCAACTCTAAAATCAATGATCTTTGTAATTTTTACTATATCCACTTATCTAGAGAAATAAAAAAAACAAGTGTGTGAAACCAGTTGAAGCCTTAAAACAGATCATTACTGAGGATTCTAGTTATTTTACAGGGAAATGTTAATCTACAACAAAATACAAGAAGATGACACTTAACCATGTTTTAGTCCAAGAATCAAAAACTCCACCAAATCAATAGATATTGAATTTGTTGAGGATATAGGTTAAAAATCATGGTGGGGGTAACAATGGATAGACATATTGATATCTTAAATAATGTATGGCAGTAATTAGATCTTCAACATCACAGAATCTTTATTCGAATATTTATATAGAAAAGTAAGACAAATGTTTTAATAAATATGTCTCCAAAGTATATCTCTAAAAAAATTATTCATCATTCTTCTAGATAATGATGTAACAATAAAATTTAGGGCAATGAGAGCTGCACCAGTGAGATAATAGATTAAAACATATATGACTCTAAAGTGTACTACTGAAGATAATGAAACACATATTTTATTAGTTCATTTCATGGTATATTGTATTGTGTTTTAACTCTTATTTTTTTTAATGACTGGTATCTCAATATTTATATTGTAGGTCGAATAGCTACTACTCACACCTGCTCTAGAAATATTTCGAAATAAAATTTTAATATTTGAATTCAAAATCAAGTAAGAGAGATACAAGTTCACATAATAATATAAATGATTTACATTATTGAATACGAGCCTTTAAAAAAATCATAACATGCCATTAAGATAATAAAAAATGGATTTGAAAAGATCATTACATCTTCCAGGACTATTGCTGAAACCATAGATAATATTGAAGATTTATAACATTGTCATCGAATCGTCAAATATAGTGATCCATCACGTGTCGACAAAACGACAAACATAGGGTTGATAATGAACGGTTGATCAGAAAATTATGGTTGTTGTACCATATGTTGTATTTCTCAAATTTAATGTTATTGATAAATATAGGGTTTCTAAATAGTACTTTCCCAACTACATAGTGTATATAATGAACATGTGATGTTTCAAATGTAGGGTTTCCATTCCTCACATTACACTTACTAACGTAGTTTATGAAAAATGTTTCTAGAACACACAGTGAATACATAAAGAGTTATTATCTTCCAGTCAATAACATAAATAAAATTATTGAATAAGTATTTCAATGGATATCAATTTCTGGAAATTAACATAAAATTTTATACATTAGTAACATAAATTCCCCCTTATGTCAAGGTTCAAAGAAGATGATAAAATTTATTATATAAACTACTCCCATAAGATTATACCACATAACATTAACAGAATAAATTAGTAAACATCTACCCCATTTAAATCTATAAACTTCCCCCATAGTCTTCTCCCATACAAAATTGAAACACTAAAACTATAAACATATCCACCTTTTGAAATTATAAACTGCTCCCCCGAATTGTGACATCAAAAATTTAAGAGTAGATAATATTTGAAATAAAATTCTATTAAATGTATTCTTCAATAAGATATATACATGTATGAATGAATCATAATATGATATTTTAATGAATAAAATTATTATTTCTTTAAAATCCCCCTACATAATAGCATATTGGATATTCAAATATTTATATATGGAATAAAAAACATTTATCTAATTTTAGCATATGTATATTTTAAAATAATACTACTATTAAAAAAATAATTATAATAATGAGATAATTAAATATTTAATGCATACCTATGTTAGATAACTAACACAATGAAATTATGAACAAACTAATGGGACATATTTTTATTAAACAAAACATATTGAAATGAGTACAAATAATATTGATAATAAAAAAACAAATAAAATGAAAGGGTTAGAAAGATATATACAATTAATCTAAACTTTAAAAATATAGAATATTCTCACATAAAATATCTAAAACACTTGATTTTTTATCTAAAATTTATTGAATATTTTATATTATTTTTTATGATGAATATGAATATTACTCATGCAAAAACAACTTTAGTTTATCATGATATAGCATGTTAGAAATTTATCTTCTACGAAACTCTATTTTATTAGCATTTCCTCCATGAAATAATTGATTATGAATTTATATATTAAACTATCATTGACATTTTTATATTCCTTTTCAAATTTATCAAAAACTCTTCTAATATAGATTAATTCCTTAATTCTTCCTTTAACTTTTTAGATGCAACAAAATCAGTGTATAGCATTAATTTTCCATTATTCAAATTTATGTCTTTAAATTGAGGATTTTCCTAAGATATTTGAGAAGAATAGAATTATAGTTATCCATAACATTGACTCTGTTGTTTATTTCAAAAGACTTTTCAATTAAATCATCATCAAATTAAAAAACTACTCTTTTAAAAAAATCATATTAATTTCCTTTCATATTTTTTTAAAAATTATTTTATTTTATACATAAAGAATATTATTGGTTTATTTTTATTGAACTATTTTTCATAAGATTTTGAAAAATATATTTCAAAGAAGACGTTTTAATAATTTATGTATTTCAAAGAGATGATGAGACAATAGTTTTCGAAAAAATGCAGACAATGTTTAATTTTCATCAACTATTTAATACGTAATAAACATTAAATATTACATAAGAATGGTATTCTTGTTTTTGTAAACAAAATTATAAATAAAAAGGAATATTAATATTTTAATACGATTTAAAAGATGAAAATAAACTTTTTAATGAATTAAACTAAGTAATGTATTTTTTAGAAATTAAAAAATTATATTTCAATGTATTTTAGTAAATCATGTTTAGAAATATAGAATAAGACTTTATTTACAGAGAAAATAATATTTTATTTGAGTCATATCTATCACCTCATATAAAAAATAGTTTGTATTCCAAAAGCATATGAATACAAAAATGAAATATTTCTTAAATCAATGAGTATTGATAAAAAAATACTTCACACTTTCTCAATTTTTTGGTAGATATATTTGTATTCTAATATAGAAACCAATTAAATATTTAATGACACATTTTAGTGGTTTATTCCAAAAAAATATCCAGTAAAGGTGCCTTTTGGTACACATATTCTTTTGGGTCCAACAGTTTATGAAATTAAATTTTTAGGTAAGAAAACTATAACAACCCAGATCCTCATTTTCAGTTATGGATTTTTTTTTCGAGTGTTTTTCAGAAAATGAGGAGAATATATAAATTTAAGGAGTACACTCTGTTTACTTTTGAGTACACACCATGTATCTAGTTTCCATGGGTGACTATGTACTGGTCATGTAATGGCCGAGTGCATTGTAGTGTGGGGTAACCTTGAGACTACCATATGTAGATGCCAGTTAAGGTACATACACAATATGTACCTGCCAATGAACATGTCATGTACTTTCTTTTTAATTGTTACATTAGTCCAGAGTCGCATCTAATCGGCAGAACACACTTCTTCTATGTCAGTCCCATACTAGAGCAATGAACACCAATGAATCCTTATGAGGCCTCTGACATGTCGTTCTTTCTCTGAATAGAACTCTATCAGTTGCGTTAGTGTAACATCCCAAGTAAATAAAGAATAGAACATTTTTATATTTATTAATATTTATGAATTAAATAATAATTTTTCTTTGAAGGGGTTGCTATGTTCAATAGCGTACTCGATACGCAACAAAGAGTTTCTTTGAAATCTTACATTGCACACTAGTAATAAAATGATATTATTTTAAATGGTAGTTAACACGTAGCCATTGTATTGGAAGGAATGAATAGTAATAAATAAAATATGGTTATATATCTTTGTTAAATGTTTTTACATTTAACCAATAAAGGATAAAGGCTTAAAATACAAAAAGAATTCAATTTTATGCATATAAACTCTAATATTCACTAAAGGTCCACTTAACCCCTGTTGATGGATAACCATCATTAAATATAGCCATGGTCACTCATATACATTATATTGGACCAAATAAAATTCGTCTTTAGAATCGAGAAATCAAAATTTACTTTGTGTAAATTTTTGGTATTTTTCTGATAAAGTACATTTTTTAATGAATATTGAAAGATGTTGTATTTTAATTCAAAACCTTTTTTTAATCTAATTTATTTATATGATTAGATTATCTTTTGAAATGGATTTAAAGGTAAATTAGAATATATTTTTACCATTTAATTCAATAGTGGTCATTGGAATTAATTTCACCTTGAAATTGGACTTAAACTAGTGTCAATCTTTTGATACTTATTGTTTCATAAAAACATGCTATTTGCTCTGACAGCAGGAATTAATTATTAAATTAATTAATGTAACTTATATGTTTTTTATTTTGTAAAATAGACATAATTTTTGAATTCAGAATATCAAATATAGCTTAGGGTGAATTTCTGGTATTTTTCTGAAAAACTTCAATTTTTGATGAATAGTGAAACCACTAAGTGATACTTAAAAAACTTATTTTTTGTTTAAATGAAATTTTACCACCTCTTTGTTTTGAATTTCAAAAATCCAACATAAATGGTTTTCATTAGGAAGTAAAATTTGGTTTAATGGGATTAAAATAATTTTTTGTTGAATAGTAACTTATAAGTTTTTAATCGCGATTAGAGGTAATTAGTGTAGTTTAAGGTAAAAATAATGTTTTAATAATATGAAATGACCTAGACACATGTCTTACCCTTATTGGATGTGTCATGGATGACCAATATGATTAATGTGTCAACTTGGGGACCTCATGGAGCCACATTGGTAGGAAAATAACATAAATAACTTTTTATTTAAAGTTAAAATAAAAATGTCACAAACATGAGTTGTTTTACTAAAACAATTTTTAAGCAGGGTTATACAAGTCGTATTTTTTAGTATAAATATTCATTAGAAATATAAAACCTTTTCCTACATCATGATATTTTTTTTATAATTTTTAGACATTAAATAAATTAAATTATTTTTGACACCATTATGATGCAGCCATTACCACATTATTTAACGATTTAAATAAAATGAAATGATAATCTAAAATCTAAGACCTGCACTTGTCAAAAACCTATTGGACGGTTAGATTTAGAACTCTTATCACCTTATCATCAAAATATATAATTTTGGGACCTTTAAACTCTGAAAATCATTTTATAATAATATAACCTTTTATAACATTCCATGAGTGCCCCTCCTCTCCTCTTATAAAAGGCCCCCACCTCTACCACCACTAGTACAAAAATAGTTTTTTAAGTCGGTTATTTTTGCTTTTTCACGTCGGTTTTGAACTGACGTGTTTGCGAGCAACGTTAAATATATTATTTTTAACGTCGGTTATTTAATGACCGACGTTAAAAAAAATTCATGATTTTCACGTCGGTTATTTAAAAACGGACGTGAAAGACTGTCGATTTTTCAAAAAAAATGACGTTGAAACTCTATATTTCACATCAGTTTTTAAATAACCGATGTGAAAATCATGAAAAAAAACATTTTCACGTCGGTTATTTAATAACGGACGTGAAAAAAAAAATTATGATTTTTCACGTCAGTTATTTAAAAACGGACGTGAAAGACCGTTCATTTTAAAAAAATGATGAATTTTTCACGTCGGTTTTTAAACAACTGTCATTAAAAGTAATTTTTTACGTTAGTTATTTAATAACCGACATGAAAAATGTCAACCATTTTGTAGATAATTTCACAATCTTTGATTTGATAGGTCGTAGAACTAAAACAGAGTTATGGTTCGAAAGTTATGACTATTAGAAGATTCAAATTTTTTTACGAGGAAATATCGAATGAGAGAACAAAAGCTTCGTCTTAAAAGGATTTTTTGAATCCGAAGGAGGATTTGTAGTTTTAACTGGATAAGAAACATTGTTATTCATTATAATAAAAAAATAATCATTAAATTGTATAAGAATTAAGAAAACTAATCATAAAAACATAAATCATGGGAATATAATAACAAATGCCTTGATGAGATCGCGAAGTGAAGAACATTGTCTTAAAAAATTGAATCTGAAGGATGAATTGTAGTTTTTCCAGGATACGGAAAATTATTATTCATTAAAACAAAATAAAAATCATTAAATGGTATTATAATTAAGAAAACTAATCATAAAAAACATAAATCATGGAAAAATATTAAGAAATAACTTGATAAGATCGCAAAAAGAAGAAATAACGGATTCATGATGAAGATCAAACGAGTCGACTTGGTTGGACGGTGATGGTTGAAAGAAATGATCGTAAAAATGTTAACCATATGCACATAATGAAAATATATAAATGATATGGTAAAAGAAAATGTTGTATTAAATGTTTTAGGTGGCAATCAAAAATTTCGATTTCACGCTGTAAAAAATTGAAATTCCGCGTTGGTGGGATAAAAAACTTATCATTAACATCGGCTATAAAAAACCGACGTGAATGTTAAAATTTCGAATCAAGACAATAATGAGATCAATTTTTTTACAATGCTGCATTGAAATTTTCAATTACCACCTAATATTTCGTATTTTTTTACAACGCTGCATTGAAATTTTCAATTGCCGCCTAATATTTTGTATACTTCAAATTTATTTTTAAGTTATTTTCTATGATTTTTCACATCGGTTATTATATAACCGACGTGAAAAATAAATTTTTATGACCTTTTCACGTCGGTTATATAAGAACCGATGTGAAAACTACTTTTTTATAACTTTTTCAAGTCGGTTATTAAATAACCGACGTGGAAAATTGATAAAAACATGTAGTTAATTTTTAATTCTTCTATTTGACATGTCCCAAAGCTCAAATGGTGTTACCGATCAAAACTTATAGCCATCGAAATTTTATCTCCTCTAGACGAAGTCTTAATAAAATGTCAACTTTTGATGGCCATAACTTCTGATCCGTAAATCCGTTTGAGCTCCGCGACCAATCAAAACAAATCCTGGAAAATTATCTACATGTTTCTATACATTTTTCATGTCGATTATTAAATAACCGACATGAAAATGACTTTTAACTTAAGTTATTTAATAACCGATGTGAAAAATTGAATGAATGCTGATTTTTCACATTGGTTATTAAATAACCTACGTTAAATGTAATTTTTCACGTTGGATATTAAATAACTGACGTAAAATGTTTTTTAAAAACATGTAGATAATTTTCAAAGATTCTTTTTGACAGGTCACAGAGCTCAAACAGATTTACAGATCAGAAGTTATGGCCATCAGAAGTTGACATTTTTTAAGACTTCGTTTAGAGGAGATCAAATTTTGATGGCTATAAATTTTGATCTGTAACACCATTTGAGCTCTGAGACAAGTCAAATAGAAGAATAAGAAATTAACTACATGTTTTTTATCAATTTTTCATGTTGGTTATTTAATAACTGACGTGAAAAGTCATAAAAATGTATTTTTCACGTCGGTTTTTATATAACCGACGTGAAAAGGTCATAAAAATTTATTTTTCACGTCGGTTATATAATAACCGACGTGAAAATAAATTCGAAGAATATGAAATATTATGCGGCAATTGAAAATTTCAATTCCTCATTGTAAAAAAATCGATTTCAAGATTGGCACGATTCAAAATTTTAACTTTCACATTGTTTTTTTTGAAACCAACATGATAAACTAATTCATTAGGTCAGTTATTAAATTACTGGTATAAAAAATGGATTTATCACGTCGGATATTTTATAACTGATGTGATAAATCAAGATAATGGATTTATCAGGTCGGTTATAATATAACCGACGTGAGAAAGTGATATATTTGATTTATCACGTCGATTATAAAATTACTGATGTGATAAATCAACATAATGCATTTTTAATGTTGGTTATATTATAACCAACGTTATAAATCAATTATATGGCATTTCACATCGGTTATAAATAACTGATGTAAAAATTGTTTTTTATACTAGTGCACCTTACCCACACCTCTCAAGCCTTTGTATCGGAAAACCCCTACCCATTTTGTCTCTCCAAATCCCTCTATTACTCCTAGAAGCCTTAATTTTGTCAGAAGCCTTTCCAAGGAAGCCTTCGAGCTCAAATCAAAAAGAGCTTCCCATTTTAAAGATAGTGTCTTATCTTGTGTTATTAGGTTTTATTTTGCTTCTCCAACCCCCTAAACTCTTTTTATTCCATTATTTTGTAGCAACACCAGTATATTCAATATACTATGATGTTTTTATAATAAGTATTAGAGATACACTTACACACACCTACATCTAATGGTTAAAGAACAAAATTTTTCCGTGGATGGTGAATTTCTGCCTCACGAAACGATGATTGTTCAATACTATTATAACACCTTTAAAGGTGGCCATTAAGATGTCACTATATTTATATATGATATATAATATGTTTATTTATTTCCTTAAGCTTCTGTATTTTTCATTTATGGCATACCTTTATGGCTTCCATTATGGGTATACGCGATATCTTCATTTTAGGAAGTGCGGACTACCGCCCCTCAAAGTGATTTGATTCGTTAATGCCATATGTGGGATGTATAAAGGATGGATTTAATGATATTATATATGATATTACACTAGAATTATAATATACCTTTATATCATTATGATTCCATTCCATAAAATACGAAATAGAAATGAAAGTAGCGTTCATGCGTACGTACGACTTACCATCTCCATGAACGATGCATTTCATTTATTACCTATAAAAGTTATGTAATATTGTAAATGCATGTATATACTGGATATATATGACATATATGAGTTCTAAATCATGAATATAATTCTGTATATAATTGATATTTTACCACATGAACAACTTGTAATTATAAAGAGTTTATTTTTGACTCAAGTACCAATGATCTACAAAACGACCATTATTAACTTAAATAATTACATAGTGTTAATAACATGGTAATAAGTGATATAAAAGGAATAATGAACTTGAAAAAGGTTATTAAGAAAGTAGAAATTAACTCAAGTTTATTATTCAGGATGTTAAAGAATGATTGAGTCAAGTCAGACAGGAGGTATGGGACGTCGTCTCAATATCCTTTCATTGATGTATATTTTGTTTTATACACAACCTTCTTTTATACGGTGTATAAACCCCTTTGAATTTTATGTTTATCCAAAATGAATATTTTTTATACAAAGTGTTTTACTAAAAGGGAAAAAGGGAATGTTTTTGTCGTACGTATGCGGCGACAACGACTTCTTCACCGTCGTGTCCATTATTTGAGTTTCGGCTTCCTCTACAAGCCATAACGTTTTTTTTAAAAAGAAAAATAAATACCATGTTTTACTTTTCTTTTATTATGGTATTGAAAATGGTTTTCATAATGTTTTTATATCAATGTGTTGTACTGATATCTTGTGATTGAAAAGTGGAAATGTTAGGTTTCCTTTATGCATGTTTTATGTGATACGATTATGTTATGGTTCTTGGGAATTATTATGAAGACGGGTGGTTCTGTGATAAACTAAGGGTGGGTGAGCCCGATATAGCTCTCCAATGCATTGGGTAACGTGAAGGGGTTAAATGTTGAGGTTTCTCTGAAGAGATTTAGGGAATATACTGTGATGGGTATTCCAAACGTAACCAAGAGGGTTACTCCCTGTGTAAGAATGTTATGAATGCCTGAAGTTACCTTTATGTCTTATGATTTTTATGATTTATTCATGATTTGATGAGATATGTTAAAGTGCATATTTTTTATGAGTAAATTATGATTTCATTGATTCTTATGTATACATGTACTCATGTTTCCTTTCCATATTTTTATATCCCTTACTAAGCTTTTTATGCTCATCCCATGTTTTTGAAATGTTTTTCACAGGTCAATGGAAAGTTACATGAGATGATGATAGTGTCAAGGATGTGTTAAGAAAGAACCCATGTTTTATCTTAAATATGTTTCCTTTGATGGGAAAAAATGAATATTGTATTTTATGTTACCACCTTGTTTAAATGTGGAATGTAATGCATGATTTATGATCTAATTATCTAAAACTCTAATCTGGAAAATATCCTCAATTTGAATTATTCATTTAATTCAATATTAAGTAAGGTTTAAGGTAGGGGCCTTATAGTTGGTATCAGAGGTCGGTTTAGACAACTTTAGGAGTTAGAAAATTGTTAAATTAAAAATTAATTTTTGGAATGATTGAAATGATATTGTAACAACAGGAAATTTTATGATAATTATTCTTTTTAATTTATTTGATGTCATGTGTTTTATTCTACAACAAGATTATCTTGTGCTATACGCCACACTGTATTAGCTTGAAGTATACACAAGACTATTCTTAGATTGTGTTACACACAACTTCAAACTCGTTTTATAATAGTCATTCTACGCAACATTGAGTGTATATATATATATAATCAATGTATAAATGAAATATTTTTGGATTCTGTTATACGAAATAATTAATGATTCTTGCACAACACGCAACCCTGACTTGGATTGCATTACACGCAATCGCGACCTTCCTCAATAGTGTGTGTTGTACGTAATACCGGGTTTTACTAAACAATGATATATTATTATAATATTATTATGAACCATCTGTTATGAATATTATTAACTAAATTTTGAATTTTATGACATTATTATTCATCTTACACATTTTCTAGAACATGGTATAAGAACAAAATAATTTTTTTAGGTAAAATAAGTATTTTTCAAAAAATGCAGTTTTGTTGCCCATCGCGTCGGACAAGGCTGTGGGAATCGAACCCACAACTGAAGTGCGACTGGCCTTTATTGCCTACCAATGTCCTATAGTAAGTCCTTAGTTAGTAGAAACTAGTTTTATTTTATTAAGCGGTTTGATATATAAAGTATAAGTTCATATTTGGAATCGTATATGATTAACCTCACCATAGATGGACTTATGTATATTTGATAGCTTTTGCTAACCTTCGGTTTGAAACAGATGGAATGACCCATCATTCAATCACATGATCTATTAACACTTCATGAATAACAAATTCAACTTCATTTATTTAAGAGATGAAGTGTAAATTGTTGAAATCACGAACAAAAGTGAGGTTGTACCGAAATCAAGAAAATATTTCTTCTAATTCAAAATTTTCAACTTTAGGGAAATGATATTGAAAACCAAAAATGTTGTCCTAGTGCTCTTATATCCGATGAATCATATGGTATCTTACATAATCCCAAATTTATGGCTTTGTGATTGATGGATTTTTCATAGCCATGTTCTCTACCACTCTACATCATAACTTGATGGTTAGATTTTTCTTCCATGTCCATATTTTTACCTATATTCTCTTACGTGGAAACCTAGTGATGAGTTAATTTGGGTAACCATTACGTTTCATACATTAGTTATAAAATCCATGTTTTGGTATTCCCTTTTTCGATGTGGGTTTCTATTAAAGGAACTTTCGAGTAGTAAACCATTTATAACCCTGACGAATTTCGAGGGCGAAATTCATTTTAGGAGGGTAGAATGTAACAACCAGATATTTTATGATAAGTATTCTTTTTAAATTATGTGATGTCATGTGTTTTATGCTACAACAAGATTATATTGTGCTATATTCCACACTGTATTAGCTTGAAGTATACACAACACTATTCTTAGATTGTGTTACACACAACTTCATGTTCATTTTATATTAGTCATTTGACGCAACATTGAGTGTATATATAAATATTTATATTCAATTTATAAATGAAATATGGTTAGATTTTGTTATACAAAATAATAAAGGATTCTTGAACAACACGCAACCCCGACTTGTCTTTCATTACACGCAATCGCGACCTTCCTCGATAGCGTGTGTTGTACGCAATACCGGGTTTTACAAAACAACGATATATTATTATAATATTATTATGAACTATCCTTTATGAATATTATTAACTAAATTTTGATTTTTATAACCTTATTATTCATCTTACACATTTTCTAGAACATGGTATAAGAACAAAATAATTTTTTCGGGTAAAATAAGTATTTTTTTTTAAAATGCATTTTTGTCGCCTTTTGATGGTGCACCCACTTTTTCAACATGTTTATAAGTTCAATTTTGCAAAATAAAATTATTATTTGGAATTAGGATATAAAATTTTACCTTGGATAAATTTTTCATATTATTCTGATAACTTTTATATTTTAATGAATAGTAAAAACGCGCTATATTTTAATTAAAAACAACTTTTTTTCATCGTAATAAATTATGTGATTAAATTATAATATTTAATTCATTAAAAGTATAAATAGAATATATTTTTACTATTTAATATAATGTATGTAATTAGCCTTGATTTTACATTTAATTCGTAGGTCAAATAAATTCAATCTTTTGCAATGTTTTAAACAAAAACCCGTTTTCTTTTGATAATGGGATTAATTTTAATTTAATTTATTCAACTTCTGTGTATTGGATTTCGAAAAAATGATTCCATATTAGGAATCAGTGGGTCAAAATTATATTAATAGACTACGTTTTATTTTTGGGCTTTATGAATAGTAACAATGGTAAATTTTATTTACCATAGTAAAAGGTAAATTGGGTAATTAAGGTTAAATATAATATTATAAAATTATCCTAATACTTGTATTAATACAATTGGATGATTAAAATTTGTTCTAAGTCATATTTGGGTCGAAATTGAATCCATTAGAACCCACTTGTAGGTGATTAAGACCTTTAGTTTATTTTATTTAAAGGAAAGTGAAATATGTCTCACTCAACTTTAATAATTAATGTATTTTTAATATAAGTTTATACAGAATAGAAATTAGGTTATAAATACTAATTTGTAATATAAAATGTTTTTCTTTTTCATGGTAATATATTTGTAATTTTTTTAGAGTTATTTAATTACCTTATTATCTTATACATTAATGATGCAGAAATTATTTATTTAGTGAAAAATCAATAATATAGTTTTTATTGAAATAGTAATACATATCAATAGGCCCAAAAATCTGAAACAAACTTATTACTAGTGTATATATAAACCCTAATCATCCACTTGCATAATTTTTGACCATTTGGATCCTTATTAACGCGATTATGACACTTATATTATTTTATTTTAAATGATGCCAAAGTTGTCACCTTCAGAATTTAATAAATATAATAATTTAAATATTCTGATTTTAAGATGATAAATTCATGTAAAAGTATTATTATGAAAGTTAATATACTTATATTAATAATAGGATTTTATTTTTAAATTTTATGCTAAAAATAATTATATTAAATAATTATACAAAAATGTTGTAGTAATTATTTTATGAAGAGATAAACCAAATAAATGGTTTTAAAAATAATAAAATAAATATTATATGAACTATTTAATGTCCTACACTAATTTTCTAGATACATATGACCTTTTATTAATCTATTAAACCTTTTTCTTTGAACATATATTCTGTATATATTTTACTTAAATTCATGTAAATGAATAGTGTCAAAATTGACACTATTGTTATTTTATAAAACTAACATATTATAAAATTGTTTAAAAATCAAACAAAATTATAAAATTATAAATTTAAATTTTTATGGTCTAAAATGTTATAAATTGTCCAATTATGGGAAATTGAAAACAAATAAGTAATTATTTGTTATAATTTAAAATTTAGAATGTTATTACCACAAATAAAATTAAATTGATTTAATAAGAATAAATCCAGTTGATAATGTTTAAAATAAATTCCTAACATGTATAAATTTTATTGGTTGTTGAGATTACAACCCTATCTCATCTAAGATTGGGATATGAGTAATTTTCTACGTTTTTAACTGGGGATGGGATTTAATATAAATTAATATTTCTTATATTTCCAAAGGTTCCCCTCTCCTCCCTTATAAAAGGGAACATCCTCCCTCTCTTCGTCACACCACTTTGAGCCTTCAAGCTCGGCCAACCCCTGCCAAATTCTCTACTCCACTTCCCTCAAAACATCCTAGATGTCCTGGTCTTCTTCAAAGTCCCATTTTAGTGCCCTGACAGTAGGATTCAAAGAGGTGCTTCAAAGAAGAGGTAATGTCTGTTACCGATTCTTTCAACTTTAATTCTTCTTCCACTTCTTCTTCTTTAGTTGTTTCATTATGAATTAACAACATCATTATCACTCATATACTGATATGTTATGATAATTATTAAACAACCCTATTTCACCATCTATCCATCCTACGGAAAACGAAATCACTGCGCGTGCATACGTACGAATACCGTCTCCACGCCGTGGTGTAATCTATTTTCCACCACCACCTTACATGGATGGTTATAATGGTGAAAGTAATGAATATATGTGATTATTGTAAAGTTATATTTATTTTGTAATATTACACATAAACTTTAATACAATTCCACGATCATGGGAATGAAATCATCGCTCGTCCATACGTACAGAATACCGTCTCCACGACGCGATGAGATTTACTCTCCATGACAACCATTCAAGAATGATTATAAAGTATATATAATTAGTAATCATGAAATATATGAAATAATAATGCTACTATATTTATGTATATATATATTTATGTCATCTACCTAATTCCATTCAATTCAATAAGGAAACGAAAACAGCGTTCATGCGTACGTACGGCCTACCGTCTCCATGAACGGTGTATTTATTTCCATTTATCGATCCATTATATATATATATATTCTGAATATATATTCTATATAAATCATGTTTTAAATTCTATATATAATTAATCATGATCTAACTAATCATATGAATAATTACAAGTTAAAACACGAACGACAAATGAAACGATTTTACCCAAAACGCTACTTTAACATGAATTTACAAAAGAACGGGTAATATAAAGTCATAAGTGAACCATATATGATATAATAAAAATTAATATGATTTTGTAATAAGTCAACAACATTATTTATATCATTATACAGGAGGTTTGGATACGTATGAAGCATATCAGTCCTAAGGTAAGGGATAATTATTCCAATCTCATTCTTATCCGAGATTGTTTATACGTAAGTATTTAATGGGGTTATATTTTTCATCCCTGATCATAAATTTTTTTCATAAAGTGTTTAATATTCTTCCATGTATGTTTAATGGCATTTTTACCCCTCTTTGACTTTTAATTTATGTTATGGAAGGAATCTTTCTTTTTTTACCATACGTGGTACTTTTTGACTTTTCTGACAAAAGTACGAGGAGACTTTTTTTTAAACTTGTACGACATGAAAGGATTTTTACAGTTTTATAAAGTCTTATTTTCATGAATCTTCCTCCAAAATATTTCCTGGCTATTTTCAACAAAATCGTTTTCTTTTAAAATTGGATGACATTTTGTGAAAAGAAAATGATTTTGAAGAAGAAAGTATATTTTCCTCAAGAATTCTTTTCAAGTGTTTTATCAAAACCATTTTTCATCTAATATGACATTATTTCATATGTGTATGTTTCAAGTATCATGTCTCTGTGGTTTAGATGGTTTCACTTTTCTTATTATGAAATTATATCCATTTCTTTTATATGGATTATGTGATGATGGGATGATGTTTATGAAACCCATTTTATTCGTTGGGTTATTATGAATTATGTATTTTTATTTTGTGGAACAAGTAAGAATGATTTCATTATGAGATGGGTGGGACCTATATATCCCTCCAATGCATTGGGTAAATATTTATATCTCATGAGATAGACATGGCTGGAACGGTAAGTTAATTCGGTTCAGTATTACAGGACTGGAACGATGAGTGAACTCAATTCAAAAAGGGACTTTGTCCACTAAGATGGTTTTGGCAGCAATGTCTTGTCTACTATGGAAATCATTACATGTGCTTAATGGATGCCACAATTACATGTTTTTTTCCCATGCTATTTTATCAAGATTTATTTTCCATTATGATCTATGCCTTATGTACTTCCACGATTTATGTCTTTGCTCAAGATTTTGATGTTTAAACATTATGTTCATGTTTTTAAGTTCAAATGTATATTGTATGTTTTATTTTATCCATGCTTACCCTTACTGAGTATTTGATCTCTCCCTTTTTATGTTTTATTTTCCCCCTGGATTAAAAGAAAGGTTTTAGGTAATGAAACAAAAAGTGGAAAATCATTATGGGAGATGTTGAAGATCTTTCACTACGATTAGAAGATTACGTTCTATGTTTCCAAAGACACTAAACTATTATGGTCATTGTGTGTCTGTTTTTGTTATGTATTAAGTATTCGGAAAAAGTAATGTAATATCTATGTACGTCAAGTTTCGGGTCTCTACAGATACAGCATTTAAAGATTACCATTTTTCTTTGTCTAAGATATTTCTATGTTAAGAATGGTTTTTCATAGAGGAAACAGAACAGATTTTGTGGGAAGGCTTACAGAGGGAAATGACCTTTCAAATCAGTATTTGGAAATGGTCAGAATCAGAACTAAACTGTTTGTTTCAGTGATGGCTGAGTTTACTCAGGTGAAAAATGATGGTTGTGTTTATTGATGATATTTTGGTAAAGAGGATCATGAATGTAATTTAAGGGTTATCTTGCAAACCTTAAAAGAAAAGAAAATGTATGGAAAATTCAGCAAGTGTGTGTTTTGGTTACAACAAATTTCTTTCCTTGGCCACATTGTTTCAAAAAATGGCATAACTGTTGATCCTGCTAAAACAAAAGTTATTGAAGAATGGACAAGACCCACAAATGTAACCAAGATCCGTAGTTTTCTGGGTTTGTCAGGTTACTACTGAAGGTTTGTTGAAAATGTTTCACGGTTGTCTAGTCCAATGACAATGTTAAATCGGAAGGGTGTTAAGTTTATCTGGACAAAATAATGTGATGATTGTTTTCAGGAGTTGAAAAGAAGATGGGTGAATGCTCCAGTTTTGGCACTTCCTTCCAGGAATGGTGAGTTTTTTATATACAGTGATGCTTCATGGAAGCGACTTGGTTGTTTCCTTATTCAGAATGATCTGGTAATTGTATATGTTTCACGTCAGTTGAAAACTTATCAGGTAAATTACCCTACACATGACTTGGAATTAGCTGCTATTGTTTTTACTTTAATAATTTGGAGGCATCATTTGTATGGAGTAAAGTGTGAAATATATACTAATCACATAAGTTTAAAGTATATATTCACTCAGAAATAATTGAAGATGAGACAAAGGATATGGCTAGAATTAATCAAGGATTATGATTGTACCATTCATTACCATCCGGGAAAAGAAAATAAAGTGGCTGATGTTGTGAGTCGAAAAAGTAATGCTTTATTAACAATGCTGTGTTTGGAACGTGATACTTTGGTTAAGGATTTGATGAACTTTGGCATAGAATTTGTTGGTGCAGGATGTACTTATGTTTTGATTTAGGTATCAGTGAAATCTTCTCTATCAGACAAAATTAAGCAAGCACAAAAGCAAGACAACAAGTTGCAGAAAAAGGTAGAGCTGGTTTAGAAGGGTAAGCTGCCTAAATTCAACATTGATAATTATTTTGTTTTGAGATTTTGGAAGAGATTGTGTATGCCTTGTGATTCATAGTTGAAGAGAGAGTTGTTAAGTGAAGCTTATAGTTCTCTATTTTTAGTTCATCCAGGAAGTACTATGATGTATAGAGATCTTCGGGAGTATTACTGGTGGGATGGAATGAAAAGGGATATTGCTGATTTTACTGTGAATTGATTAACACGTCAACTGGTTAAAGCAGAGCGGCAGTTACCGAAAAGGATGCTTCATCCTTTAACAGTACCAGAGTGGAAATGGGAGAATATATCCAAAGACTTAATTGTGGGATTCTCGAAGACACCTCGAGTTAATAATGCAATCTGGGTTATTGTTGACCACTTGACTAAATCTTCTCATTTCCTTGCTATATGAGATACTTTGTCTCTAGATCAACTTTCTCGGTTGTATCTTAAAGAGATAGTCAGGTTGCATGGTGTTCCCCTCTCCATTGTATCTGACTGTGATCCCAGGTTCACTTCTAACTTTTGGAAAGGCCTTCAGAAGTCATTGGGTACTGAATTAAATTTTAGTACAGCTTTTCATCCTCAATCAGATGGGAAGTCAGAATGAACAATTCAGACTTTGGAGGATATGCTACGAGCTTGTTGGATGGATTATCAGGGATATTGGGACTAATATCTTTCTTTGGTTAAATTTTTATATAATAACAGTTTTCATTCTAGTATACAGATGGCTCCGTTTGAAGCATTATATGGTAAACGGTGTCGAACTCCATATTTTTGGGATGAAGTAGGTGAAAGGAAGATGATGGGACCAAAATTGGTAGAAGAGATGGAAAAAAAAGTTCATTTGATTTAGAAACACATGAGAACAACTCAGAGAAGACAGAAAAGTTCTACGTATAACTGGAGTAAGGATCTATCTTTTGAGGTAGGTGATCATGTCTTTCTCAAAGTTTCACCATGGAAAATTGTGATGCAATTTGGTATGAAAGGAAAGCTGAGTACAAGGTTCATTGGACCATATGAAATTCTGTAGAAAGATGGATCAGTTGCATACAGAGTGGCATTACCTTCGAAATAAGGTAATTCACTAGGTAAAGGTTTTGTGGAAAACCCATATGGTTGAATAGGCAACGTGGGAATCTGGAAATGCTATGAGGGATAAATACCCCCACTAATTTTGATAAGTGAATAAAACTGCGAGGACGCAATTCCCAAAAGGGGGGTAGGATGTAACATCCCAGGTAAATAAAGAATAAATCATTTTAATATTTATTAATATTTACGAATTAAATATTAATTTTACTTTAAAGGGGTTTCTATGTTTGATAGCATACTTGATACGCAACAAAGTGTTTCTTTGAAGTCTTACGTTGTACACTAGTAATAAAATAATTTTATTTTAAATGTTAGTTAACACGTAGCCGTTGTATTGGCAGGAATGAATATAAATAACTAAAATATGGTTATATAAGTTTGCTAAATGTTTTTTCATTTATCTAATAAAGTATAAATACTTAAAATACGAAAAGAATTCAATTTTATGCATAAATACTCTAATATTCACTAAAGGTCCACTATTCACCTTTTGATGGAGAACCATCGTTAAATATAGTTTTGGTCACTCTTATATATTCTATTGGACCAAATAAAATTCTTCTTTAGAATCGGGACATCAAAATTTACTTTGTGTAAATATTTGGTATTTTCCCGATAAAGTTCATTTTTTAATGAATAATGAAAAATGTTGTATTTTAATTCAAAACCTATTTTTAATCTAATTTATTTATATGAGTAAATTATCATTTGAATTGGTTTTAAATTGAAATTAGAATATATGTTTACCATTTAATCCAATAGTGGTCATTGGAAATAATTTCACCTTGAAATTGGACTTAAACTATGCCAATCTTTTGATACTTATTGTTTCATTAAAACACGCTATTTGCTCTGACAGGAGGAATTAATTATGAAATTAATTAATGTAACTTATATGTTTTGAATTTTGTAAAATAGACATCATTTTTGAATTCAGAATATCAAATATAGCTTAGGGTGAATTTTTGGTATTTTTCTGAAAAACATCAATTTTTGATGAATAGTGAAACCACTAAGTGGTACTTAAAAAACAGATTTTTCGTTTAAATGAAATTTTACCACCTCTGTGTTTTGAATTTCAAAAATCCAACATATATGGTTGTCATTATAATGTAAAATTTGGTTCAATGGGATTAAAATAATTTTTTGGTGAATAGTATCTTTTATGTTTTTAATCGCGATTAGAGGAAATTAGTGTAGTTTAAGATAAAAATAATGTTTTAATAATATGAAATGACCTAGACACATGTAATACCCTTATTTTATGTGTCATTTACGACCATGAAAATCCAGGGGTCAACTTGGGGACCCCATGGAGCCACTTGGTAGGAAAATCACATAAATTACTTTTTATTTAATGTTAAAATAAAAATGTCACAAACATGAGTTGGTTTACTAAAACAATTTTTAAACGGGATTATACAAGTCATATTGTTGACTATAAATATTCATTAGAAAGCTAAAAAGTATTCCTAAATCATGATAGTTTTTTTAAAAAAAATTAGAAATTAAATAAATTAAATTATTTATGACACCATGATGATGCAACAATTACGACATTATTTAACGATTTAAATAAAATGAAAAGATAATGTAAACTCTAAGACCTACACTTGTCAAAAACCTATTGGATGGGAGGATTTAGAACTCTTATCACCTTATCCTCTAAATATATAATTTTGGGACCTCTAAAGTCCAAAAATCATTTTATAATAAAGTAACCTTTTATAACTTTCCAAGAGTGCCCCTCCTCTCCTATTATAAAAGGCCCCCACCTCTACTCCCTTAACTACACCTCTCAAGCCTTTGGCTCGGCCCAAACATGCCCATTTTGTCTCTCCACATCCCTCTATTACTCTTAGGAGCCTCACTTTTGGCAGATTTCTTTCCAAGGAAGCCTTTCAGCTCAAATCAATAAGAGTTACCTGTTTTAAAGGTAGTGCATTCTCTTGTGTTCTTATGTTTTATTTTTCTTATCCAACCCCCAAAAATCTAATTATTCCTTTATTTTGTAAAAAAAAGTATCTTCAATATAATAGGATGTTTTATGATAATTATTAGAGCTACACTTACACACACCTACATCTAATGGTTAAATAACATACTGTTTCCGTGGATGGTGAATTTCTGCCTCACGAAATGATGATTGTTCAATACTCTTATTACAACGTCGAAGGTGGCCATTAAGATGACAATATATTTATATATGATATATAATATGTTTATTTTTTTCCTTAATCTTCTTTATTTTTCATTTATGGCATACCTTTATGGCTTCCATTATGGGTATACGCGATATCTTTATTTAAGGAAGTGCGGACTACCGCCCCCTCAAAGTGATATGTTTAGTTAATGCCATATGTGGGATGTATAAAGGATTGAGTTAATGATATTATATATGATATTACTCTGGAATTATAATATACCTTTATATCATTGTGAATTCATTCCATAAAATATGAAATAGAAATGAAAGTAGCGTTCATGTGTACGTACGGCTTACCGTCACCATGAACGGTGCATTTCATTTCTTACCTCTAAATGTTATGTAATATTGTAAATGAATGTATATACTGGATATATATGATATATATTATATCTAAATCATGAATATAATTCTGGATATAATGGATATTTTACCACATGAACAACTTGTAATTATAAAGAGTTTATTTTTGACTCTAGTACCAATGATCGAAAAAACAACCATTATTAACTTAAATAATTACATAGTGTTCATAACATGGTAATAAGTGATATAAAAGGAATAATGAACTTGAAAAAGGTTCTAAATAAAGTAGAAATTAACTCAAGTTTATTATTCAGGACATTAAAGAACGATCGAGTCAAGTCGGCCCTGAGGTATGGGACTTCGTCCCAATCTACTTTCATTGAGGCATATTTTGTTTTATACACAACCTTATTTAATACAGTGTATAAACCCCTTTGAATTTTAGGTTTATCCGAAAGGAATATTTTTTATACAAAGCGTTTTACTAAATGACAAAAGGGAATGTTTTTATCGTACGTATGCGGCGACAACGACTTCTCTGTCGCCATGACCATTATTTGAGATTCGACTTTATCTACAATCCATAACTTTTTTTAAAAATGAAAAATAAATACCATGTTTTACTTTCCATTTATTTTGGTATTGAAAATGGTTTTCATAATGTTTTTATATCAATGTGTTATATTGATATCTTGTGATTGAAAAGTGGAAATGTTATGTTTCCTTTATGCATGTTTTATGTGATACGATTATGTTATGGTTCTTGGGCATTATTATGAAGACGGGTGGTTCCGTGATAAACTAAGGGCAGGTGAGCCCGATATAGCTCCCCAATGCATTGGGTATTGCAAAGGGGTTAAACATTAAGGTTTCTCTGAAGAGATTTAGGGAATATACTGTGATGGGTATTCCAAACGTAACCAAGAGGGTTACTCCTTATGTAAGAATGTTATGAATGCCTCAAGTTACCTTTATGTCTTACGATTTCTATGATTTATTCATGATTTGATGATGTATGTTAAAGTGCTTATGTTTTATGAGTAAAATATGATTTCATTGATTCTTATGTATACATGTACTCATGTTTCCTTTCCATATTTTTATATCCCTTACTGAGGTTTTTTTTCTCATCCAATGTTTTTGAAATGTTTTTCACAGGTCTAGAAAAAGGAACATGATATGATGATAGTGTCAAGGAAGTATCATGAAAGAACCCCTGTTTTATCTTAAATATGTTTCGTTTGATGGGAAAAAATGAATAATGCCTTTTATGTAACCACCTTATTTAAATGTGGAATGTAATGCATGATTTATGATCTAATTCTCTAAAACTCTAAACCTGAAAAGATTCTCAATGTGAATTATTCATTTAATTCAATATTATGTAAGGTTTAAGGCTGGGGCTTTATAGTTAGAATCACATCGGTGAGTTCATACATCTTCTAGAGCCTCATTCCTTGATTTCTCCTCTCTCACAAGATATTATTGGTTGAGAAGTTTTGACATTTTTGTATATCTACCATATTCTAGGTTTATTTAATTTCCGACACAAAAACATTTCGATCGTACAAAGCTGAGGTATGTGGTTTGTGGCTTTCCATAGTTAGTCATTGAATATTATGTGAAAACATGCCCAATAACCATGAATGGGGTATTTTGGGTTTAGGTATTTCAGCCCTATTAATTCCTAATATGCCTTGTGTTCCTAAGTAGAGGTTTTTTTATTTTTAATATGTTTTTCTAACTTGCTATGGATATCTTTCCCCATGATTGAGCTAATATCGACAGTTTGGCCTACCTTTTCCTATTAGGCTGCTTGCTTTCCATGCCTTGTGTTATTAGGATAGAGTGATTTATTTGATGCTTTTTTATGCTTGTATCTATTATCCAGGGAGTTCATGAAAGCTACTAGCCCTGTACTTCTTAAGTTTTACTTTGGATATTAAACATCATCGTGCACGATTGACAGACACAGGGCTGTGGGAACCTAGTGTAGTAAACCATAGAAAGAATAGACGTTGAGGACTTCTCCAGAATGTTTGTTTACGTTTATGTAGCAAGACCACAGGGGGGATGGACATGAGTTCTCCCTCAGAGTGTATATTGTTACAAATTATGAGACCACATGGGGAATTGGACATTGAGTTCTTCCCCAGAGTGTCTTGATTTTACTGATAAAAGACCATAAGGGGAATTGACAGTGAGTGCTTCCATAGATTTTCTTTTCTAAAGCTGAACTATATGCGTTATAATATGATTACTTCGCAAAGGTTTCCTTGTGTTTGATAGGTTGAACTGGAGTGGATATTTTGTGATTACTTCCTAGAGGGTTACTTGTTTTTTATTAGCTTCATTATTGATATTTTAAAAGGAATGATAATTAAACATTAGGATTGTTTACTTTTGAGTACTTCCTTGTTTACTGCTTCATTATACTTATTGACATCAATATAAATTAACTGATTATTAAGAACATTTCATTGGGTTTTTTCAAACTGGGATTTATCTCACACCTTGTGTGTGTCTTGCTTTGGGCCCAAACAGATTATATTGATGCTTGTATAGATAAGATGAAGAGCCCTTCTACTTCAGGTACATGATTGTTGTGGAGCTGGAGAGCATGGGACCAAGCTGAGGCTTGCAATTATACTAGAGTTTATTTGCTTATTTAAAATTTGGTTTATTATTGTATTCCAACATTGTGACTTGTTTAGTTGTTTTTTTTATACATATGTTTCATGCTTCATTTATATATATGTGTGTTCGAGTTGTTTATTACATACAATCTTTCGCTATTTACATATTGTATTTTATTAATGCCTCTGCTATTTTAATCTGGTTATTTCAACTTCATTACAATACCAATGAGGTCATAGTTTCCCCAATATCACATACAAGGCCCTTGATACTAGTCATCAAACTCTGGAATTTGGGGGAATTTACTTGAGGTCATGTGACCAACCGAGTAAGGGTCACCTCTTGGTGGATCCTGGAACCGGGACATTACTAAGTTGTATTAGAAGAATTTTTTCCTTGTTGATGTACTATTTGGAGATTGTAATCATGGATAGTATAGAATAGGTACTTGGTAATAAGTTGTTCCTGGGAGTTCCTAACAGGTATACAAGGAAAATCCAATTTAACTCATATATTGCAATTTTTCTATTTTTTCAATTGTTACAATTGATTTGATTTCACTATTGGGAGATTCACATATTTTTTGTTGTTACTGTTGATATTATTGAGGTTTTATTTCTGTTGCATCCTGATGAGATGAGGGTATTCCATTTCATTCATCTTATAGGCACTCGATAGAAATAACATGCCTTGTATTCTTGGTATTCCATTTAGGGTGCATTACTGATTTCTTGTTGTTGTGATAGATGTTGTGATAGATATGCATTCTGTCGTGATATATACCATTATTAAATGCCTACAATTTGATAGGGTATTGCAAACATGTAATGTTTTGTTTGAATGAGCACCAAACATTGGTTAATGAGGTGTTATGGGCCCTCATGAATCTAAATTTGGTGGATAATTGCAGTTTTCCTTGTATATGACATGTATAAGATAAAAAGAATTGATTTGTGGGGAGTATGGGCCCCCAAGGGTCTAAATTTGGATCATTGAATATCATTTCAGTATTTTTCTGGGTTCCAGTGTAGATTCTGAGGCTTACTGTGCGGAAAAACAAAGAATACACAGTGTGTATTTGCAGAATACACGTCATGTGACCTTCTGTTTGGGAAGAAATTGTTTTTATAAATTACATTCCCTGTCATGTATATAAATGTCATGTAGTCTCAAACTGTGTCACTGGCTATGTGGGAAGAGAAATGGGTTTTGGAAATCCTTGTTGGAACATGCCATGTACTGGATGTGCACGTCGTGTGTATAGACCATGTGTCCGGCCGTGTGACTAATGACACGGGTGGATTTTGTATACTTTGTACACGCCCTGTAGAGTCAGTCATCTTGATAGCCGCATGACTAATAATACATATCGGTGAAGTTCTTTTTAGTACACGCCACATATGGAACAAACACTTAGTATAGTTTTTCTTTTGGAGAACTATGTGAGTTATGTCATGTGGAAGATATTTGACAGGGGAGGATGATTCAAGTACACAACATGTGTTAGGACAAAATGATGTGTTTATTTGGTGTTACATGACCTTGGTTGGAAAAATTATGTGTCCTTATGAATTCTTAAGGGAACGCATCGTGTAGATGTTCTACACGTCCTGTATCTACCTTTTAGAAATATTGAATGCTTTCCTTTTTCCAATTCCCTTCATAAACATATTTGTTTCAATCCTTTTTAATCTTAATAAAAGGTGTACTTTTGACCTTGCAGAGTCATTCCAGCATGATGTCCTCCAGTTGAATGAAAATTAAATGGAATTGACCAGACAGTGGACATGGAAGATCCGGAACTTCCAATAGATCCTCCCATCAGGCCTGTAATGGCACCAGCCATCATTCCGGACAAAAGTGATGATGAATAGTTCTGAGATGGATTCATGAGGTTTATGTAGACCATCATGGGAGTGAATCTTCCTATGCCATATTTGGTAAATTTGAGGCAGGTCATTCAATAATAGCATCCTCCCACTTTCTCAGAGGAAGCAGGGCCTCAGGCTGCAGAATCATCGTTAGAAGCGATGTTATTTATATTTGAGCATCTAGAGGTTACTCTATAGAGGAGGGTGAAGCTCGAAACATATATAATTTGATATTACTTCAAGAGATGGTGTGTTGTTTTGTCATAGGTGGGACTCCATCTGGTTATGGCGTGGGATGAGTTCCAAGGTACCTTTTACGACTATTTCTACCCAGAGACTTAGAGGGACAATATAGCACGAGTGTTCATGATTCTTGAGCAAGGTAGTCTCTCAATCATGGATATTTCTTCTATCTTCACAGTGTTGCAGTTCATAACATCCATCCTAGTAGATGATGAGTTATTACTTTCATGTATGTTTGAGGATGGTCTCAGGTATGACATCCAATCTTAGGTGAACATAATCAGGTTTACATCCATCACCTTTACAGTCAACCAGGTGCTGATCACAAAGTGAAATATGAGGGATTCTAGAGTTGTGAGCTAGGGAGGATTGGAATCCAGGGTTGGTACCCCTCCGACTGACAGTAGGAATCTCTACATGGAGTCTATGTGTAGAGATCTGAGTAAGCATAATACTTTCCATGGTGGATAGGGGGCATGCTAAGAGTGCAGGAAGAACAGGAATATGAGGCCACATTTCCCAAGAGACCTAGTTGTGTTTTGGTCTTGCAGAAATATGGGTCCTCTTTAGGGTTTCTGTCACTTTTTCTCACCAAAATCTAGTGATATATGTTCTTCTTTGACTCCTCGTTTAGGAGAAAGACCACCAGTTTCTCATCAGTCTGGGAACTAGAGTTCTTCCAGACGTTCTGGCTAAGGTGTAGGTCATGGATGTGGTATCCATTCTCTTGGAATTTAGTGACAATTGAGTGGATCATCTCAATGTGGTTAAGCATGGTCGTAGGGCAGCGTTACAGGCCAAACTTTTACAGTGGAGCAAACCTAACAGGATCAGGATCCCAAACCCTCTACAGTTCGAGGTACCATTATAGTTTCCTAAATCTTAGATTTTTCACTTTTTGATACAGGGGAATCCCATAGTTTGATATTTTATTCTATTTTGGTGACACTTGGGCTCTGTATCTTTACTTATGTTGTGGTCTTGACATTGGAAACTCCTTTGGGGACTAGAACGAAAAGTGCACATCAGTGCAAGGAGCACTCTCTAGAGGTTGGTAGGTGTCACTTCTTATAGGACCACTGTGTCCTATAGATGATGGGATATGATGTCATTCTGGGAATTTACTAGTTGGTTACCTTCCAAATTGTTGTTGATTGCTATCACTGTAGGGTGAGTTTCACATCACCTTAGTGGGGATTGTTTCTACATATAGGAGAATGGGATGTCGAGTAAAGTAGAGTTGGACCCAAGCATCATGCATTGGGAGGAGATACAAACCAGATTACTAGTATATATCTGGATGACTAGGGGACATCATAGTTTGACTTTACTCTAGTGGTGGATCATTTCAAGTATGTATTTCTCTAAGATTTTCAGGTTATCCTATAGAGCGAGTGGTATGCTTTCCTATTGTGTTTGGGCCATGAGTGGAAATAATATCCATTCCTCTTTATAGGATTGCTACACTACAGTTACATGTGCTAAAGAAGCAGTCAGAGTTGTAACAGGCTAAAGGTTTTATAAGGCCCTGGCCTTAAACCTTACATAATCTTGAGTTATCACAAGATTACACGTTGAGGATCTTTTCAGGTTTAGAGTTTTAGAGAATTAGATCATAAAACATGCATTACATTCCACATATAAACAAAGTGGTTACATAAAGATAGTATTCTTCATTCCCATCAATGGAAACATATTTAAAATAAACATGGATTCTTTCTTGACACTTCCTTGACACTATCATCATATCATGTACCTTTCCCTTGACCTGTGAAAAACATTTCAAAAAAACTTGGGATGAGCATAAAAAGCTCAGTAAGGGATACATAAAGAATAAAGACTGTTAGTTTTTCAAACATCAAATAAACCATATATACTCTATCAAAGTAATACCTTAACCTTCATGAAGTAGTAAAAACTCTTCACTAAATAAAGTATCATTACTTACCTTTTTGTAACCAAAGGATTACCATAAAATCCATAAAAAGAACACATAACATATATAAAGGTAACTTGGGACATATTTTAATTAAAAACAACTTTTTTTCATCGTAATAAATTATGTGATTAAATTATAGTATTTAATGCATTAAAATTATAAATAGAATATCTTTTTACTATTTAATATAATGGATGTAATTAGCCTTGATTTTACATTTAATTCGTAGGTCAAATAAATTCAATCTTTTGCAATGTTTTAAACAAAAACCCGTTTTCTTTTGATAATGGGATTAATTTTAATTTAATTTATTCAACTTCTGTGTATTGGATTTGGAAAAAATGATTCCATATTTGGAATCAGTGGGTCAAAATTATATTAATAGACTAATTTTTATTTTTGGGCTTTATGAATAGTAACAATGGTAAATTTTATTTACCATAGTAAAAGGTAAATTGGGTAATTAAGGTTAAATATAATATTATAAAATTATCCTAATACTTGTATTAATACAATTGGATGATTAAAATTTGTTCTAAGTCATATTTGGGTCGAAATTGAATCCATTAGAACCCACTTGGAGGTGATTAAGACCTTTAGTTTATTTTATTTAAAGGAAAGTGAAATATGTCTCACTCAACTTTAATAATTAATGTATTTTTAATATAAGTTTATACAGAATAGAAATTAGGTTATAAATACTAATTTGTAATATAAAATGTTTTTCTTTTTCATGGTAATATATTTGTAATTTTTTTAGAGTTATTTAATTACCTTATTATCTTATACATTAATGATGCAGAAATTATTTATTTAGTGAAAAATCAATAATATAGTTTTTATTGAAATAGTAATACATATCAATAGGCCCAAAAATCTGAAACAAACTTATTACTAGTGTATATATAAACCCTAATCATCCACTTGCATAATTGTTGACCATTTGGATCCTTATTAACGCGATTATGACACTTATATTATTTTATTTTAAATGATGCCAAAGTTGTCACCTTCAGAATTTAATAAATATAATAATTTAAATATTCTGATTTTAAGATGATAAATTCAAGTAAAAGTATTATTATGAAAGTTAATATACTTATATTAATAATAGGATTTTATTTTTAAATTTTATGCTAAAAATAATTATATTAAATAATTATACAAAAATGTTGTAGTAATTATTTTATGAAGAGATAAACCAAATAAATGGTTTTAAAAATAATAAAATAAATATTATATGAACTATTTAATGTCCTACACTAATTTTCTAGATACATATGACTTTTTATTAATCTATTAAACCTTTTTCGTTGAACATATATTTTGTATATATTTTACTTAAATTCATGTAAATGAATAGTGTCAAAATTGACACTATTGTTATTTTATAAAACTAACATATTATAAAATTGTTTAAAAATAAAACAAAATTATAAATTTATAAATTTAAATTTTTATGGTCTAAAATGTTATAAATTGTCCAATTATGGGAAATTGAAAACAAATAAGTAATTATTTGTTATAATTTAAAATTTAGAATGTTATTACCACAAATAAAATTAAATTGATTTAATAAGAATAAATCCAGTTGATAATGTTTAAAATAAATTCCTAACATGTATAAATTTTATTGGTTGTTGAGATTACAACCCTATCTCATCTAAGATTGGGATATGAGTAATTTTCTACGTTTTTAACTGGAGATGGGATTTAATATAAATTAATATTTCTTATATTTCCAAAGGTGCCCCTCTCCTCCCTTATAAAAGGGAACATCCTCCCTCACTTCGTCACACCACTTTGAGCCTTCAAGCTCGGCCAACCCCTGCCAAATTCTCTACTCCACTTCCCTCAAAACATCCTAGAGGTCCTGGTCTTCTTCAAAGACCCATTTTAGTGCCCTAAGAGTAGGATTCAAAGAGGTGCTTCAAAGAAGAGGTAATGTCTATTACCGATTCTTTCAACTTTATTCCTTCTTCCACTTCTTCTTCTTTAGTTGTTTCATTATGAATTAACAACATCAGTATCACTCATATACTGATATGTTATGATAATTATTAAACAACCCTATTTCACCATCTATCCATCCTACGGAAAACGAAATCACCGCGCGTGCATACGTACGAATACCGTCTCCACGCCGTGGTGTAATCTATTTTCCACCACCACCTTACATGGATGGTTATAATGGTGAAAGTAATGAATATATGTGATTATTGTAAAGTTATATTTATTTTGTAATATTACACATAAACTTTAATACAATTCCACGATCATGGGAATGAAATCATCGCTCGTCCATACGTACAGAATACCGTCTCCATGACGCGATGAGATTTACTCTCCATGACAACCATTCAAGAATGATTATAAAGTATATATAATTAGTAATCATGAAATATATGAAATAATAATTCTACTAGATTTATGTATATATATATTTATGTCATCTACCTAATTCCATTCAATTCAATAAGGAAACGAAAACAGCGTTCATGCGTACGTACGGCCTACCGTCTCCATGAACGGTGTATTTATTTCCATTTATCGATCCATTATATATATATATTCTATATAAATCATGTTTTAAATTCTATATGTAATTAATCATGATCTAACTAATCATATAAATAATTACAAGTTAAAACACGAACGACAAATGAAACGATTTTACCCAAAACTCTACTTTAACATGAATTTACAAAAGAACGGGTAATATAAAGTCATAAGTGAACCATATATGATATAATAACAATTAATATGATTTTGTAATAAGTCAACAACATTATTTATATCATTATACAGGAGGTTTGGATACGTATGAAGCATATCGGGCCTAAGGTAAGGGATAATTATTCAAATCTCATTCTTATCCGAGATTGTTTATACGTAAGTATTTAATGGGGTTATATTTTTCATCCCTGATCATAATTTTTTTTTCATAAAGTGTTTAATATTCTTCCATGTATGTTTAATGGCATGTTTACCCCTCTTTGACTTTTACTTTATGTTATGGAAGGAATCTTTCTTTTTTTACCATGCGTGGTACTTTTTGACTTTTCTGACAAAAGTACGAGGAGACTGTTTTTTAAACTTATACGACATGAAAGGATTTATACAGTTTTATAAAGTCTTATTTTCATGAATCTTCCTCCAAAATATTTCCTGGCTATTTTCAACAAAATCGTTTTCTTTTAAAATTGGATGACATTTTGTGAAAAGAAAATGATTTTGAAGAAGAAAGTATATTTTCCTCAAGAATTCTTTTCAAGTGTTTTATCAAAACCATTTTTCATCTAATATGACATTATTTCATATGTGTATGTTTCAAGTATCATGTCTCTGTGGTTTAGATGGTTTCACTTTTCTTATTATGAAATTATATCCATTTCTTTTATATGGATTATGTGATGATGGGATGATGTTTATGAAACCCATTTTATTCGTTGGGTTATTATGAATGATGTATGTTTATTTTGTGGAACAAGTAATAATGATTTCATTATGAGATGGGTGGGACCTATATATCCCTCCAATGCATTGGGTAAATATTTATATCTCATGAGATAGACATGGCTGGAACGGTAAGTTAATTCGGTTCAGTATTACAGGACTGGAACGAGGAGTGAACTCAATTCAAAAAGGGACTTTGTCCACTAAGATGGTTTTGGCAGCAATGTCTTGTCTACTATGGAAATCATTACATGTGCTTAATGGATGCCACAATTACATGTTTTTTTCCCATGCTATTTTATCAAGATTTATTTTCCATTATGATCTATGCCTTATGTACTTCCACGATTTATGTCTTTGATCAAGATTTTGATGTTTAAACATTATGTTCATGTTTTTAAGTTCAAATGTATATTGTATGTTTTATTTTATCCATGATTACCCTTACTGAGTATTTGATCTCTCCCTTTTTATGTTTTATTTTCCCCCTGGATTAAAAGAAAGGTTTTAGGTAATGAAACAAAAAGTGGAAAATCATTATGGGAGATGTTGAAGATCGTTCACTACGATTAGAAGATTACGTTCTATGTTTCCAAAGACACTAAACTATTATGGTCATTGTGTGTCTGTTTTTGTTATGTATTAAGTATTCGGAAAACGTAATGTAATATCTATGTACGTCAAGTTTCGGGTCTCTACAGATACAGCATTTAAAGATTACCATTTTTCTTTGTCTAAGATATTTCTATGTTAAGAATGGTTTTTCATAGAGGAAACAGAACAGATTTTGTGGGAAGGCATACAGAGGGAAATGACCTTTCAAATCAGTTTTGGAAATGGTCAGAATCAGAACTAAATTGTTTGTTTCAGTGATGGCTCAGTTTACTCAGGAGAAAAATGATGGTTGTGTTTATTGATGATATTTTGGTAAAGAGGATCATGAATGTAATTTAAGGGTTATCTTGCAAACCTTAAAAGAAAAGAAAATGTATGGAAAATTCAGCAAGTGTGTGTTTTGGTTACAACAAATTTCTTTCCTTGGACACATTGTATCAGAAAATGGCATAACTGTTGATCCTTCTAAAACAAAAGTTATTGAAGAATGGACAAGACCCACAAATGAAACCAAGATCCGTAGTTTTCTGGGTTTGTCAGGTTACTACTGAAGGTTTGTTGAAAATGTTCCACGGTTGTCTAGTCCAATGACAATGTTAAATCGGAAGGGTGTTAAGTTTATCTGGATAAAAGAATGTGATGATTGTTTTCAGGAGTTGAAAAGAAGATGGGTGAATGCTCCAGTTTTGGAACTTCCTTCCAGGAATGGTGAGTTTGTTTTATACAGTGATGCTTCATGGAAGCGACTTGGTTGTTTCCTTATTCAGAATGATCTGGTAATTGTATATGCTTCACGTCAGTTTTATCAGGTAAATTACACTACACATGACTTGGAATTAGCTGCTATTGTTTTTACTTTAATAATTTGGAGGCATCATTTGTATGGGTTAAAGTGTGAAATATATACTAATCACATAAGTTTAATGTATATATTCACTCAGAAATAATTGAAGATGAGACAAAGGATATGGCTAGAATTAATCAAGGATTATGATTGTACCATTCATTACCATCCGGGAAAAGAAAATAAAGTGGCTGATGTTGTGAGTCGAAAAAGTAATGCTTTATTAACAATGCTGTGTTTGGAACGTGATACCTTGGTTAAGGATTTGATGAACTTTGGCATAGAAGTTGTTGGTGAAGGATGTACTTATGTTTTGATTTAGGTATCAGTGAAATCTTCTCTATCAGACAAAATTAAGCAAGCACAAAAGCAAGACAACAAGTTGCAGAAAAAGGTAGAGCTGCTTTAGAAGGGTAAACTGCCTAAATTCAACATTGATAATTATTTTGTTTTGAGATTTTGGAAGAGATTTTGTATGCCTTGTGATTCATAGTTGAAGAGAGAGTTGTTAAGTGAAGCTTATAGTTCTCTATTTTTAGTTCATCCAGGAAGTACTATGATGTATAGAGATCTTCGGGAGTATTATTGGTGGGATGGAATGAAAAGGGATATTGCTGATTTTACAGTGAATTGATTAACACGTCAACTGGTTAAAGCAGAGCGGCAGTTACCGAAAAGGATGCTTCATCCTTTAACAGTACCAGAGTGGAAATGGGAGAATATATCCAAAGACTTAATTGTGGGATTCTCGAAGACACCTCGAGTTAATAATACAATCTGGGTTATTGTTGACCACTTGACTAAATCTTCTCATTTCCTTGCTATATGAGATACTTTGTCTCTAGATCAACTTGCTCGGTTGTATCTTAAAGAGATAGTCAGGTTGCATGGTGTTCCCCTCTCCATTGTATCTGACTGTGATCCCAGGTTCACTTCTAACTTTTGGAAAGGCCTTCAGAAGTCATTGGGTACTGAATTAAATTTTAGTACAGCTTTTCATCCTCAATCAGATGGGCAGTCAGAATGAACAATTCAGACTTTGGAGGATATGCTACGAGCTTGTTGGATGGATTATCAGGGATATTGGGACTAATATCTTTCTTTGGTTAAATTTTTATATAATAACAGTTTTCATTCTAGTATACAGGTGGCTCCGTTTGAAGCATTATATGGTAAACGGTGTCGAACTCCATATTTTTGGGATGAAGTAGGTGAAAGGAAGATGATGGGACCAAAATTGGTAGAAGAGATGGAAAAAAAAGTTCAGTTGATTTAGAAACACATGAGAACAACTCAGAGAAGACAGAAAAGTTCTACGTATAACTGGAGTAAGGATCTATCTTTTGAGGTAGGTGATCATGTCTTTCTCAAAGTTTCACCATGGAAAATTGTGATGCAATTTGGTAAGAAAGGAAAGCTGAGTACAAGGTTCATTGGACCATATGAAATTCTGTAGAAAGATGGATCAGTTGCATACAGAGTGGCATTACCTTCGAAATAAGGTAATTCACTAGGTAAATGTTTTGTGGAAAACCCATATGGTTGAATAGGCAACGTGGGAATCTGGAAATGCTATGAGGGATAAATACCCCCACTAATTTTGATAAGTGAATAAAACTGCGAGGACGCAATTCCCAAAAGGGGGGTAGGATGTGACATCCCAGGTAAATAAAGAATAAATCATTTTAATATTTATTAATATTTACGAATTAAATATTAATTTTACTTTAAAGGGGTTTCTAAGTTTGATAGCATACTTGATACGCAACAAAGTGTTTCTTTGAAATCTTACGTTGCACACTAGTAATAAAATAATTTTATTTTAAATGTTAGTTAACACGTAGCCGTTGTATTGGCAGGAATGAATATAAATAACTAAAATATGGTTATATATGTCTGCTAAATGTTTTTACATTTATCCAATAAAGTATAAATACTTAAAATACGAAAAGAATTCAATTTTATGCATAAATACTCTAATATTCACTAAAGGTCCACTATTCACCTTTTGATGGCGAACCATCGTTAAATATAGTTTTGGTCACTCTTATATATTCTATTGGACCAAATAAATTTCTTCTTTAGAATCGGGACATCAAAATTTACTTTGTGTAAATTTTTGGTATTTTTCCGATAAAGTTCATTTTTTAATGAATAATGAAAAATGTTGTATCTTAATTCAAAACCTCTTTTTAATCTAATTTATTTATATGAGTAGATTATCATTTGAATTGGTTTTAAATTGAAATTAGAATATATGTTTACCATTTAATCCAATAGGGGTCATTGGAAATAATTTCACCTTGAAATTGGACTTAAACTATGCCAATCTTTTGATACTGATTGTTTCATAAAAACACGTTATTTGCTCTGACAGGAGGAATTAATTATGAAATTAATTAATGTAACTTATATGTTTCGAATTTTGTAAAATAGACATCATTTTTGAATTCAGAATATCAAATATAGCTTAGGGTGAATTTTTGGTATTTTTCAGAAAAACATCAATTTTTGATGAATAGTGAAACCACTAAGTGGTACTTAAAAAACAGATTTTTCGTTTAAATGAAATTTTACCACCTCTGTGTTTTGAATTTCAAAAATCCAACATATATGGTTGTCATTATAATGTAAAATTTGGTTCAATGGGATTAAAATAATTTTTTGGTGAATAGTATCTTTTAAGTTTTTAATCGCGATTAGAGGAAATTAGTGTAGTTTAAGATAAAAATAATGTTTTAATAATATGAAATGACCTAGACACATGTAATACCCTTATTTTATGTGTCATTTACGACCATGAAAATCCAGGGGTCAACTTGGGGACCCCATGGAGCCACTTGGTAGGAAAATCACATAAATTACTTTTTATTTAATGTTAAAATAAAAATGTCACAAACATGAGTTGGTTTACTAAAACAATTTTTAAACGGGATTATACAAGTCATATTGTTGACTATAAATATTCATTAGAAAGCTAAAAAGTCTTCCTACATCATGATAGTTTTTTTTAAAAAAATTAGAAATTACATAAATTAAATTATTTATGACACCATGATGATACAACAATTACGACATTATTTAACGATTTAAATAAAATGAAAAGATAATGTAAACTCTAAGACCTACACTTGTCAAAAACCTATTGGATGGGAGGATTTAGAACTCTTATCACCTTATCCTCTAAATATATAATTTTGGGACCTCTAAAATCCGAAAATCGTTTTATAATAAAGTAACCTTTTATAACTTTCCAAGAGTGCCCCTCCTCTCCTATTATAAAAGGCCCCCACCTCTACCCCCTTAACTACACCTCTCAAGCCTTTGGCTCGGCCCAAACATGCCCATTTTGTCTCTCCACATCCCTCTATTACTCCTAGGAGCCTCACTTTTGGCAGATTTCTTTCCAAGGAAGCCTTTCAGCTCAAATCAATAAGAGTTACCTGTTTTAGAGGTAGTGCATTCTCTTGTGTTCTTATGTTTTATTTTTCTTATCCAACCCCCAAAAATCTAATTATTCCTTTATTTTGTAAAAAAAAGTATCTTCAATATAATAGGATGTTTTATGATAATTATTAGAGCTACACTAACACACACCTACATCTAATGGTTAAAGAACATACTGTTTCCGTGGATGGTGAATTTCTGCCTCACGAAATGATGATTGTTCAATACTCTTATTACAACGTCGAAGGTGGCCATTAAGATGACAATATATTTATATATGATATATAATATGTTTATTTTTTTTCCTTAATCTTCTGTATTTTTCATTTATGGCATACCTTTATGGCTTCCATTATGGGTATACGCGATATCTTTATTTAAGGAAGTGTGGACTACCGCCCCCTCAAAGTGATATGTTTAGTTAATGCCATATGTGGGATGTATAAAGGATTGAGTTAATGATATTATATATGATATTACTCTGGAATTATAATATACCTTTATATCATTGTGATTTCATTCCATAAAATACGAAATAGAAATGAAAGTAGCGTTCATGCGTACGTACGGCTTACCGTCACCATGAACGGTGCATTTCATTTCTTACCTATAAATGTTATGTAATATTGTAAATGAATTTATATACTGGATATATGATATATATGATATCTAAATCATGAATATAATTCTGGATATAATGGATATTTTACCACATGAACAACTTGTAATTATAAAGAGTTTATTTTTGACTCTAGTACCAATGATCGAAAAAACAACCATTATTAACTTAAATAATTACATAGTGTTCATAACATGGTAATAAGTGATATAAAAGGAATAATGAACTTTAAAAAGGTTCTAAATAAAGTAGAAATCAACTCATGTTTATTATTCAGGACATTAAAGAACGATCGAGTCAAGTCGGCCCTGAGGTATGGGACTTCGTCCCAATCTACTTTCATTGAGGCATATTTTGTTTTATACACAACCTTATTTAATACAGTGTATAAACCCCTTTGAATTTTAGGTTTATCCGAAAGGAATATTTTTTATACAAAGCGTTTTACTAAATGACAAAAGGGAATTTTTTTATCGTACATATGCGGCGACAACGACTTCTCTGTCGCCATGACCATTATTTGAGCTTCGGCTTTATCTACAATCCATAACTTTTTTTAAAAATGAAAAATAAATACCATGTTTTAATTTCCATTTATTTTGGTATTGAAAATGGTTTTCATAATGTTTTTATATCAATGTGTTATATTGATATCTTGTGATTGAAAAGTGGAAATGTTATGTTTCCTTTATGCATGTTTTATGTGATACGATTATGTTATGGTTCTTGGGCATTATTATGAAGACGGGTGGTTCCGTGATAAACTAAGGGCAGGTGAGCCCGATATAGCTCCCCAATGCATTGGGTAATGCAAAGGGGTTAAACATTAAGGTTTCTCTGAAGAGATTTAGGGAATATACTGTGATGGGTATTCCAAACGTAACCAAGAGGGTTACTCCTTATGTAAGAATGTTATGAATGCCTCATGTTACCTTTATGTCTTACGATTTCTATGATTTATTCATGATTTGATGAGGTATGTTAAAGTGCTTATGTTTTATGAGTAAAATATGATTTCATTGATTCTTATGTATACATGTACTCATGATTCCTTTCCATATTTTTATATCCCTTACTGAGGTTTTTATTCACATCCAATGTTTTTGAAATGTTTTTCACAGGTCTAGGAAAAGGAACATGATATGATGATAGTGTCAAGGAAGTGTCATGAAAGAACCCCTGTTTTATCTTAAATATGTTTCGTTTGATGGGAAAAAATGAATAATGCCTTTTATGTAACCACCTTATTTAAATGTGGAATGTAATGCATGATTTATGATCTAATTCTCTAAAACTCTAAACCTGAAAAGATTCTCAATGTGAATTATTCATTTAATTCAATATTATGTAAGTTTTAAGGCTGTGGCCTTATAGTTAGAATCACATAGGTGAGTTCATACATCTTCTAGAGCCTCATTACTTGATTTCTCCTCTCTCACAAGATATTATTGGTTGAGAAGTTTTGACATTTTTGTATATCTACCATATTCTAGGTTTATTTAATTTCCGACACAAAAACATTTCGATTGTACAACGCTGAGGTATGTGGTTTGTGGCTTTCCATAGTTAGTCATTGAATATTATGTGAAAACATGCCCAATAACCATGAATGGGGTATTTTGGGTTTAGGTATTTCAGCCCTATTAATTCCTAATATGCCTTCTGTTCCTGAGTAGAGGTTTTTTTATTTTTAATATGTTTTTCTAACTTGCTATGGATATCTTCCCCCATGATTGAGCTAATATCGACAGTTTGGCCTACCTTTTCCTATTAGGCTGCTTGCTTTCCATGCCTTGTGTTATTAGGATAGAGTGATTTATTTGATGCTTTTTTATGCTTGTATCTATTATCCAGGGAGTTCATGAAAGCTACTAGCCCTGTACTTCTTAAGTTTTACTTTGGATATTAAACATCATCGTGCACGATTGACATACACAGGGCTGTGGGAACCTAGTGTAGTAAACCATAGAAAGAATAGACGTTGAGGACTTCTCCAGAATGTCTGTTTACGTTTATGTAGCAAGACCATAGGGGGGATGGACATGAGTTCTCCCTCAGAGTGTATATTGTTACAAATTATGAGACCACATGGGGAATTGGACATTGAGTTCTTCCCCAGAGTGTCTTGATTTTACTGATAAAAGACCATAAGGGGAATTGATAGTGAGTGCTTCCATAGATTTTCTTTTCTAAAGCTGAACTATATGCGTTATAATATGATTACTTCGCAAAGGTTTCCTTGTGTTTGATAGGTTGAACTGGAGTGGATATTTTGTGATTACTTCCTAGAGGGTTACTTGTTTTTTATTAGCTTCATTATTGATATTTTAAAAGGAATGATAATTAAACATTAGGATTGTTTACTTTTGAGTACATCCTTGTTTACTGCTTCATTATACTTATTGACATCAATATAAATTAACTGATTATTAAGAACATATCATTGGGTTTTTTCATACTGGGATTTATCTCACACCTTGTGTGTGTCTTGCTTTGGGCCCAAACAGATTATATTGATGCTTGTATAGATAAGATCAAGAGCCCTTCTACTTCAGGTACATGATTGTTGTGGAGCTGGAGAGCATGGGACCAAGCTGAGGCTTGCAATTATACTAGAGTTTATTTGCTTATTTGAAATTTGGTTTATTATTGTATTCCAACATTGTGACTTGTTTAGTTGTTTTTTTATACATATGTTTCATGCTTCATTTATATATATGTGTGTTCGAGTTGTTTATTACATACAATCTTTCGCTATTTACATATTGTATTTTATTAATGCCTCTGCTATTTTAATCTGGTTATTTCAACTTCATTACAATACCAATGAGGTCATAGTTTCCCCAATATCACATACAAGGCCCTTGATACTAGTCATCAAACTCTGGAATTTGGGGGAATTTACATGAGGTCATGTGACCAACCGAGTAAGGGGCACCTCTTGGTGGATCCTGGAACCGGGACATTACTAAGTTGTATTAGAAGAATTTTTTTCTTGTTGATGTACTATTTGGAGATTGTAATCATGGATAGTATAGAATAGGTACTTGGTAATAAGTTGTTCCTGGGAGTTCCTAACAGGTATACAAGGAAAATCCAATTTAACTCATATATTGCAATTTTTCTATTTTTTCAATTGTTACAATTGATTTGATTTCACTATTGGGAGATTCACATATTTTTTGTTGTTACTCTTGATATTATTGAGGTTTTATTTCTGTTGCATCCTGATGAGATGAGGGTATTCCATTTCATTCATCTTATAGGCACTCGATAGAAATAACATGCCTTGTATTCTTGGTATTCCATTTAGGGTGCATTACTGATTTCTTGTTGTGGTGATAGATGTTGTGATAGATATGCATTCTGTCGTGATATATACCATTATTGAATGCCTACAATTTGATAGGGTATTGCAAACATGTAATGTTTTGTTTGAATGAGCACCAAACATTGGTTAATGAGGTGTTATGGGCCCTCATGAATCTAAATTTGGTGGATAATTGCAGTTTTCCTTGTATATGACATGTATAAGATAAAAAGCATTGATTTGTGGGGAGTATGGGCCCCCAAGGGTCGAAATTTGGATCATTGAATATCATTTCAGTATTTTTCTGGGTTCCAGTGTAGATTCTAAGGCTTACTGTGCGGAAAAACAAAGAATACACAGTGTGTATTTGCAGAATACATGTCTTGTGACCTTCTGTTTGGGAAGAAATTGTTTTTATAAATTACATTCCCTGTCATGTATATAAATGTCATGTAGTCTCAAACTGTGTCACTGGCTATGTGGGAAGAGAAATGGGTTTTGGAAATCCTTGTTGGAACATGCCATGTACTGGATGTGCACGTCGTGTGTATAGACCATGTGTCTGACCGTGTGACTAATGACATGGGTGGATTTTGTATACTTTGTACACGCCCTGTAGAGTCAGTCATCTTGATAGCCACATGACTAATAATACATATCGGTGAAGTTCTTTTTAGTACACGCCACATATGGAACAAACACTTAGTATAGTTTTTCTTTTGGAGAACTATGTGAGTTATGTCATGTGGAAGATATTTGACAGGGGAGGATGATTCAAGTACACAACATGTGTTAGGACAAAATGATGTGTTTATTTGGTGTTACATGACCTTGGTTGGAAAAATTATGTGTCCTTATGAATTCTTAAGGGAACACATCGTGTAGATGTTCTACACGTCCTGTATCTACCTTTTAGAAATATTGAATGCTTTCCTTTTTCCAATTCCCTTCATAAACATATTTGTTTCAATCCTTTTTAATCTTAATAAAAGGTGTACTTTTGACCTTGCAGAGTCATTCCAGCGTGATGTCCTCCAGTTGAATGAAAATTAAATGGAATTGACCAGACAGTGGACATGGAAGATCCGTAACTTCCAATAGATCCTCCCATCAGGCCTGTAATGGCACCAACCATCATTCCGGACAAAAGTGATGATGAATAGTTCTGAGATGGATTCATGAGGTTTATGTAGACCATCAGGGGAGTGAATCTTCCTATGCCATATTTGGTAGATTTGAGGCAGGTCATTCAATAATAGCATCCTCCCACATTCTTAGAGGAAGCAGGGCCTCAGGCTGCAGAATCATCGTTAGAAGCGATGTTATTTATATTTGAGCATCTAGAGGTTACTCTACAGAGGAGGGTGAAGCTCAAACCATATATAATTTGATATTACTTCAAGAGATGGTGTGTTGTTTTGTCATAGGTGGGACTCCATAAGGTTATGGCGTGGGATGAGTTCCAAGGTACCTTTTACGACTATTTCTACCCAGAGACTTAGAGGGACAATATAGCACGAGTGTTCATGATTCTTGAGAAAGGTAGTCTCTCAATCATGGATATTTCTTCTATCTTCACAGTGTTGCAGTTCATAACATCCATCCTAGTAAATGATGAGTTATTACTTTCATGTATGTTTGAGGATGGTCTCAGGTATGAAATCCAATCTTAGGTGAACATAATCAGGTTTACATCCATCACCTTTACAGTCAACCAGGTGCTGATCACAAAGTGAAATATGAGGGATTCTAGAGTTGTGAGCTAGGGAGGCTTGGAATCCAGGGTTGGTACCCCTCCGACTGACAGTAGGAATCTCTACATGGAGTCTATGTGTAGAGATCTGAGTAAGCATAATACTTTCCATGGTGGATAGGGGGCATGCTAAGAGTGCAGGAAGAACAGGAATATGAGGCCACATTTCCCAAGAGACCTAGTTTTGTTTTGGTCTTGCAGAAATATGGGTCCTCATTAGGGTTTCTGTCACTTTTTCTCACCAAAATCTAGTGATATATGTTCTTCTTTGACTCCTCGTTTAGGAGAAAGACCACCAGTTTCTCATCAGTCTGGGAACTAGAGTTCTTCCAGACGTTATGGCTAAGGTGTAGGTCATGGATGTGTTATCCATTCTCTTGGAATTTAGTGGCAATTGAGTGGATCATCTCAATGTGGTTAAGCATGGTCGTAGGGCAGCGTTACAGGCCAAACTTTTACAGTGGAGAAAACCTAACAGGATCAGGATCCCAAACCCTCTACAGTTCGAGGTACCATTATAGTTTCCTAAATCTTATATTTTTCACTTTTTGATACAGGGGAATCCCATAGTTTGATATTTTATTCTATTTTGGTGACACTTGGGCTCTGTATCTTTACTTATGTTGTGGTCTTGACATTGGAAACTCCATTGGGGACTAGAACGAAAAGTGTACATCAGTGTAAGGAGCACTCTCTAGAGGTTGGTAGGTGTCACTTCTTATAGGACCACTATGTCCTATAGATGATGGGATATGATGTCATTCTGGGAATTTACTAGTTGGTTACCTTCCAAATTGTTGTTGATTGCTATCACTATAGGGTGAGTTTCACATCACCTTAGTGGGGATTGTTTCTACATATAGGAGAATGGGATGTCGAGTAAAGTAGAGTTGGACCCAAGCATCATGCATTGGGAGGAGATTCAAACCAGATTACTAGTATATATCTGGATGACTAGGGGACATCATAGTTTGACTTTACTCTAGTGGTGGATCATTTCAAGTATGTATTTCTCTAAGATTTTCAGTTTATCCTATAGAGCGAGAGGTATGCTTTCCTATTGTGTTTGTGCCATGAGTGGAAATAATATCCATTCCTCTTTATAGGATTGCTACACTAGAGTTACATGTGCTAAAGAAGCAGTCAGAGTTGTAACAGGCTAAAGGTTTTATAAGGCCCCGGCCTTAAACCTTACATAATCTTGAGTTATCACAAGATTACACGTTGAGGATCTTTTCAGGTTTAGAGTTTTAGAGTATTAGATCATAAAACATGCATTACATTCCACATATAAACAAAGTGGTTAAATAAAGATAGTATTCTTCATTCCCATCAATGGAAACATATTTAAAATAAACATGGATTCTTTCTTGACACTTCCTTGACACTATCATCATATCATGTACCTTTCCCTTGACCTGTGAAAAACATTTCAAAAAAACTTGGGATGAGCATAAAATGCTCAGTAAGGGATACATAAAGAATGAAGACTGTTAGTTTTTCAAACATCAAATAAACCATATATACTCTATCAAAGTAATACCTTAACCTTCATGAAGTAGTAAAAACTCTTCACTAAATAAAGTATCATTACTTACCTTTTTGTAACCAAAGGATTACCATAAAATCCATAAAAAGAACACATAACATATATAAAGGTAACTTGGGACATAAACATACTTAAGTGGAATAACCATACGGTCGACTTCCACACATATCACTTAATGGAATAGCCATACGGCCAATTTCCATACATACTTAATGGAATAGCCATACGGCCGACTTCCATACCCAATGCATTGGAGGTTATAACGTAACCACCCGTCCTGGTAATCACGGCACCACCCGTCATATGGTTTATAACGTAACCACCCGTTAAAATGTCCAAGTACCAATATAAAATCATAAAACATAAAACCAATATAAAGGAATGATAACATTTCCACATTTTAATCACAATATATCATAAATATATTGACATAATAGAATCCTTTTTCAAAACCATTTTCAATACCAAAATACATAAATGAGTTTATGGTATTTATTTTATTCTAAAAACATTACAGCTTGTTGAGAAAGCCAAAGACCAAATAATACTCACGGTGGCGGAAAAGGTCGTTGTCGCCGCGTACGTTAAAAGAAACATTCCTTTTTTTCATTTTGTAAAACGCTTCGTAGAAAAAGATTCCTTTTGTATAAAAGTAAAAGTAAAAGGGGTTTATACACCTTATAAAAGAATGTTGTGTATAAAACGAAATATGCCTCAATAAAAGGAGATTGAGACGAAGTCCCTTACCTCGGGTCCGACTTGACTCGATCGTTCTTTAACATCCTGAATAATAAGCTTGAGTTAATTTATACTTGATTAAGAACCTTTTTAAAGTTCTTTATTCCTTTTATATCACTTATTGCCATGTTATAAACATTGTGTAACCATTTAAGTTAATAATGTTTGTTTTCTCAATATTTGGTTCTTAAGTCGAAAGTGGACTTCTTACAATTACATGTTGTTCGTGTAGTCAAAGGTTTTTTATATCCAGAATGAAATTCCCGATTTGGATATAATATGTATCATATATATCCAGCATATACATGTATTTATAATATTACATAATCATTTATAGGTAAGAAATGAAATGCATCGTTCATGGAGACGGTAAGCTGTACGTACGCATGAACGCTACTTTCATTTCTTTGTCACGTTAATGGAATTAAAACTAAATGAGAGGTATGTATATTTTAATTCCAGAATTATATTCATCATTTATATATATCATTAATTATATATATCCATTTTATACATGTAATTTTAATAGTACATTACATTTGGGGATAAGAAATGAAATGCACCGTTCATGGAGACGGTAAGCCGTACGTACGCATGAACGCTACTTTCATTTCTATCTCATACTTTAATGGAAAGAAATAATAATTATATAGAGGTATATTATAATTCCAGTATAACATCATATATAATAACTTTAAATCCATCCTTTACACGTCCCACATACGGCATTAACAAATCACATCAGTTTGAGGGGGCGGTAGTCCGCACTTCCTTAAATGAAGATATCGTGTTTACCCATAATGGAAACCATAAAGGTATGCCAAAAATGAAAAATACAGAAGCTTAAAGAAAAAAATAAACATATTATATATCATATATAAAAATAGTGACATCATAATGGCCACCATTGAAGGTGTTAAATGAGTATTGAACAATCATCGTTTCGGGAGGTAGAATTTCGCCATCCACAGAAACCGTATGTTCTTTAACCATTTGATGTAGTTTTTGTTGAGCAATGTATTGTTTTCAAACAATTCAAAATAATGATTTTTAAAGGGGGAGATTATTTTAAATAATACTCTGTCTCTTTATGATGATTTTGATGCTCACAAATACCCTTAATTATTTACTAATTATTTCGTTGAGTATTTTGCAGGAATTTATTTTATTTATTTATTTCATATAATGAGATTTCATACTTCATTTATTCCGAGATCAATTTTAGCGCGTTCTGGAATCACTGTAGCGCGAGATCAATTTTAGCGCGTTCTGGAATCACTGTAGCGCGAGATCAATTTTAGCGCGTTCTGGAATCACTGTAGCGCGAGATCAGTTTTAGCGCGTACTGGAATCACTGTTCATACCCTACGTTGATGAACGTAACGTATGGATGAAAAGTTTACTTTTTATGTTAAAAGAAACGTATGGTTAAGGAACCTTACGTTATTTTGAAACGTATGGTTAATGAACCTTACGTTGTTGAAAAGTATAGAAGAAGAACAATACGTTTGGAAGGAACCTTACGTTTTTGTTGTTGGACAAGTATGGAAGAGAAACCGTACGTTAGTTTTCATTGTTGAGTTTGTTTCTCAAAAGTATGGATCATCAACCTTGCTTTTATAATCAACCGTACGTTCTATGGAGAGTTGAAGCAAGACAAAGTGTGGATGATCAACCCTACATTTGAATGCTGAAGAGAAAGTATGTATGTTCAACCTTACGTTCTGAACCTTACGTTCTGAATCTTACGTTTGTGAACCTTACGTTTGTGAACCCTACGTTTGGAGCCACGTCATCAACCCTACGTTTGGCGTCGAGATATTTTTGACAGACGATATTTCCTTTTGCATTGGTCAAATAGGCGGATTATTAAGCGGATTTCGAGCCGATTCTTAAGTACGACTTTGACTGAATCAAAGACGATTTTCAACGGATTAATGATTGATTTAAACGGAGCTTTTTATGCCGATTTTTCAGGGGAGTTACAACGGCTCTGTTATTTCATTTTTTTTAATATCGTGAATCTAAAGGATATTTTCATGGATCTATTTATGCGGAAGATTTTCTCAGATTTGAATATATATGTTCTATCTTGGAAACTTCGGATATATATATACACAGTAAAGTGTATGAAATATATAGATTGATCTTTTAACGAGCAAGAAACAGAGACTGTGTGAAGGCGTTCTTTTCTGGTGATCGAGAAGAAGTGTAAAACCTTTATTACCGAAGGAAGATCTTGATAGAAGATTCACGTGTTCTACATCGACTGTCTATTGTGAATCTACTACTGCTAAAGTTGTGAAGTTTCTTGTAATATCTATTGCAACTGGATCGACATAGAACTGTTTTGATTACAGATCTTTATTTTCTGAAGACGACGATCTATCTACTGTCAATTGCATTCTGTTGCAATTGTGAAGAACAACTGGAGAAGTGTTTTCTTTATCGAAACCCTTTTTATTTTTGAGTGATCAGCTTCTCGTTCTAAGCTGTGTGGGTTCGTGTTTGAACCAGGAAGGCTGTGTTTGCCTGAAACTTGTAAAGGTGTCAACTGCCTGTACTCAGTTGTGAACAGGTCTGTGGAAACGAGGACCAGATAGTGAAAATCACCAAGCTCGTGGATTTGAGCGTTGGTGGAGTGGACTAGGGGCCTTCTGTTCCCCGAACCACTATACATCTGTGTGTTCATGCTTTTACTTTTTCCGCTGCGTATTTAATCGTGCTAAAGCATAGTGGACAGAATTTGTCTAAATTGAAGAGATTGTAATAATTTTGAAAAGACACAATTCACCCCCCCTTTGTGTGTAATCCGTATATTCAGATCCAACAATTGGTATCAGAGGAGGAGCTTCTTATTTTTAAAGTCTTATCAAGCTAGAAGTATTTAAAGATTATACATAGTGTATCATGGCTGATACGAGAGAGGGAATGTCAATGGTCAGAGCACCTTACTTTAATGGAGATAATTATGGCTGCTGGAAATCACGTATGATTATTTATCTGAAAAATCTTGGTTACAAAGTCTATTCAAAGATTCTGACTCCCTATGAAATTCCTGAAAATCCCGATACATGGAGTGCTGCTACAGAGGCTGAGTATGACATGAATTCAAAAGCTATGAATGCAATCATCTGTGGTCTAGGACCGGATGAATTTAACAGAGTATCTCAATGCCCGACTGCATATGAAATGTGGCAAACAATAGCTGTTGCTTATGAAGGAACAGATAATGTAAGACAGATGAGATATGCAACTGCTAAATTAAAATTCGATACTTTCAGAATGATTGAAGGAGAGAGCATCACTCAGATGAATGGAAGATTGACAGAAATTGTCAATAATATAATAGCTCTAGGAGAACCAATCAAGCAGGCTGATCAAGCGTTAAAGGTACTGAGAGTACTTCCTACTCGATGGAATGGAATCTCTGCAGCAATCAGACAATCAACTTCTGTTAAAGATCTAACTATGAGAGAGCTGATTGGTACATTGATGATGTACGAAGCTGAAATGCAAGATGAGGTAAATGAGCATAAAGTCTACATAAAAAGGGAAAATACTTCTTTTAAAGTGACTTCTCAACAAAAGGATAGAAAGATGAAGAACAGAGAAGTAAGTGCTAAATCAGAAAGCTCTGATTCTTCAAATTCAGATGAAGAACTGGCTCAGCTAGCCAGAAAATTCAGAAAGTTCTACAGTAAGAAGAAAGACTTCAAGAAATCCTTCAAGAAGGATAGCAAGGAAGTGAGATGTTATGAATGCAAAAAGATGGGACATATCAGACCGGATTGCCCAAAATTGAAAGATGCAAAGAAGAAGAAATTCTTCAAAAGAGATGATTATGAGCAGAAAGACAAGAAAGCTATGAAAGCTACTTGGAGTGTTTCTGAAGACTCAATTAATTCTTCTGAATCAAGCTCAGAGAAGGAGGAAGCCAATTTAAATGAAAATATGTGTTTCATGGCTGAAACTGATGAGGTACACTCAAACTACTCCTCTGACTCAAATAATGAATCAAACTCTGAAACAAGCTTCTCAAATAAAAAACTTGCAGCTTACTGCAATATGCTTGAAGAAAGGTATGACTCATTATTTAAAAAATATAAATCTATAAAGAACTTGCATAAAGCTATTTCAGATGAGAGAAATACTATGCTAAAACAACATAAGGAATTAATTGACAAATACAACTCTGCTGACTCAAATAAAATTAATTTTGAATCAAAAATAAAAACTCTACAGGATGAAGTAGAATCTTATAAAAAGGCTACATTAGTTTTTACAAAAGGAGAAAACGCCTTAAATGAGATACTTGGAAAAACTTTAATTAAAAAGGAAAGGTTTGGAATTGGAAGTAAAGGAGAGAAACCTAAGTTATAGAAAAATTATTTTGTTCCTAGCACTAAACAGGTTATTTGTAACTTCTGTGGAACAAAAGGTCATATAGCTAAAAACTGTTTTCTAAGACAACCTCAAATATGTGGAATTAAGAAAGCTTATATTTCCAATGATCTATATGATTCAATCAATTTTAAGAAAACAAAGCAAATCTGGATACCCAGATCACTGCTTGCTAACACTCCTGGACCCAACAAAATATGGGTACCAAAGCAATTTGTTTGAATGTCTTTGCAGGTAGCAGGTCACCAAAGAAAGAAAGAAATATGGTATATGGACAGTAGCTGCTCAAGACACATGAGTGGAACTTCAGCTAATTTCTCTTCTCTTACTCGAAAGGAAGGAGGACTTGTCACCTTTGGTGACAATGCCAAAGGAATGATTATTGGTATTGGAACAGTTGGAGATCCAGAGACAGTCTCAATCAACAAAGTACTTTATGTACAAGGGTTAAAACACAATCTAATAAGTATCTCTCAACTCTGTGATGATGGATACACTGTTGATTTTACTAACAATAGTTGTATTGTTTCTAAAGATAAACTGTTTAAGTTTAGAGCACCCAGAACTGATAATGTTTATACTTTGGATTTGTATTCCTTGTGTAAACAACAAGTAAACTGCTTAACTGCTAATATAAGTGAATCCTGGATCTGGCATAGAAGACTTGGTCATTGCAATATATATGCTTTACATAAATTATCTAAGAAACATCTAGTTTCTGATTTTCCTAGTCTCAAATTTGAAAATGACAGATTCTGTGATGCATGTCAGCTTGGCAAGCAACACAAATCATCATTCAAATCTGTTAATAAAGTTGCTACAACTAAACCTCTAGAAATTATCCATATGGATTTGTTTGGACCTTCAAGAGTAGCAAGTTTAGCTGGTAAATTATATGTTTATGTATTAGTTGATGATTATTCTAGATTTACTTGGATTTTCTTTTTGAAATTTAAAAGTGAAGCTTTTAGTTTATTTGAAGGTTTTTGTAAATCTATTCAAAATGAAAAAGGTTTTAATATAATCTCATTGAGAAGTGATCATGGTGGAGAATTTGAGAACCAGGAATTTAATTCCTTTTGCTCAAACATGGGTATTAAACACACCTTCTCTGCTCCAAGAACACCTCAACAGAATGGGATTGTAGAAAGAAGAAATATAACTATTCAAGAAATGGCTAGAACTATGTTAAATGAATATAGCCTACCTATATGTTTCTGGGAAGAAGCTGTTAATACAGCTTGTTATATAATGAATAGAATTTTAATAAGACCTATTTTGAAAAAGACACCCTATGAACTATGGAATAACAGAAATCCTAAAGTAAATTACTTTAATGTTTTTGGATGCAAGGTTTACATCTTGAATACCAAAGATAATCTTGGTAAATTTGATCCAAAATCTGATAAAGGTATTTTCTTAGGATATTCTGCAACCTCCAAAGCTTATAGAGTCTATAATAAAAAGTCAAGGATTGTTGAAGAATCAGTTCATGTGAAATTTGATGAATCTGATCCTTTTGAGAAAAGGATAGAACCAATAGATGAACCTGATTCTAATGAAAACATGAGACTTGAGAATTTAAAGAATGATTTTGAAAATGATATAAAAGAAATTCAGTCCAGTTCAGAAGAACATGACACTGAAGAACCTTTGAATGTAATGCCTAGATAGTCTAGAACCTTAAAGAATCACCCTTTAGAATCTGTGATATGTGACTTAGAGACTGGTATTCAAACTAGAAGAAACCTTGGAAACATAGTTGAATTCTCTGCTTTCCTATCCCAACAAGAACCTAAGACCATAGAAGAAGCCTTAGATGATGAGAGTTGGGTAATAGCAATGCAGGATGAATTGAACCAGTTCAAGAGAAATAAGGTTTGGGAATTAGTTGAAAGACCACATGATTATCCAGTAATAGGAACTAAATGGGTCTTTAGGAATAAACAGGATGATCAAGGGATAATAACTAGAAATAAAGCAAGATTAGTAGCTAAAGGATATAATCAAGAAGAAGGAATAGATTATGATGAGACCTTTGCACCTGTAGCCAGGTTAGAAGCCATTAGAATTCTTTTAGCCTATGCATCTTATATGAATTTTAAATTATTTCAGATGGATGTTAAATCTGCCTTTTTAAATGGTTATTTAATGGAGGAAGTTTATGTTGAGCAACCTCCTGGTTTTGAAAATTCTTAAAAACCAGATTCTGTTTTCAAACTTACTAAAGCTCTTTATGGCCTTAAACAAGCACCTAGAGCTTGGTATGAAAGACTAAGTTCTTTTCTTTTGAAAAATGATTTTACTGTTGGACTGGCAGATCCAACACTCTTTAAGAAAACTGTGAAAAATAATGTTTTGTTGGTTCAAATTTATGTTGATGATGTAATTATTGGATCAACCAATAAAATTATTTGTCATGAATTTTCAGAATTAATGCAAAAAGAATTTGAAATGAGTATGATGGGAGAATTAAATTTCTTTTTGGGTCTTCAAATATTTCAAAAAGATTTTGGAAATGTTTTAAATCAATGCAAATACATTACTGATTTACTTAAGAAATTTGGACTTGAAAACAGCAAGCCATTTACAACTCCTATGTGTACTAATATAAAACTTGATTTGGATGAAACTGGAAAATCAGTGGACAACAAGTTATATAGAGGTATGATTGGTAGTTTGTTATATCTTACTGCTAGTAGACCAGATATAATGTATTCAGTATGTCTTTGTGCTCGATTTCAATCAAATCCCAAAGAATCCCATTTAACTGCTGTTAAAAGAATTTTTAGATATTTAAAAGGTACTATTTATCAATCTCTGCTTTATCCAAAAACCTCTGATTTTAATTTAATTTCATATTCAGATGCTGACTTTGGAAGCTGTAGATTAGATAGGAAGAGTACTTCAGGAACATGTCACTTTTTAGGGAAGTCTTTAGTATCATGGTCTAGTAAGAAACAACACTCAGTTGCCCTGTCAACAGCCGAGGCAGAATATGTGTCTGCAGGTAGTTGCTGTGCACAGGTGTTGTGGATGAAAAACACTCTTATGGACTTTGGATTAAATTTCAATAATACACCTATTTTATGTGATAATACTAGTGCAATTAATATTTCAAAAAATCCTATTAGTCATTCTAGAACTAAGCACATTGATATAAGACATCACTTTTTAAGAGATCATGTGTTTAAAAGGGATATATTTTTAGAATTTGTAAATACAGAAAATCAATTAGCAGATATTTTTACTAAACCACTTCCCACAGCAAGGTTTGAATTTATTAAGGGGGAGTTAGGTTTATTTAATTTTAAATAGTTTTTTTTTTAAATCTTATTCTGTTTTCGAATTCTGCTTAATTTCTGTTTCCCGCTATAAGTAATTTTATTTTGTTTTAAATAAAAGTAATGATTAGTGATTACACGGGAATCGAGGCTGTCAGAACCGTTTCACCTTATAAACTGCTTCACCTTTTTCGGAAACCCTTTAGAAAACCTAAAACCGCACTTCTGCTCCAAAACCCTTTTCTGAATCTTCAAACCCTAAACTTACGAACCTTCAGAAATCGTTGTTGGAATGGAAAAGACTAATCGTCCAGATGAAGCCGAGAGCAGTGCTGCAAAGAAACCTAAGGTAGTTAGTCGGAAAATACTGCAAGGTAAAGTCATAGATTTAGAGTGGCTGTTTGAAACTAATTTACTGTTGAAGCAAGCGTTGTCGTTTCAAAGCCTTGAGCAAGCTTTTAATAGTGAAAATTCTGAGTTTCTATATGAGGCAGAAATGAGACATTTCTTTAGAACTGTTCAGTTTAGCCTTGGAGATACAGAGGATAGTTTATTGGCTCAAATAGAGGATAAGGAGTTTTCAATATCATCTGTAGAGATAAGTCAAATTCTTAACTGCCCTCATGAAGGAGTTTTTCATTTCGATTTACGGAATATTGGAGATTATGTACATAAGTCTGAAGACATTATGTCTTTTCTGTTTGGAACCAGAGTGATAAAGAAGATGTTTATTAAGGATTTGGAACCCGATCAGAAAATTTTGGTAAAATTTGTTCAGACTGGTTTAGCACCAAGAATGGCTGAGATGGAGAAAATCCTATACCCTGACATGTACATAATGTATCTTCTGATGTGTGATATTAAGTTTAATTTTCCTCGGTTTATGATAAGATATCTGAGTTACTGCTGTCAGAGTGAAGCAAGAATGACCTTTTTCCCTTATGGAAGGTTCATTTCTTTGTTTTTGTTTAAAAGAGGAATGATCAGATTGGTAGATGCTGGGGTGAAATGTCACCACAGTAATGTTTTTAATGCTGGAACTTTGAGGAAAGTAGGATACTTCTGGAGCACAATTAAAGGAAAACTCTTAACTGTTGGAGCTAAGGAAAACTCGGAGAGTGCTCAGGCTCAACCGGCTAAGTCCAAGGTGTCACGACCCGCCCTCGGGGTCCGTGCCGTGACTACCCCAAGCCCGCCTTCCATAGGCCAGGGGCTGGCGACTAGCACCAAGGCGTAATTCCCGGTAAAAGGGAAGGCATTGCCTTTGAAAAGTAAACACACACCACAGAGTAAACAAGCGGAAAGTAAACACTAAGCAAACAGAGTACGACTGAAAGTGCGGAAAAGTAAATGGGCCAGAATACAAACCCAAACTGAAAGTAAAGTACAACTCGAAAAGGGAAAAACAGCAACTGAAAAGTAAAGCCGCTACTCCGAGCTGTCCACTGGAAATCCCACCTGAAGGGTGGGTACAGATAGCTCCTCTACTCCACGGGTCCCGCCGTCCGCTCCGAGCACGTCCCGCCCAGTGGTCCACCTCCGGGTACCGTCCCGCTCTGCAAGCCTCAGCTAAGGTCAACGCTGTCCGTCGTCTGCAACCAACACAACGAAGTGCGGGCAAAGCCCGTGCAGGGGTGAGTATAAGCTACTCAGTAGGGACCCCGAGACCCCTGAAGGTCTCTCAAATCCACAAAGGATAAACCACGAAGAAAAGTACAATCACGAAGTAACAACCGACACTGCTTAGGTATATGCCCATACATATACCTAAGTCATCAATTCAAATACGCTCCAACCTCCGAGCCCAAGTACAACTCAGTCCACGCAGGAAAGTATACGTATTCCACATAGGAAAGCAAAAAATAATCCACACAGGATTGCACAACACAATCCACACAGGAAAACAACAGGATTCAGCTCACACAGGTATACTTCTTCAAGGACGATAAAGATGATCACTGATCCATCTAAGTCGTCGGACCCACGAAGGATCGATAGGTAACTAACCCCCGCAGAAGACCCACACAGGATCGGGCTCACACAGAACCTGTAGGCGCTGGCTCACACAGAACCGCTGAGCGCAAGGACCCACACAGGATCGGGCTCACACAGAACCTGTAGCACTGATCCACGTAGGATCGCTGAGTGCTGTAGTCGTCGTCGTCGAATCCACACAGGATCTCTGTACTGTCGTCGTCAAATCCACACAGGATCTCTGTACTGTCGTCGTCAAATCCACACAGGATCTCTGTACTGTCGTCGTCAAATCCACACAGGATCTCTCTACTGTCGTCGTCAAATCCACACAGGATCTCTGTACTGTCGTCGTCGCAGTCACAGTAGCAGTCGTAGCAGTAGAACAGTCGCAGCCAGCACTAGGGTTCCCGCACACAGCAAGCTCGTACGGAGGATCCGCTCCACGAGCCGAGAGGCTGATACATCAACTGTCACGAAGACCGAAGTTGATGTATCCAAAAGTTCCGTATCGTCAACAGGAACTCAACGCAACAGACGGCGCGTCGATCGGACGCCCGGTCTGAGAGTTATTGGCATTTTCGTCTCCGGGGCCCGGTTGGTTTTTAAGGCAAAACCAACCCGACCGAACTCCACCTGCGTCCAAACTTCGGGCGGAGTATGCCAAAAGATCCGTCTCTCTAAGAGGAACACTACGCGACTGACGGCACGTCAATCGGACGTCCGCAGCTCAAGATACGAGCGTTTCCGCTCCGAAGGCCCGGTTGGTTTCGTGAACGAACCAACCCGGCCGAACTCAAAGTAACCCGAAACCTTGAGTGCGATATACCGAAACGACCGTCTCGATCCAAGGATCGCGTTGCCGCAGACGGTTCGTCATTCGGAGGTCCGAGGCTCAAGTTATGAGCCAAAAACCGAAACTGGTCCGAAACGGGGGGGTCCGGGTCCGGGCCGACCCGGCCCGACCCCCCCCCCCCCCCCCGGGGGCGGCGCGGCGGCGGCGCGGCGGCCGGCGGCGGCGGCGCGGCGGCCGGCGGCGGCGGCGACGGCGGCGCGGCGGCGGCGGCGCGGCGGTGGCGGCGCGGCGGCGGCGGCGCGGCGGCGGCGGCGCGGCGGTGGCGGCGCGGCGGCGGCGGCGCGGCGGCGGGCCGCGTGGCGGCGGCGGCGGCGTGCCGCGTGGCGGCGGCGGCGGGCCGCGGGGCGGCGGCGGCGGCGTGCCGCGGGGCGGCGGCGGCGGACCGCGTGGCGGCGGCGGCGGGCCGCGTGGCGGCGGTGGGCCGCGGCGCTCGCGGGAGGCACGCGGGGGCTAAGCCCCGCGTTTTTGTCAAGTGGCACGGCCTTGTGCCGTGCCTTGCAAAAGAAACGGCCCCCCCCACAAAAGGGGGCCGGCTGGACGAACCGGGGGGGCTTTGCCCCCCCTTCCTTTAAATGAACCGCCCCCCTCATTAAGAGGGGGGTTTGATGAACCAGCCGGGGGATTTATTCCCCCGGTTTTATGACATCCGGCCGGCCCGCTGTCCGGCCGGTTTTTACCAACGGGACCGGAAATTCCGGTCCCGCCCTCGTCTTCCGACGCCGGCGGCCCGGCCGCCGGTCTTTCCTTCCGCCGCGGCCCGGAACCGGCCGCGGTCTCCTCGTCCCGCTGCGGCCCGGAACCGGCCGCGGTCTTCTCGTCCCGCCGCGGCCCGGAACCGGCCGCGGTCTTCTCGTCCCGCCGCGGCCCGGAACCGGCCGCGGCGTTCGTCATCCGGCGCGGTGCGTCGGCACCGCGCCCCTTCGCCGTGCTTCGATTCTTTTCAACGCGGCGCGACGGCGTCGCGTTCTTGAAGATTCTCCTCAGCGTAGCGCGACGACGTTGCGTAAATTAAACGCACGGTAAACCGCGTGGTGCGACGGCACCACGCCACTTTGCTTCCATCGTAAGAATTAAACAAGAACGTTGGAGGGGGGTTCGGCCATGTTCGTGCGGTCCGGCCCCCCTCGCGTTAATAATAATAACGCAACTTAATGAAAAACATGTCACACGTTAATCTTGCTAAAAACACGATCAAGAATAAAATGAGGAATCCAAAAGAAAATCGACAACCCCTACCTCGGGTTTAAGATTCAAAGGTTCGGCTACGCTCCGCGGAAGACGGCGTCGCGGAGGTCGGGTGTCGCGGAAGCCGTTCGTCAAATCCGATGACGAAGGGATGCGTTCGAAGAGACACGTCGTTGGCGGATCTTCGTTTGTCGACGAAGAAGGTCCGATGAGGGGGCGGCGTTCCCTTTTTAAAGACACCGAGGACGAAGAAGAGAGGCGTCGTTCTTCGTCGGAGTTTGAGAGATCTTCGTTCTTCGTCAGAGCTTGAAGATGAAGAGGAGCTCTCAAAAAGTTTTCAAGGGAATAAACAACAACCCTTAAACAAATAAGATTGCATCTTATTTTATTAACACAACTCAAAAGAATTTCAAATGTTTGAAATTCAAAAGAGTTTAACTCCCCAAAATTAAATTAAGTAACTTAAGTCATAAAAGAGGGGGGTTAAGTATGTTGAGAGAATTTGAAAAGAAAAGGGGGGTTCGTGTGGGCCCCACCACACTTAATCCTCCCAAGGGAGGTTAAGTGGGTGTGGGTCCCACTTCCAACCTCCTTTGGTAGGTTTTAAAAAATAAGTTAAATAAAATTGTTCTACACAACTTTATTTAACTCAAACTAAAAACCCCTAAAACTAACTTTCAACCCGCAACAAACACAACTCCCGAAAAGGTCTCTTTAAGCGAATATCGGTGCTGCGAGTTCATCGGTGCCCTCAGATTTCAATTCCGAGCACCGGATCAAAAGTTAGGAATTCCCGCTCGTTCGTTCACTGAACGTACCCGAGCCAAACTTCGGAAAATAATTCCGGGCACTCCGGGCCTCGGAATCAGGTGCCGTCTGAAACCGCGCTCTTGTAAAAATCCAAAGAAAATTAAGAAAAAAATTTCCCTTGAATTTTACGGTCTTTACATTACTCCCACCTCAGGGCTTTACGTCCCCGTAAAGCTACATCAAAAACTAGGGAAACAAAAAGAGGATACTGAGCACGCATCTGAGCCTCCCGCTCCCATGTGCTCTCCTGGAGATTCCCGTGCCGCCATCTGTTGCGCATAAGAGGAATCGATCGTCCATGTAGGACCCGCTCCTGGATGACATGGACCTCTTTTGACGTGGCCCGGACCATCTCTGGTCCCACAAGAGCTGCAAGATTTCTTCTTTGCCGAAAAGAGAAACTTGGTCTCATCCCCTGGATGAACCACATTCTTTGCCTAAAACAGTCAATCCTAACATGGATGATACTAATCCATACTAAGGATGACGTCGTAAGGCCTCGACGCTACTACTAAGAGATTCAACCGTTACTCTCGCCTCCAAGGGTTGAGTCACACTGTCGGCATCAGTGTGTGGTAACTGGGTCTCCTCCAGTAGGTGTCTCACAAGTGAGGGTCAAGTCAACAGCCAAAACTGGAACCTCTTAGTAACATTACGTTAGAGGACAGGAACGAAAACATCACAAGGTATGCGTCTTTTATTATTGCAGCTCGTAATACAAGACGCTACACAAAAGCAACAAGGAACCAGAAGTACAAAGGATGTAACCACTAGTTCTGCTCCTGTCCATCGGCTCCCAGAGCTCCATGATCGAAGGCCTCGGCTGCCTGAAGCTGAGCTCTCCCCTGCGGTCGGGGTGGACCTCCTGGTGGTGGTGGTGGTGGTAGAGCCTCAAAGCGTCGTCCACCACCTGCTGCTCGGCCAGCTCCTCTGCCTCGTCCGCCTCCTTCCTGCAGACCGCCACGGTCGAACCTCTGCCTCTGCCTAGGTGGTTCCTCAACCGTCTGCTGCTCCTCCGCATGGCGGGTCGGGCAGTCACGAGCCATGTGGCCTCGCCCGCCGCATGCATAGCACTGTCTTCCACTCGAAAGACTGGCTCCGCGTTGTGTGCCCTGCACTGCTGAGCCAGTGCCCTGAGGTCTGGTCTGTCTGGACCCCTGAGTCATTCGTCGACTGCCAGCTGCAGATGACTCTGCCACGTGCCGCCCTGCGGTGGGTCGCTGTGCTGGTGTAGACTCAGCAAGGAAGCTCTCGATCAGAAGGGCCCGCTCCAGTACTCCTGTCTGAGTCGGTATGCTGAGGGAGATCAGCGATGCCCTGATCTCGTGTCTCAAACCCTGCTCGAAGGTCCGGGCCCGGAAGAATGGGTCCTGTACCATGTCGGTCGAGTAGCGCGAGAGATCGGTAAATCTCGCCGAGTACTGAGCGACCGTCATGCTGCCCTGCCGCAGCTGTAGAAGCTCCTGGATACGCACCGCACGAAGGGTGGCTGGGACGAACTCCGAGCGGAAGATGCTCTCAAAGTCCGTCCAAAGTAGAGATGCCTCATCGTGCACCTGGAGCATCAAGCTCCACCATCGTCCTGCTGCTGCGTGTAGTAGGCTCGCAGCGAGGATCACCATGAGGTCTGCTGGTGTCCTCACTAGCCTAAACACTCGAACCACTGCCTCCAGCCAGTCCTCTGCTGCCTGGGGATCCGTCTCCCCGCGAAACCTGGGCGGTCGCTGGTGCTGAAACTCATGCAGTGCGCTGAGGCGACGTGCATCGTCAGCGGCTGCTGCTGGAAGCATCGGGGGCTCGGCGGGTAAAGCTACCGCCGGTGCCACTACTGAAAAAGGGCCCTGCACCGAGGCCTCGTCGCTCGGTGGGCTGTCGTCTCGCTCGACTCTCGGAACCCTAGCTGGCTGCCGTCGTGGGGCCATCCTGAAAAGGAAACAGGTGCGCCACGGTAAGAACAGTATACCTGGTGAGCTGGCACAAGTAATCACAAGGAAAACTTGAGACTTTCATAAGCAGATCAGTATACCCGGTGAGCTGACACAAGTAATCACAAAGAAAACTTGAAACACACACGCAATCAATGTTTTCGTGCATTAAGTCGGAAATCAGAAGTCAGGGTCCTGGTGTACGGATACGTCGGCCGCCGCACCAACACTGGACTCCCTGGACTGATAACCACACTCAATACGCTAAACATTATTGCTTCTCATAGAAAAGATCAGAGTTCGCGGTAGAACCGAACTCCTCTGATACCAATTTGTCACGACCCGCCCTCGGGGTCCGTGCCGTGACTACCCCAAGCCCGCCTTCCATAGGCCAGGGGCTGGCGACTAGCACCAAGGCGTAATTCCCGGTAAAAGGGAAGGCATTGCCTTTGAAAAGTAAACACACACCACAGAGTAAACAAGCGGAAAGTAAACACTAAGCAAACAGAGTACGACTGAAAGTGCGGAAAAGTAAATGGGCCAGAATAAAAACCCAAACTGAAAGTAAAGTACAACTCGAAAAGGGAAAAACAGCAACTGAAAAGTAAAGCCGCTACTCCGAGCTGTCCACTGGAAATCCCACCTGAAGGGTGGGTACAGATAGCTCCTCTACTCCACGGGTCCCGCCGTCCGCTCCGAGCACGTCCCGCCCAGTGGTCCACCTCCGGGTACCGTCCCGCTCTGCAAGCCTCAGCTAAGGTCAACGCTGTCCGTCGTCTGCAACCAACACAACGAAGTGCGGGCAAAGCCCGTGCAGGGGTGAGTATAAGCTACTCAGTAGGGACCCCGAGACCCCTGAAGGTCTCTCAAATCCACAAAGGATAAACCACGAAGAAAAGTACAATCACGAAGTAACAACCGACACTGCTTAGGTATATGCCCATACATATACCTAAGTCATCAATTCAAATACGCTCCAACCTCCGAGCCCAAGTACAACTCAGTCCACGCAGGAAAGTATACGTATTCCACCTAGGAAAGCAAAAAATAATCCACACAGGATTGCACAACACAATCCACACAGGAAAACAACAGGATTCAGCTCACACAGGTATACTTCTTCAAGGACGATAAAGATGATCACTGATCCATCTAAGTCGTCGGACCCACGAAGGATCGATAGGTAACTAACCCCCGCAGAAGACCCACACAGGATCGGGCTCACACAGAACCTGTAGGCGCTGGCTCACACAGAACCGCTGAGCGCAAGGACCCACACAGGATCGGGCTCACACAGAACCTGTAGCACTGATCCACGTAGGATCGCTGAGTGCTGTAGTCGTCGTCGTCGAATCCACACAGGATCTCTGTACTGTCGTCGTCAAATCCACACAGGATCTCTGTACTGTCGTCGTCAAATCCACACAGGATCTCTGTACTGTCGTCGTCAAATCCACACAGGATCTCTCTACTGTCGTCGTCAAATCCACACAGGATCTCTGTACTGTCGTCGTCGCAGTCACAGTAGCAGTCGTAGCAGTAGAACAGTCGCAGCCAGCACTAGGGTTCCCGCACACAGCAAGCTCGTACGGAGGATCCGCTCCACGAGCCGAGAGGCTGATACATCAACTGTCACGAAGACCGAAGTTGATGTATCCAAAAGTTCCGTATCGTCAACAGGAACTCAACGCAACAGACGGCGCGTCGATCGGACGCCCGGTCTGAGAGTTATTGGCATTTTCGTCTCCGGGGCCCGGTTGGTTTTTAAGGCAAAACCAACCCGACCGAACTCCACCTGCGTCCAAACTTCGGGCGGAGTATGCCAAAAGATCCGTCTCTCTAAGTGGAACACTACGCGACTGACGGCACGTCAATCGGACGTCCGCAGCTCAAGATACGAGCGTTTCCGCTCCGAAGGCCCGGTTGGTTTCGTGAACGAACCAACCCGGCCGAACTCAAAGTAACCCGAAACCTTGAGTGCGATATACCGAAACGACCGTCTCGATCCAAGGATCGCGTTGCCGCAGACGGTTCGTCATTCGGAGGTCCGAGGCTCAAGTTATGAGCCAAAAACCGAAACTGGTCCGAAACGGGGGGGTCCGGGTCCGGGCCGACCCGGCCCGACCCCCCCCCCCCCCCCCCCGGGGGCGGCGCGGCGGCGGCGCGGCGGCCGGCGGTGGCGGCGACGGCGGCGCGGCGGCGGCGGCGCGGCGGTGGCGGCGCGGCGGCGGCGGCGCGGCGGTGGCGGCGCGGCGGCGGGCCGCGTGGCGGCGGCGGCGGCGTGCCGCGGGGCGGCGGCGGCGGGCCGCGGGGCGGCGGCGGCGGCGTGCCGCGGGGCGGCGGCGGCGGACCGCGGGGCGGCGGCGGCGGGCCGCGTGGCGGCGGTGGGCCGCGGCGCTCGCGGGAGGCACGCGGGGGCTAAGCCCCGCGTTTTTGTCAAGTGGCACGGCCTTGTGCCGTGCCTTGCAAAAGAAACGGCCCCCCCCACAAAAGGGGGCCGGCTGGACGAACCGGGGGGGCTTTGCCCCCCCTTCCTTTAAATGAACCGCCCCCCCTCATTAAGAGGGGGGTTTGATGAACCAGCCGGGGGATTTATTCCCCCGGTTTTATGACATCCGGCCGGCCCGCTGGCCGGCCGGTTTTTACCAACGGGACCGGAAATTCCGGTCCCGCCCTCGTCTTCCGACGCCGGCGGCCCGGCCGCCGGTCTTTCCTTCCGCCGCGGCCCGGAACCGGCCGCGGTCTCCTCGTCCCGCTGCGGCCCGGAACCGGCCGCGGTCTTCTCGTCCCGCCGCGGCCCGGAACCGGCCGCGGTCTTCTCGTCCCGCCGCGGCCCGGAACCGGCCGCGGCGTTCGTCATCCGGCGCGGTGCGTCGGCACCGCGCCCCTTCGCCGTGCTTCGATTCTTTTCAACGCGGCGCGACGGCGTCGCGTTCTTGAAGATTCTCCTCAGCGTAGCGCGACGACGTTGCGTAAATTAAACGCACGGTAAACCGCGTGGTGCGACGGCACCACGCCACTTTGCTTCCATCGTAAGAATTAAACAAGAACGTTGGAGGGGGGTTCGGCCGTGTTCGTGCGGTCCGGCCCCCCTCGCGTTAATAATAATAACGCAACTTAATGAAAAACATGTCACACGTTAATCTTGCTAAAAACACGATCAAGAATAAAATGAGGAATCCAAAAGAAAATCGACAACCCCTACCTCGGGTTTAAGATTCAAAGGTTCGGCTACGCTCCGCGGAAGACGGCGTCGCAGAGGTCGGGTGTCGCGGAAGCCGTTCGTCAAATCCGATGACGAAGGGATGCGTTCGAAGAGACACGTCGTTGGCGGATCTTCGTTTGTCGACGAAGAAGGTCCGATGAGGGGGCGGCGTTCCCTTTTTAAAGACACCGAGGACGAAGAAGAGAGGCGTCGTTCTTCGTCGGAGTTTGAGAGATCTTCGTTCTTCGTCAGAGCTTGAAGATGAAGAGGAGCTCTCAAAAAGTTTTCAAGGGAATAAACAACAACCCTTAAACAAATAAGATTGCATCTTATTTTATTAACACAACTCAAAAGAATTTCAAATGTTTGAAATTCAAAAGAGTTTAACTCCCCAAAATTAAATTAAGTAACTTAAGTCATAAAAGAGGGGGGTTAAGTATGTTGAGAGAATTTGAAAAGAAAAGGGGGGTTCGTGTGGGCCCCACCACACTTAATCCTCCCAAGGGAGGTTAAGTGGGTGTGGGTCCCACTTCCAACCTCCTTTGGTAGGTTTTAAAAAATAAGTTAAATAAAATTGTTCTACACAACTTTATTTAACTCAAACTAAAAACCCCTAAAACTAACTTTCAACCCGCAACAAACGCAACTCCCGAAAAGGTCTCTTTAAGCGAATATCGGTGCTGCGAGTTCATCGGTGCCCTCAGATTTCAATTCCGAGCACCGGATCAAAAGTTAGGAATTCCCGCTCGTTCGTTCACTGAACGTACCCGAGCCAAACTTCGGAAAATAATTCCGGGCACTCCGGGCCTCGGAATCAGGTGCCGTCTGAAACCGCGCTCTTGTAAAAATCCAAAGAAAATTAAGAAAAAAATTTCCCTTGAATTTTACGGTCTTTACACAAGGAGGGACAAGCAGAATCAAGAGTTAGTACAGTGGCAAGGAGAATTCGTTTTGAGATGGAGGAAGTTGAGGAAGAGATAAGTCAAGAAGGACTTCAATCTAGAAGGAAGAGGTCAATTGATGAAGAAATTATCTCTCCTGCCTTGAAATCCTCTGAATCGTTATTTTCTTATTCATTTGTGAGAGAAGCTGTTGTGGAGCAGACTGCACCGATAGAGGAACCAGCAGCTCAAACAGAAACTCAAAAAGAACCTCAATCTGCTGCTGTGGATATTGAAAAAGTAATTCAACAAGAACAACTTATGGAGGCAGTGCCTGGTAAAGAAGTGGCCCGACCTCAAGATTTACATGAAAATATTGTTCTTGACCAATCAGTAGAAGTCAGAGAGACTACTGTTCGTGATGAACATACTTCTGAAGCTAATACAGAGGTACTTCAGGAAGATTTTTCAGTGGAAGAGTTTCAGGCTTCAAAAGATAGTTCAGTGGATCAACCATGTCAGGACAAGGACAAAGAACAGTCAGATGCATATTCCTTACCACTTGCCCTGCTTCATCAACCTAATTCTGGACATGAGAATCCAGCACATGGTGCCCCTGATTCAAGAAAAGAAGAAGTTGTTGAGTTGTACAAGCGTATCTCTCAGTTAGAATCTGAGAATGTTAGTCTCAGAAATTCTCTGAACTTAGAGCAGTTGAAGTTTCAGAAGCTGAAAGAATGTATTGTTTCAAGACAGGAAGTAGATTTGTTTAAGACTGATATGCTGCATGCTGTTGATCAGTTAAAATCAGAGATGGTAAAGAAAGATGATTTGTCTGAGTTGAAGATTTACATGGAGAATAAATTTGAGTCTGTTGCAAACAGTGCTGTGAGTGGATCAGGCTCTTCACCTGATTTGATTCGGAAATTTCAAGCAATTACTGCAGCAATGAGAAATATGAGTGACAGATTACACGATCTTCAGTATAATAGTGCCCCTTTGTCAGTTTTTCTAGATAATCAGAGATTTTTAGTGGATCAGTTAACATCTGGAGAGCAACCGATTAGGATTCTTTTGAATCAGTTATCAGAAAAACTGGCTCTTTTTGTTGAAAAAGAAGAAAGAATGCATGAGTTTTTCAGAGTTAATTTGATTGAAGATATTCATATGACTCAAGAGAACAGAGATCTTATCATCAAGTTAGGAGATGGGATGATGAAGAGGCTCAGAGAACAGTTTACAGAGATAAAGACCGCGATTCAAAGGAGATAGACACCTTTTTCCATGTCTTATCTATGAACCTTGATTCCTCTGTATATCACAATCATTTATATATAACATCTTGTGAATGAAAATTCTTTTCTTACTTATTTTTTGTTTTGTTGTTTATTGATTTATGATTGAGTTAGCCAGTATAACAAATTCACTTATTCATACACAGTTAATTATAGCATTTACTTATAGTTCAGTGCAATATTGAATGTGTTCAAATCCGTAATTTTTCATTCTTTTTGATATCACAAAAATGGGGAGAATTTGGATAAACACAACATTTAAATTCATTTGTTTCCTATGAAGAAATTTGGATATATGGGAGAATTTGGATATATACGACATTTATCTTTTATCTATTTTTAGCTGAAAATTTATTTTTATGGGGGAGAAATTTTATTATTGTTAAATATTGTTTTAATCCTTTCAAAATTCTAAAATTTTATAAAACTAATTTTTCAATAAATATTGCAATTAAATAAGTTCTATTATTTTATGGGTTTTGTGATCATCAAAAAGGGGGAGATTGTTGAGCAATGTATTGTTTTCAAACAATTCAAAATAATGTTTTTAAAGGGGGAGATTATTTTAAATAATACTCTGTCTCTTTATGATGATTTTGATGCTCACAAATACCCTTAATTATTTACTAATAATTTCGTTGAGTATTTTGCAGGAATTTATTTTATTTATTTATTTAATATAACGAGATTTCATACTTCATTTATTCCGAGATCAATTTTAGCGCGTTCTGGAATCCCTGTAGCGCGAGATCAATTTTAGCGCGTTCTGGAATCACTATAGCGCGAGATCAATTTTAGCGCGTTCTGGAATCACTGTAGCGCGAGATCAGTTTTAGCGCGTACTGGAATCACTGTTCATACCCTACGTTGATGAACGTAACGTATGGATGAAATGTTTACTTTTTATGTTAAAAGAAACGTATGGTTAAGGAACCTTACGTTATTTTGAAACGTATGGTTAATGAACCTTACGTTGTTGAAAAGTATGGAAGAAGAACATTACGTTTGGAAGGAACCTTACGTTTTTGTTGTTGGACAAGTATGGAAGAGAAACCGTACGTTAGTTTTTAGTGTTGAGTTTGTTTCTCAAAAGTATGGAACATCAACCTTACTTTTATAATCAACCGTACGTTCTTTGGAGAGTTGAAGCAAGACAATGTATGGATGATCAACCCTACGTTTGAATGCTGAAGAGAAAGTATGTATGTTCAACCTTACGTTCTGAACCTTACGTTCTGAAACTTACGTTTGTGAACCTTACATTTGTGAACCCTACGTTTGGAGCCACTTCATCAACCCTACGTTTGGCGTCGAGATATTTTTGACAGACGATATTTCCTTTTGCATTGGTCAAATAGGCGGATTATTAAGCGGATTTCGAGCCGATTCTTAAGTACGACTTTGACTGAATCAAAGACGATTTTCAACGGATTAATGATTGATTTAAACGGAGCTTTCTATGCCGATTTTTCAGGGGAGTTACAACGGCTCTGTTATTTCATTTTTTTTAATATCGCGAATCTAAAAGAGATTTTCATGGATCTATTTATGCGGAAGATTTTCTCAGATTTGAATATATATGTTCTATCTTGGAAACTTCGGATATATATATACACAGGAAAGTGTATGAAATATATAGATTGATCTTTTAACGAGCAAGAAACAGAGACTGTGTGAAGGCGTTCTTTTCTGGTGATCGAGAAGAAGTGTAAAACCTTTATTACCGAAGGAAGATCTTGATAGCAGATTCACGTGTTCTACATCGACTATCTGTTGTGAATCTACTGCTGCTGAAGTTGTGAAGTTTCTTGTAATATCTATTGCAACTGGATCGACTCAGAACTGTTTTGATTACAGATCTTTATTTTCTGAAGACGACGATCTATCTACTGTCAATTGCATTCTGTTGCAATTGTGAAGAACAACTGGAGAAGTGTTTTCTTTATCGAAACCCTTTTTATTTTTGAGTGATCAGCTTCTCGTTCTAAGCTGTGTGGGTTCATGTTTGAACCAGGAAGGCTGTGTTTGCCTGAAACTTGTAAAGGTGTCAACTGCCTGTACTCAGTTGTGAACAGGTCTGTGGAAACGAGGACCAGATAGTGAAAATCGCCAAGCTCGTGGATTTGAACGTTGGTGGAGTGGACTAGGGGCCTTCTGTTCCCCGAACCACTATACATCCATGTGTTCATGCTTTTACTTTTTCCTCTGTGTATTTAATCGTGCTAAAGCATAGTGGACAGAATTTGTCTAAATTGAAGAGATTGTAATAATTTTGAAAAGACACAATTCACCCCCCCTCTTGTGTGTAATCCGTATATTCAGATCCAACAGTTTTGTGAGAGTTTAGCTCAAATAAATCTTATAACAATATCCTAGTATATTGAAGATACTGGTTTTGTTACAATAGAAGTAAATAAAAAGAGTTTAGAGGGTTGGAGAAGAAAAATAAAACAAATGAACAAGAGAGAATGAATTACCTTTAAAAGTGTAACTCCTTTTGATTTGAGCCTAAAGGCTTCCTTTGAAAGGATTCTACCCAAAGGGAATCCTCTAGGATGAGGAGAGGGATGTGGAGAGAGTAATTGGGCAGGGGTTGGCCGAGCCAAAGGCTTGAGAAGTGTGGGTAAGGTGGTAGAGGTGGGGGCCTTTTATAAGAGGAGAGGAGGGGCACTTTTGGAATGTAAAGAAATATTACTTTATTTGAAAATGTGTTTCGGTTTTAAAAGGACCCACATTGATATAATTCGTGGATAAGGTGATAAGGGTTATAAATATACCCATCCAATAGGTTTTGGACATGTGTAGGTTTTAGATATTACATTATCATTCCATTTTATTTAAATCATTAAATAATGAGGTCATCGCAGCATCATCATGATGTCATAAATAATTTAATTTATTTAAAGTCTAAAAATTATAAAAAAAAATACTATGATGTAGGAAATCTTTTTATATTTCCAATGACAATTTATAATCAAAAATCTGATCTTTATAACCCCATTTAAAAATTGTTTTCGTAAAACATATTATGTTTGTGTCATTTTTACTCTTACATTTAATAAAAAGTTATTTATGTCATTTCCCAACCAAAGTGGCTCCATGGGGTCCCCAAGTTGACCCATGGCTTGTCTTGGTCGGCCATGACACATCCAATGATGGTAGGACATGTGTCAAGCTCATCTCATATCATTAAAACATTATTTTTACCTTAAACTACACTAATTACCACTAATCGCGATTAAAACTTAATAAGTTACTATTCACCAAAAAATTATTTTAATCTCATTGAACCACATTTTACTTCTTAATGACAACCATGTATGTCGGATTTTTGAAAATCAAAACACAATGATGGAAAAATTTCATTTAAACGGAAAAATCAGTTTTTATAAGTACCACTTAGTGGTTTCACTATTCATCAAAAATTGAAGTTTTTCAGAAAATTACCAAAAATTCACCCTAAGATATATTTGATATTACGAATTCAAAAATGAAGTCTATTTTAAAAAATTAAAAATATATAAGTCACATTAATTAATTTAATAATTAATTCCCACTGTCAGAGCAAATAGCGTGTTTTCATGAAACAATAAGTATCAAAAGATTGACACTTGTTTAAGTCCGATTTCAAAGTGAAAATTAATTCCAATGACCACTTCTGGATTTAATGGTAAAAATATTTTCTAATTCCACTTTAAAATCAATTCAAAATATAATATAATCATATAAATAAATTAGATTAAAAAGAGGTTTTGAATTAAAATACAACATTTTACACTATTCATTAAAAAATGAACTTTATCGGAAAGGTACCAAAAATTTACACAAAGTAAATTTTGATGTCTTGATTCTAAAGAAGAGTTATTTTTGGTCCAATAGAATTTATAAGATTGATCAAAACTATATTTAATGACGGTTCGCCGTCAAAAGGTGATAAGTGAACCCTTAGTGAAAATTAGGGTATAAAAGCATAAAATTGAACTCTTTCCATATTTTAAGCCTTTATCTTTTATTGGGTAAATGTAAAAACATTTAAAAACATATATAATCATATTTTAGTTATTTCAATCTATTCCCGCCAGTACAACGACTACTCGTTAACTAACATTTAAAATAATATTATTTTATTACTTGTATGCAACGTAAGTTTTCAAAGAAACTCATCATTGCGTATCGAGTACGCTATCGAACGTAGAAACCCCTTTTAATTAAAATTAATATTTAATTCGTAAATATTAATAAATATGAAAATTCATTATTCTTTAATTACCTGGGATGTTAAATCCTTAACCCCTTTTTGGGAATTGCGTCCTCGCAATTTTATTCACATATCTAAATAAGTGGGGGTATTTATCCCTCATAGCATTTTCAGATTCCCACGTTGCCTCTTCAATCACATGGTTTTTCCACAAAACCTTTACCTGATGAATCACCTTATTTCGTAACACCTGCTCCCTGTGGTCAAGAATCTGGACTGGTTGTTCTTCATAAGATAGGTTCTCTTCCAGCTGAACTACCACAGGACTCAAAACATGAGATGGATCTGGCATATACTTCCTCAACATTGAAACATGAAAAACATTGTGTACCTGAGATAAACTCGGAGGTAAAGCCACTCGGTAAGCAACTGATCCATCTTTCTCTAGAATTTCATATGGTCCAATGAACCTTGGACTCAACTTTCATTTCTTACCAAATCTCATCACACTTTTCCTTGGAGAAACCTTGAGAAAAACATGATCACCTACCTCGAAAGATAGATCCTTCCTCCGATTATCCGCATAACTCTTCTGCCTGCTCTAAGCTATTCTCATGTGTTTCTGAATCAACTGAACCATTTCTGCCATCTCTTCTACCAATTTTGGTTCCACCAACTTCCTTTCACCCACTTCATCCCAGAAAGATGGAGTTCGACACCGCTTCCCATATAATGCCTGAAATGGTGCCATCTGTATACTGGAATGAAAACTGTTATTATATGAAAATTCAACCAAAGAAAGATGTTGGTCCCAACTTCCCTGATAATCCATAGAACAAGCTCGTAGCATATCCTCCAATGTCTGAATTGTTCGTTCTGACTGCCCATTTGATTGAGGATGAAAAGCTGTACTAAAATTTAATTCAGTACCCAACGACTTCTGAAGGCCTTTCCAAAAGTTAGAAGTAAACCTGGGATCACGATCTGATACAGTGGAGAGAAGAACTCCATGTAACCTGACTACTTCTTTAAGATACAAACGGGAAAGTTGATCAAGAGAGAAAGTATCTCGTATAGCAAGGAAATGAGCAGATTTGGTCAAGCGATCAACAATAACCCAGATTGCATTATTACCTCGAGATGTCCTCGGTAATCCCACAACAAAGTCCATGGATATGTTTTCCCATTTCCACTCTGGCACTGGTAAAGGCTGAAGCATCCCTTTAGGTAACTGCCGCTATTCTTTAACCTATTGACATGTCAAACACTTCACAGTAAAATCATCAATGTCTCTTTTCAGTCCATCCCACCAGTAATACTCCCGCAGATCTCTATACATCTTAGTACTGCCCGGATGAACTGAAAACGGAGAACTATGAGCTTCACATAACAACTCTCTCTTAAACTGTGAATCACAAGGAACACACAATATCTTCCCAAATCTCAAAACACAATCATTATCAATTCTGAATTCAGGCAACTTACCTTTCTGAACCAGCTCTACCTTTTTCTGCAACTCACTGTCTTGCTTCTGTGCTTGCTTGATTCTATCTGATAGAGATGATCTCACTGATACCTGAAACAAAATAGAAGGACTTCCTGCACCAACAAATTCTATGCCAAAGTTCATCAAATCCTTAACCAAAGGATCACGTTCCAAATGCAACATTGTTAATGAAGCATTACTTTTTCGACTCAAAGCATCAGCCACTTTATTTGCTTTTCCCGGATGGTAATGAATTGTACAATCATAATCCTTGATTAATTCTAGCCATATCCTCTGTCTCATGTTTAACTCTTTCTTAGTGAATATATACTTTAAACTTTTGTGATCGGTATATATTTCACACTTTACTCCATACAAATGATGCCTCCAAATTTTTAAAGCAAAAACAACAGCAGCTAATTCCAAATCATGTGTAGGGTAATTTACCTCATGAGTCTTAAACTGTCGTGAAGCATAAGAAATTACCTGATCATTCTGCATTAGGACACAACCAAGTCCTTTCAATGAAGCATCACTATATATAACAAACTCACCATTCCTGGAAGGTAGTGCAAAACTGGAGCATTCACCATTCTTCTTTTTAACTCCTAATACTACTTAATTCAATGGCCCAACATCAGCTGAAGTAGTTGCAACGGATTTCACCACCCCTTTCTACTTGTAGTCTAACTGCTTCCCATCACTCAAGCTCTTTGTAGGACACTCGTTTTCATAGTGACCCATCTCATTGCACTTATAACATTTCACTAACTGTAAATCAAATTTTTTCTTACCTTCACCTTGATCCTTTTCAGTGCAATCACGAGCCTTATGTCCCATCTTACCACATCGGTAGCACTTTCCAGAATTCAGAAGACATTTCCCAGCATGCCTTTTGCCAAATTTATCACAAACTGGAAACTTAGTTCTCTTACCATCAGATTTTTTTGAAGAATTATTACCTTTCTCCTGCCACCTCGGTCTCTTCTTCTGCTGGTTGTTATAGAACACTTGGTCATCGGCAAACTCCATTTCCACCTTCTCAGCACATCGAACAAGCTTTTCATAACTTTTAAACTCACGAGAAGCTAATGCCCTTCGATATTTTGGATTTAATCCTGAGTGAAAATGATTGATTTTACTATCAAGGTCTCGGATAAAATTTGGAGCATACCTTGCCAATCGAGTGAACCTTTCTTCATAGGTAGCCACTGAGTCTTCCTCTTGCCTCAATTCCAAGAATTTGTTTTCTATCCTAAGTCAAACAGCCTTAGGAAAATACTTCTCAAGAAACATACCTTTGAATTCATACCAGTCAAGAGCATCAATCTCATCGGCATCCCTGATATTTTTAACCATAGACCACCACTGATCTGCTTCACCCTCCAAACGGTAAATAGAAAGACCAACCTTTTGATTTTCTGAACACCCCATGACTTCAAAAATCTTCTCCAGTGCTTTAATCCAGCCTTTAGCTAGCACAAGGTCAGATGATCCTCTGAATGATGGTGGATGTTTCCTCATGAAATGTTCCACTACTGACATGTTCCTCTGCGGTTGATCTGGCTGATCTCGTGCATGGATACCACCACTATTTATAGCCTGAGTCAACTGCGCCATTACTGCAACAAACTGTTCAGTTCCAATTCCGACCATCTCAGGATGCTAATTCGGAAGGTTATTTCCTTCTGTATGCCTTCCTAGCACTGCTTCCCTGTTTCCTCTGCGGAAAACCATTCTGAACAAACATGTATTAGATGAAGCAACATGGTAATCTTCAAATGCTATATCATTTCAAAAAAAAAGTTGGATAATCATTTAATATAATTATAACTCCTAAAGTTATCTAAACTGACCTCTGATACCAACTATAAGGCCCCGACCTTAAACCTTACATAATCTTGAGTTATCACAAGATTACACATTGAGGATCTGTTCAGGTTGATAGTTTTAGAGAATTAGATCATAAAACATGCATTACATTCCACATATAAACAAAGTGGTTACATAAAGATAGTATTCTTCATTCCCATCAATGGAAACATATTTAAAATAAACATGGATTCTTTCTTGACACATCCTTGACACTATCATCATATCATGTACATTTCCCTTGACCTGTGAAAAAAATTTCAAAAAAACTTGGGATGAGCATAAAAAGCTCAGTAAGGGATACAGAAAGAATGAAGACTGTTAGTTTTTCAAACATCAAATAAACCATATATACTCTATCAAAGTAATACCTTCACCTTCATGAAGTAGTAAAAACTCTTCACTGAATAAAGTATCATTACTTACCTTTTTGTAACCAAAGGATTACCATAAAATCCATAAAAAGAACACATAACATATATAAAGGTAACTTGGGTCATAAACATACTTAAGTGGAATAACCATACGGTCGACATCCACACATATCACTTAATGGAATATCCATACGGCCAATTTCCAGACATACTTAATGGAATAGCCATACGGCCGACTTCCATACCCAATGCATTCGAGGTTATAACGTAACCACCCGTCCTGGTATTCACGGTACCACCCGTCATATGGTTTATAATGTAACCACCCGTTAAAATGTCCAAGTACCAATATAAAATCATAAAACATAAAACCAATATAAAGGAATGATAACATTTCCACATTTCTATCACAATATATCATAAATATATTGACATAATAGAATCCTTTTTGAAAACCATTTTCAATACCACAATACATAAAAGAGTATATGGTATTTATTTTATTCTAAAAACATTATGGCTTGTTGAGAAAGCCAAAGACCAAATAATACTCGTGGTGGCGGAAAAGGTCGTTGTCGCCGCGTACGTTAAAAGAAACATTCCTTTTTGTCGTTTTGTAAAACGCTTCATAGAAAAAGATTCATTTTGTATAAAAGTAAAAGTCAAAGGGGTTTATACACCGTATAAAAGAATGTTGTGTATAAAACGAAATATGCCTCAATGAAAGGAGATTGAGACGAAGTCCCTTACATCGGGTCCAACTTGACTCGATCATTCTTTAACGTCCTGAATAATAAGTGTGAGTTAATTTATACTTGATTAAGAACCTTTTTAAAGTTCATTATTCTTTTTATATCACTTATTTCCATGTTATAAACATTATGTAACCATTTATGTTAATAATGTTTGTTTTCTCAATATTTGGTTCTTATGTCGAAAGTGGACTTCTTACAATTACATGTTGTTCGTGTGGTCAAAGGTTCTTTATATCCAGAATAAAATTCCCGATTTGGATATAATATGTATCATATATATCCAGAATATACATGTATTTATAATATTACATAATCATTTAGAGGTAAGAAATGAAATGCACCGTTCATGGAGACGGTAAGCCGTACGTACGCATGAACGCTACTTTCATTTCTTTGCCATATTAATGGAATTAAAACTAAATGAGAGGTATGTATATTAAAATTCCATAATTATATTCATCATTTAGATATATCATTAATTATATATATCCATTATATACAAGTACTTTTAATAGTACATTACATTTGGGGATAAGAAATGAAATGCACTGTTCATGGAGACGGTAAGCCGTACGTACGCATGAACGCTACTTTCATTTCTATATAATACTTTAATGGAAAGAAATAATAATGATATAGAGGTATATTATAAATCCAGTATAACATAATATATAATAACTTTAAATACATCCTTTATAGGTCCCACATATGGAATTAACGAATCACATCACTTTGAGGGGGCGGTAGTCCGCACTTCCTTAAATGAAGATATCGTGTTTACCCATAATGGAAACCATAAAGGTATGCCCAAAATGAAAAATACAGAATCTTAAAGAAAAAAATAAACATATTATATATCATATATAAAAATATAGATATCATAATGGCCACCCTTGAAGGTGTTAAATGAGTATTGAACAATCATCGTTTCGGGAGGCAGAATTTCGCCATCCACGGAAACCGTATGTTCTTTAACCATTTGATGTAGTTGTGTGAGAGTGTAGCTCAAATAAATATTATGAAAACATCCTAGTATATTGAATATACTGTTGTTGTTACAAAATAAGTAAATAAAAATAGTTTAGAGGGTTGGTGAAGAAAAATAAAAAAAATGAACAAGAGAGAATGAATTACCTTTAAAAGTGTAACTCCTTTTGATTTGAGCCTAAAGGCTTCCTTTGAAAAGATTCTGCCCAAAGGGAATCCTCTAGGATGAGGAGAGGGATGTGGAGAGAGTAATTTGTCAGGGTTTGGCTGGGAAAAAGGCTTGAGGAGTGTGTGTAAGGTGGTAGAGGTGGGGGCCTTTTATAAGAGGAGAGGAGGGGCACTTTTGGGAAGTAAAGAAATATTACTTTATTTGAAAATGTGTTTCGGTTTTAAAAGGTCCCACATTGATATAATTCGTGGATAAGGTGATAAGGGTTCTAAATCTACCCATCCAATAGGTCTTGGACATGTTTAGGTTCTAGATATTACATTATCTTTCCATTTTATTTGAATCGTTAAATAATGAGGTCATCGCTGCATCATCATGATGTCATAAATAATTTAATTTATTTAAAGTCTAAAAATTATAAAAAAAAATACTATGATGTAGGAAAGCTTTTTATATTTCCAATGACTATTTATAATCAAATATCTGATCTTTATAACCCCATGTAAAAATTGTTTTCGTAAAACATATTATGTTTCTGTCATTTTTACTTTTACATTAAATAAAAAGTTATTTATGTCATTTCCCAACCAAAGTGGCTCCATGGGGTCCCCAAGTTTACACATGGCTTATCGTGGTCGGCCATTACACATCCAATGAGGGTAGGACATGTGTCAAGATCATCTCATATTATTAAAACATTATTTTTACCTTAAACTACACTAATTACCACTAATCGCGATTAAAACTTAATAAGTTACTATTCACCAAAAAAATTATTTTAATCTCATTGAACCACATTTTACTTCTTAATGACAACCATGTATGTCGGATTTTTGAAAATCAAAACACAATGATGGCCAAATTTCATTTAAACAGAAAAATCAGTTTTTATAAGTACCACTTATTGGTTTCACTATTCATCAAAATTTGATGTTTTTCAGAAAATTAACAAAAATTCACCCTAAGCTATATTTGATATTACGAATTCAAAAATGAAGTCTATTTTACAAAATTCAAAATATATAAGTCACATTAATTAATTTAATAATTAATTCCCGATGTCAGAGCAAATAGCGTGTTTTTATGAAACAATAAGTATCAAAAGATTGACACTAGTTTAAGTCTGATTTCAAAGTGAAATTAATTCCAATGACCACTATTGGATTTAATGGTAAAAATATTTTCTAATTCCACTTTAAAACCAATTCAAAAGATAATCTAATTATATAAATAAATTAGATTAAAAAGAGGTTTTGAATTAAAATACAACATTTTACACTATTCATTAAAAAAATGAACTTTATCGGAAAGGTACCAAAAATTTACACAAAGTAAATTTTGATGTCCTGATTCTAAAGAAGAGTTATTTTTGGTCAAATAGAATTTATAAGATTGATCAAGACTATATTTAATGACGGTTTTCCGTCAAAAGGTGATAAGTGAACCCTTAATGAAAATTAGGGTATAAAAGCCTAAAATTGAACTCTTTCCATATTTTAAGCCTTTATCTATTATTGGGTAAATGTAAAAACATTTAAAAACATATATAATCATATTTTAGTTATTTCTATCTATTCCCGCCAGTACAACGGCTACTCGTTAACTAACATTTACAATAATATTATTTTATTACTCGTGTGCAACGTAAGTTTTCAAAGAAACTCATCTTTGAGTATCGAGTACGCTATCGAACGTAGAAACCCCTTTTAATTAAAATTAATATTTAATTCGTAAATATTAATAAATATGAAAATTCTTTATTCTTTAATTACCCGGGATGTTACAGGTTTCATCTGAACTAGTACTTCTTCTTAGGGATCACCTGTCATGTTTACAAAGAAGCTGAATTATTCCCTTAGAAATTGTGTGGATTATCAGAAGTTGAACCATTTGACAGCCATGAACAGATATCCCATACCATGTATTGTAGATATCATTGATCAATTTAGAGAAGAATGGGTGTTATCGAAGATTTACTAATGATCTAGGTATCATAAGTTGTGTGTTATACTATCTTTTATACCTATTATATCCTTTCGAAGAAGGTCTGGTCTAAACGAGTATGTGTTTATACCATTTGGTCTCACAAACGTGCCATAAATTTTCATGGTACTAATGAACAATGTGCTCCATCCATACATGGATTCTTTTGTTTTAGAATTTATGGACAATCTCTTGGTGTACTCTCACACCTGACATGACCATGATACCCATCTTGAGATCATTTTGATTACACTAAGAGAGAATCAGTTATATGATATGATCTCAAAATTCCACAATTGGATGGAAAAAATTATCTTCTTGGGACTTTTTATCTCAGAGACAGGAGTATCAATATTCCCAGAGAAAAGTGAGAGCAGTAGTTTTCTTGGAGAAATCGAATAAAATCATTTAGGTATGACGTTTCCAAGAGCAAGATAGATACTAAAGATTCTTCATACAGGACTTTTCATGCCTATAAGCACCACTGAATGTCTTGACTAGAAGGGGTGTGAAGTACCTGTGGACTGATTCTTGTTAGTCAGCCTTTCAAGAGATGAAAGGTATATTGATATCAGTACTGATACTAGTTTTTTCAGAGCTGGGAAAGAGTAATATTATTTTCTGTGATTCATTTGGTATCAAGCTGGGTGCAGTGCTTATGCAAGAAGAAGGAGATGTTGCATACATGTTTTGATAGTTGAGGCCACATTAGAGGAATTACACGACACACTATCTGGAGTTGGCTATAGTTTTTCCTGCTTTAAATTGTCGGATACATTACAGATGGGAGATAATTTTGTGGTTTTCAATGACCAAAAATGTCTCAATTACATCTTCATAGAGTGTAATCTGAATTTTAGACAATAATGGTTGGTTGAGTACCTTCATTATTATGATTTTGTGCTTCCATACATTCCATGGAACGACAATGTTGTGTCTGGTGCATTGAGTAGAAGGACTCATAAACAGGTAGTTTAGGAGGCCAGTAGTGAGTGGAAGTGTATGGCTCTATTCTCATAGATGCATTTTGATTTTCATGACAGGAAGGGGTAGATATTTCTTTATTCTATATTTATTACATCTAATCATCTTGGTCAAGTGCGTATGAGGCAGCTATTGCACTCTGAATCCATAGTATTATGGGATAGTGTGATAGGAGGGGACACTATTCTTAGATGGACAATAGGGGAGGATGATAGTATTCAATTTTATAGGCCTGTATGGGTGTCCGTAGACATATGTGAGGAGATGATATGAGATTTTCATTCATCGGTTTAGGTGGTTCATCCTAGTGTCACCAAGATATATCGAAATCTGCACCGTTAGTATTGGTGCCAAGGTATGCATAGAGTTGTTGCTGGTTTTTTCTTGTGGTGTTCCATGTTTATGTTGGTGATGGAAAGGCACCAGCAACTGGTAGGGATTTTTATAAATTTACCCATTCTCATGTGGAAGTGGAGTGATGTTGTGATGGAATTCATAACAGTCTTACCGAGGTATCCTCGAGGGAACGATGCAGTTTGGGTTGTCATTGACATACTCATGAAGGTTTCTCAATTCCTTCTGATCAAGGAGACATTCAGTGGTGATTAGAATGAGAGGATATAAATCTTAGAGATTTTACATTTACATTTGTTCCACACTCAATTGTTTCAATGAGGGATGCACGTTTTACATAACGGGTGTGGCAGGGACTACAAAGGGCCTTTGGTATACAGTTACTTTTGAGTACAGCATTCCATACCCAAAAAAATGGCCAGTCCAAGCGTACAATTAGGGTGCTAGAGGATATTCATTGAGAATGTGTTCTAAATTTTAATGGTTCTTAGTATAATCACATACCTCTAATGGAGTATGCCTAAAATTATAGTTTTCACACAACAATTCAGATGGCTCCTTTTGTGGATTTTTATGCTAGGCCATGCCGATCACCCATATGTTGGATGGAATCTAGAGAGGTAGGTATGTTTGGACATCATTTTGTTCAGGAGACCACAAAGTAGATAGAGTTTATTTAGAAGAGAATGGTTGCTACACAGTCATGATAGAAGTCTTATTCTAATCAATGGGGACGACCTCTGGAGTTTGAGGTCAGAGATCGGGTTTTCATGTCTGTCAAATCGATGTTGGTAAATAGGAGGATTTGGAGACAATGTATGCTTTTGATGAGGTATGTCAGGAAATTTGTGGTTTTGGAAAGGGTCAGGATGTTTTCCTATATGTTGATGTTACCTCAAAGGTATTGTGAAATTAATGACGTTTTCCACATTTCTCTGCTACGACGTTACTTCTCGGAATCTTCTCATGTTTTCCAACTCGAGATGGTTGAGCTGGAGGTGGATGCATTATTCACGGATCATTCTACATGAATTGTTGATCGAAGCATTAAGGTTCTCTATGGTCATTATATTCCTCTAGTAGGGGTGTTGTGGCATCAAAAGTGATTATAGGACAAGACTTGGTAGAGAGTGGATGATATACGATTTCACTGGCTAGAGTTATTCGAGGATTCTTCTCCAACGCCACCTTTCTAGGGAAATTCATGGATGAAATTTTTTAAGGGGGGGATGTTTATACAAACTCATATCTTCAATTCAATTATTTTTTCTATTTTTCAGATGTTTTTATGAAAAGTAGGATGATCTTGAATTTTAAAGAGTATATGCCATGTACTTTTGAGTACACGTCATGTACCCAGTTTCATTGGGTGACCGTGTACTGGCCCTGTAACGGCCAAGTACATGGTCATGTGGGGTGACCTAGAGACCGACTAAATAGAAGGTCAATTAAGGCATGCACACGATGTGTAATTTTATAGAATACACCATGTACTTTCTTTATAATTGTTATATCGAACCGGGGTCTCCTCTAATTGGAATCACACACTTCTTCTAGGTCAGTCCAGTCCAGGAACATCGAACACCAACAAATCTTCTTTGGGACTCGAACTCGTTTTTTGTTCTCTGAATCAAACACCATCAGTTGTGTTGGAATCACATCGGTGAGTTCTTCCTTCTTATATAACCTTTCTCCTTTATTTATCCTCTATCGTGAGATATTCTTGGTTGAGCGTTTTTTGACGTTTTTTTAGATATACCAGGTTCTAGGTCGATTCAAGGGCTGACACCTGGTTTTTTTAATCGTACAATGCCGAGGTAGGTGTTTTGTGCCTTTCTGTAGTTATTCATTCAGAAATTATTTGAAAACATGCCCACTACCCTAGATTGAGGTATTCGGGGTTTTGGAATTTCTTCCCTGTTAATGCCTACTATTCTATGTGTTCCTATGTAGAGGTTTTATGATTGTGAATAGGTTTATTTAACTTTCTATGGATGTCATTACCCATGTTTGAAATGATATTGATCGTTTGGCCAAGCATTACTTGTTAGGATGCTTGCTTTAAATGACTTGTGTTGTAAGGATGGATTGATTTATCTGATGTTGTTTTATGCTTGAATTTCTCAACTAGGTAGTTATAGAATGCTATTAGACAAGAAGTTCATAACGTTTACTTGGGCTGTTAAACATCATTGTGCATGATTGACTTACATTGGGTTGTGGGAACCCGGTGTAGTAGACCATAGGGAGAATGGACGCTGAGGGATTCTCTAAAGTATCTGTTTAATTTTATGTTGCGAGAACATAGTGGGGATTGACATGAGTGCTTCCTCATTGTTTCTGTTGTACCACGTTGTGAGACCACTGGGGTAATTGGATGTTGAGTGCTTCCCTATAGTTTATTTTGTTTACCGGTAGAAGATCGTTGGGGGAGTTGATGGAGAGTGCTTCGTCAGAGTGTCTTTACTAAAGTTAAACCAGAGGGGTTTGACTGTGGGTACTTCCCAGAGGGTATCTTTGGTTCGATAGGATGAACAATAGGGGATAGGCTATGAGTACAACCTAGAGTGTTACTTTTTTTATTAGCTTCATTGTTGATATTTGGAAAATGAATGAAATTGAACTATAGGATTATTTACGTTTGAGTACTTCCTTGTTTACTGGTTCATTTTGCTTATTGCATGTCATATATATTCACTGATTATTAGGCACAAATAATTGGGTGGCTACCTACTGGTATTATTCTCACCCCTATTTTGGTTCATTCTTTGGGCCCAAAATGATTATATTTTCTCAGGTATAGATAATCGTAAGTGGCCTTCTATTTCAGGTAATTGATTATTGTGGAGTTGGAGAGCATGGGACCATGATGAGGATTGCAAGGCTGCTGGAGTTTATTTGTTTCATTCTACTTTGGTATTGTACTGTATTCTAGTATTGTGACATGTTTTTCTATTTTCCTAGACATATGTATCATGAATCATTTATATATGTGCGTGGTCTAGCTTTTTATTACTTCCAGTCTTCCATTGTTTACTTATTGCATGTCATTACTATTTCGAATATTGATATCGGTTTAGTTCCATTGCATTACTCATCCAATGAGGGCATAGTTTCCCCACTATCACACCCAAGGTCCTCACTACTAGTCATTAGCCTCTTGAATTTGAGGATATGTGCTGGAGGTCATGTGACAAATCAGGTATGGGGAAACTCTGTGTGGCTCTCGAAACTAGGATGTTATAAAATCATTTTTATTTTGAGTAGGAATTATACTATCCATGTTAAAGAATTATTTTTAGATATAAAATTGTTCTAAATAATAAATTATAGGTTTTCAAAAATATTAATCCTTCACATAATTTCCATTAATTCTAAAATACAATATTTTAATAGTAGACATATTTTATCTATTTAGAACAGGATCAAAATAAATTTAATAAAATTTTGGTATTTCGTCTTTGCTTCCTATTCCAATTTAATCTTTTGATATTCTATTTTTTTCCAAGGATTTGATATAATAATTTTTATACTTTTATTATCATATTAGAATATTTTTTTAAATCATTAATTTGAGCCATTTTTTAACATTGTGTCAGGAAAATCATAAATGTTTTCAAGGAAACCAGATTTAAAATCTATTATATCATTTAAAAAATTTCATTAATCTAATATAATAATATCATATGATTTTCTTGTCTATATAAGACCATTATTTATGTATTTATACGTTTCATATACATAAAGAAATACATACTAAATTCATCATAAGAAAGTTTCTCCCAAATAGAGTTTTGAGAGTAAGAAGATTGTACCTCATGATCATTATGGGCTATAAGACATACAATTTTCTTCCTATTATCAAACTCATAATCTGTATATGATTCATTGTGTGAACAAGAAACATTACTCTTATTATCATTCAAAAAATTCCTTCATATTAATTTTTAATTTTATTTCCTTCCATTGTTGGGGAAAGGATAGGTATTCTTTATGTGACCATTTTCTTTACACTCACATCATCCCTTCTATTCTGTACCTTTCTATTTCTTTCTGTATAGTTTTTCAAAGTTCATAGAAAGATCTTATAAGTATTTATATAATTACAGATAATGATAATTACATGATACTTCCATATGATTTGATAACATCTTCTTTATGATATATATTATTTTCGTCTTTAACCTGAACCTCAATTTGATTCCTCATTTGAGTTATAATCAAGTCATTCATAGGCAAATAATTCGCTAGTGTGGATTGATGTATAACAGCACATATTACATTCCACATAGATTTTATTACTCTAATGACCTTTAATGCTTGATAAAATTATGAAATTAAATTTTACTATGCAATAACATTATTGAAAATATCTTCCAATCATTCATTCGTCTGAGCGATTTTTTCATCTTCAAAATTTATGAATATATCGAAAATTAGTTTCATTTAATAACACCATAAATGATTGATATTTGCATATCATTCATATTAATTCTCAATTTTTTTACACAAATCAGATGCAGTAAGACATTGTGATAATCAATTAAATTCATCTGTTCTTAAACCATGCAAAATGGAATTCATAGATTTTTTATTGAGATCATATTTCCATTGATGTTCATTACTGAAATTTTATAAAACTTAATTAGGGTCTATTTAGGATTAATATCATTTAAATAAACCCTTATTAAATTATTTTTAAAAAAATAATCTTACAGGATTTCCAAAATCCAAAATTTTCACTATTAAAAGAAGAAGCACATATCATCGATATACCTTATCTAGAGTCAGACATTTCATGATGTCTTCGTCTAAATTTTTTCTCATTATTGTTAGAACCAGTAAATATTTAGTATAGTATCCTAATAAAACATGTTGATATCAGGTAGAAAAATAATTTTTCATAAATAAAACATTCTAGTAGATAATTACCTTTGATACAAACTTTTAGGCCGGGATGATAATGATGAAGAAAAATACTCAAGAGGGTGGATTGTGGTTTTCAAAATTTTGACATATTCAAAAAACCTTCAGTTTTTTGTATAAAACATTTTACTTTCTCTTATTATCATGTGAATAGTTGAAATAAATAAATGAAATAAAAAATATTACATATTGTGGTTTAGGCCACAATGATACCCTACTCCACTCCACTAACGCTCAACTCCACAATCTTGGAAAATTTATCTTTGTCATCTTATCTGGATACCTTTAAATAAAAACTATGTGTAGGTTATTGAAAACATACAACATGTATTTATAGTGATTTCAAGTTTTTTTCCCATGGAAATGAATATCAATAGTTTAGTTCAATAAGATGACTATTATCCATGACTAAGTCAGAGTATTCCAAACTCAAGCTAATCAATAGAGAATTATTTTATTGAGAATATAGGTTTAACATCATAGTTTCTGTAAAAAAAATAGATGTATTGATATATTCAACATTGCATTAAAATAAATAGATCATTAATTCCACATCTTATTTATTCAAAAATAGACATAGAAAATAAATATGTTTAAACATGTATATACCCAATGTGTTCCTCTGAAACATTATTCATAATTATTGTAGAATATGATTTAAAAATAATATTTATTAGAAGAGAAAACATTAGTAGTGATCCAATATATTAAAATATATAATTCTTCAAAGTTTGGTACTGAAGGCAAAGACATGCATATTTTAATATATCATTTTCAATGTATATTGTATTTTGTTGAAACTCTTTATTTTTATATTGAAGATTATCTCAATATTTATATATTATGTAGAACTGCTCCCTATAAAAACTACTCTATAAATATTGTATAATAATTCATGAATATTTGAATTCAAAATCCATCATGAGATTCAATGATTCCCATATAAATAGAAATTATTTACTCTATTTAATACAAGAACTTAAAATTATCATGAAATGACTTTGAAATGGTCACAAAATGTATTGTAATATATCTCTACATCCACGAACATTATTGTAAAAATCATAGATAATATCACAGTTTTAGTACTCAAACATTGAAGAGTCAAATTTAGGGTTCATTCATGTGACCATAAAACATCAAACATGTGGTTGACAACGTAATATTGATATAAAAAGTAAGTTATATGTACCATATATTTTCTTTCACATGTGTAGGGTTATTTGTAAACATAGAGTTTTTTAACCATACATTCCCAATAACCAACATTATATACTTCATATGAGATATTTCTAATGTAGTGATTCCATTCTTTATGTTATTCTTAATAATATAGGGTGTGAATAGTGGTTCCAAAAAAGCATCTAAATACATAAAAAAATATTCCCTACAAATCAATTACATGAATATAATTCTATTATAAATATTACATGGAATATAAATTTCCAAAAATTAACATAAAATTAAATGTATTAGTAATAAAAATGTTGGAATATGAGAGAATCAAAACTAAACAACAATTGATGAAATTTTCAAATCAAATAATTCTCTATAAAAATAGAAGTGTCAGCCTAAAAACTGAGAAAACAGATTCATGTAGTTTTGATACTTTAGAAAAATGATCAATAAGTCATTTATGATATGAATGAATCAACTGATAATCAAATCCAATTCATGTTGTGAGTGGTATAACACAATGGGTTTTCTATCAGTTTATAATTAAAAAATTTCTTCAAAAAGAGTGTCACTAACTAAAACCCAAGAAAAAACATTCATATTTTATAGATTATATTTGGAAATGAATCATAAGTAATTTTTGACTTGTACGAATTGGTCACATTTCTATCTAACCCTTGGTGTGACTGGTATTAATCAAATTTTGTGTTTCTATTTTTAAATAAAATTTTAGTAAAACACAAAAGTTACGTAATAAAAACCAAAAAACCCATTCATATTTATTTGGTACATTAGGAATGGGATAAATATGTCATTTTTGATGTGTAGAAATCAACATCACCATAAGCTGACGTATGTTGTAACTAGTATGACTCAAACTCTATATTTTTATTAAAAATTCATAATTGTTTTACTAAAAATGGAATCTGACATATGAAAAACCAACCAAACAAATTGAATCTATTGTGACACTTGATGAAAAAGTTAATAAGACAATTGGGATATGATTAAATCGTTGACATCTCAATTTTATGTATGGTGTTATGTTCATGACTCCATGTGTCTGATTTTAATTTAAATTTTTCATTAATATTATAATAAATGAAAAGTGACATTGTCAAAAATGAAAAAATAAATTCATATTGTATTGATACTTTATTTAAATGAAAAATAGTTAATTTTTTATATGTTAGAATTATCGGATCTGTATCTGAAACACATTGTGAACTTTTATGACTCTAAGTGTGTAATTTTAATAAAAATTAACATTAATTTTATTTAAAAGGAAATTTATATTCTCAAAATTTAGAAAACACATTTATATTATTTTTATACATTAATAAAATGACGGATGCGTCATTTGTGACTCGTAAAAATTATCCAAAATTCGATATTATTGATGGTGTTCCTGAAATAACTAAAGGTGTCTTTAATTAGTTTAAAATTACATTTTAGTTTGAAAAGTGTGTCACTCACTATAAAATTAGAAAACATTAATGCATTGGCTTGATAATTTTGGAAACAAATATTATAATTCCTTAGTGATGGGATGTTTTAGTTGTGAATCAATGTGATACATTATGTGATCATTATGACTCAATGTGAATGAATTTAGTTTAAAATGACATTTTCTTAAAAAAGATAAGTGACATACTCAAAACCATGAAAACACATTTGGATTCTTTTGATACTTTAGGAAAAAAATCATATCTTATTTTTTGACATGTAGGAATTAACCACATCTCAAAATTATTCATGATGTGATGGGTATGACTCCAAGTGTGTCATTTTATTTAAAATTAAAATTAATTTAATAAAAAATTATATTGACATATTAAAAGCTATTATGACATATTCATATTGTTTTCATAATTTTGGAAAATGATCTATCAGTAATTTAGGATGTTTAAGAATAAACCTCACTCAAATCCAATACATGATGTGCTTGGTATGACTTATACTGTGTTTTTAGTTTAAAATTCACATGTTTATTAAAAAAATTTCCCACTAAATGAAAATAGATAAAATATGATTTTAGACATTTTTCTCACATAAAATAGAGACATGATGTTCTTAATATGACTCATAGTGCATGTTTCTAGTTTAAAATGAAATTTTAGTATAAAACAAAATATTAATACTCAAAACCAAGAAAAAAAATTCAAATTGTTTTGACACATTAGAAAAGAAATAAATAAGTCAGTTGTGAGATACATAAATTTATGACACATCAATATGGTACATGATGTAGTCAGTATGAATCAATTTATGTGTTTTCAATATATATGTTCCATTTTAGTTTTATTTGTTCATCACCTCTCCATAACTGAGAAAAAAAGTTCACATTATTTTCTCATCATATTTTCTACACTTACTTAATAATTTTAATTTTAATTTTTATCATACAATTAAATATTAATTCTTCACAATTATAATTCTTTTATATGAACTTTAAATGGTGTGATGTTCATAAATCATCCCCAAATCAATACGATACATGGTTTTTCTAGTATGACTCATAGTTTTGATTAGAATTTAAAAGTTATATTAAATTTATATTTTAAAGTATTAAATTGATAATAATTTATTTCTTATAAAGGTTCATTCATTTTCACGAGCTTGTTTTTTTTCAATAATAGCATGACTAGGGTTCATGATCAAATGTAAAAGGATAAATGATGTTTTTTAATGAATATGATAATTTTAACTTTCTCATGTATTTGTAGAAATTTTTTTAAATGCATATAATATTCTGTTGTTAATGTATTTTTTGGGTAAATTTTATATCAATTAAATTATATATTTTAATGATTTTTTAGAATATTGTTTTTTCTACTATAGTATGATATAAATTTAATAGCACCATAGAGAATACGCCTTTGTCTTTAATACTAAATGCACTGATAATGTTATTCATTATCAATTATATTGAATGTCTTGATAAAGGGACCCATCAACAGTGCTATGAAATCATTGATCAAGGATACCTTCATCGGTACAATTTTTAGGGCACATGAAGGGTCCCCTTATTCAGGATATTTATTTAATCTACAAATAACCCCCTTTATCTAAACAATTAGTATCACTGATAATGGACACATTTATCATCCCGAAATAGAAGCTCTAATAAATGGAATTGTATTTTAGAACTACTAAAATTACTAATAAACTAACCCTTTATCATCTCTATTTTTAATGCTGATAATGTGTGGATTTATTTGAGATTTTCAATTGCTGATAAAATCCTAGGGATTTTAATCATACATTTACAGTAATCACTTTTTTTAGCCCAAAATAGAAAATTTTTACACTTTTAAATTCCAATTATGTAGTAGTTAAGGAAAAAATTAAAATAAAAAATCACTTAATTATTACTATAATAATAACGTAAATATATTATATATTCCATAAATTATTTATTATAACCATTGATGTGAAGTGGTGGTGGGAAATTAATCACAATTCTACATGTAGGTGGTAGTCCCCACATATGAATGATTGATAATTTCATTACATAGTTTTTAGAATAAAAGTGGAGAATAGATTTAAAAAAATAATTAAAACCACACAATATATTGATAGTAACAGAATCATTATGTTTGGATGGATAAATATTTTAGATGATGTAGATGATGATTTAAACATTGAATGATTGGGAAACATGATTACATCTTCATTGAGATACCGCATATTGAAAAACAGTATTCCTTATAAGGATGTCCATAGTGGAATAATATAAGATATTGTATTACAGTAATGAATATAGTATTGAATTACATAAGTTCGATGGTGATTTATATGGACCAATGTTTTTTAATAAGGGAGGACATGAGGTTCCAATTTTTATGTGATGGAATGGACTCCCTTGCAATTAAATAATATATTTAAATATAATATAAATATAAATCATGTCATGTTGGAAAAGGGAAGCCCAAATTCTAAAAAAATATTAAAATATTCACATAAACACTAAAAATGACATCCAAACATGGGTGGGAGACATTTTTAGTAGTTTTCCTTCTTAAATTACATTAATCCCAATTTAACCTTAACCAAGATAATATAAATTTTATTCTTGACATCATAATTATATGAAAAAAATAAAATTTTGATTTAATAAGATTCCAAAATTATTATTAAAAACATGGATTCAATTTTATCATATTAAATTTCAAAAAGTGAAAAAAATTACTTTTAATATAAAAAACAACACATGTGGGAAACTATTTTTGGGAAAATTATTTAAGCACAATAATCATTATATATTGTAATCAATTTACATTAATTGTTTTGGTTTATTATTACAATGGATTATTTTTTAGCCTTTAACCATGAAAAAGACATATGAAAGATTTAAAGCATATCATTAAATGAAAAGACAAACAAATAGTTTTTAATTGTAATCAAATATAAAATATGTTCACAAAATTGAACAATGGGATGTTAAATTCAAAATAATGAATTAAAATAATTATTTTACTTAATGAAAGTTATTTTTTGCAATAAAAAAGTATTTAAAATTTATTAATCATTGCTATTTTTCTAATATTATCCTAAATGTGATAATATTTGAAAAAAACATTGTTATCAATATTTAAAAAAATATATGTTTTTTAAAAAATTTACAAAAAATTATAATATTTATATTTTAAATTATATATTTAAAAATTTAAATATATTATTTAAAATTTAATTTTCATAATTGAAAAATATATTTTTACTGTCTTCATATACAAAATGAAATTAATCCTATTCTGATGAAAATAAAATTTTAAAGAACTAAATAACATTACACTTATTCGTTTCATAATAAAAATAATTTCTTAACTAATACTATATTTAATTGATTATGATATATAAAAATATTTTTAAAATAATTTATCAATAGTGATGAATTTAATTTATTTATCTAATATCTTATTTTATGAATAAGTTTTTGTAATTAGGAAAATGCCTCGTTTAAGATTAAAAGGGTAATATTTTATTTTTTAGAAAATTGATTATAGAAACCTATACATTTAATACTTATATATTTAATATTATAATATTAATATTCATAACATAATATTTTTTTTCCATAATTATTTAGGCATAGTATATTTTGAAACATGGTTACATAAAAAATATTTTAATGAGTGTACTACATCATCTCTAATTTTGTTCATCATAACCCTCACCCTTCTTATACATATTATAAATAATACCATTATTCAAACATGTTAAAATGATACATGATATAGGGTGATACTTTAGGCTAGGTAGGGCTAAACAAGGGATACACCAATGATCAATTAGATATAACATGAATATATGGGTATGATAATATGACTTTAACATTTTAAAACCATAACCTTAATATCATCTATCATAATATTGACTCATTTAATAAATCAAGGTGGTTTGTACATGAAACATTGTAGTACATGAGCCATAAAATAATAACTTTGGAATAAGACATTAGTTTGTTCAATTCACATAAGTATAGAAAATAATTTCCATAGTAGTCAAGGATTTTTCCATGAATATCATATTGGATTGGGATCACCCCTCAAAAAATCATATCATTCAATATTCACACCAAATACTATCATATTGGACAACCTTGTTATACATGTTACACACCCCATTATTGTCTTATTTATCTCATGAAATATCTGTATCTACCCAATTAATTGGAGGGATATTGTAACGACCCGACCTAAGTGCTACACAAAGGTGCCCCGAGCCAGTTTTCCACATTACCTCATGTGCGCCTCCCCATAAAGAAAATGCTACAAACTAGAGGTGAGGGTCTAGTAATTTAGTCTTAGGGAGATTGTACCCTTATTTATACGAGTAAAACACCAGAAAAAAACAAACAAATGTGGAAGCATATATAACTGAAACAATACCCATGTCACTAAAGAACCATATGGGAAAATAATACCCAACTAAAAGATAAAACATGATATACCTATATAAGGGTCAAGTGTATATAATAAAACTAAAAAAAGAGACTATGACTCCCAAAGAGGGACCCAAACCATGTCTAGTTCCCTCCTATAAGATTCATCCCCAATAATCCAACTATCCTGGGGCTATTTCCCTCATCTAGTCCTACAACAATATAATCTATCTTTGTAAAAATTAGATATCCCAAATATGGATTTATTACAACATAGTAGGTCTCCACCAATGGTGTCTAAAATCATTCCAGTCAAAAGATAGTGTATGAAAATCTATAAGAAATAAGTACAACATATAAACAACTAGTCATTTCATTATCATTTATTCTCATCTGGCTACATTAACTACATGTTTCCCAATGATTTTAGTACCTCAAGACTATCTTTACCTCATACCAAATCCTGAATCATTCCCTATGTAATATCACATCTTAATGCCTACTTCTTACCAGAGCACAAAGTATTCAATGGTGCTATGAAATCTTAGTACCCAATTTGACTCATGTTGGAGTTCAAATATTCTCTTTTGAGATAATAACTTTGAGTTCCATTTTTTCTAATATTTAATTTCACATTTAAAAGACACATTTACAATGTTACCAATTTCAAAATTTTATGTAAGATAACCCTGTTACAGTTATTACTCCCAAAAAGAATGACTATATTACTGTTGGACAATAATCCCTCAAGGTAACATTGCAGTATTTTTGGGTTCATTGTGTTTGTTGACAAAGTAGGTTTCCATGGACAATTTTCGAGTTCCCAAGAATTTGTTGACAATCCTTGTTGAAAAAGAACAATGACAAAGGAAAGGACGATCTGGAGGCGGTACAAAAGAGCACTACAAGGTGGCGCTGTTTCCCAGTGTTTGCCATTTTTTTGGGGTCCAAAATTTGGTTGTTTGGTGAGCATCGCGAAAATTGGATATCCATGAAGATCATATTTTTATATAGAAAAGGCATGAGTTTCGCGAATATGGGATGCATGGATTGGATTTCATGAAGGTCGGAAAAATGGAGACAGTGATGCTTCGCGATTACTTCAAAGCTTCACGAATGGCCGATTGAAGCGCATCGCGGCGGTGAAGGGCTTGGCAAGGGAGCTTCGTGGTGAAGGAATGAAATAATGATGACGGTGATGCTCCATGATTACGATGAGCTCCATGATCCGAAAATTGTCGAGGTGCATCGCGATTTTGACAGAATTCTGATGGAAACTTTGGAGCTTTGCGATTTTAGATGACGTGGCATTGACTTCATGCAGAAAGTTAGAGGGTCGGCGGAATCGCCTATAAATAGAGGCTGACCCCCATGAGAGAAGCAAAGATAATTTTCAGAGAAAATACTTTGCTCTCGTTTCGTGAAGGAAGTTCACGAAGGCAGTGTTCTTTGTGAAAGAGGAGCTTCGCGGCGGCTAGTCTAGCTCCGCGAAAGACGTGTGCTCCGTGTTGGCTCAGTGAGCTTCACGAGGGAAGTCTCTTTGCGACGACTTGAGCTTCATGAAGGCCTAAGCATTGCAAAGTATTGAGCTTTGCGATGGTCTGAGCTCCGCGAAACAGTGAGCTTCGCGAAAAAGAAGGTGCTTCGCGAAGTCTTGTCTGAGCTTCGAAAAATTGGGAGTCTCGCGAAGTAGGGTGCTTTGCGAAGGTGTTTCCAAAGGAATTGACCAGTTGTTAAGAGGAAAAGTGGTATTCATCAGTGGATGAAATTTAGACTATAACAGATCATCTATCAACAGTTAAGGATGCATGTATTCATGCAAATGAAGAGACCTACAGGTCTATAAACTGTGATCGGATCCCTTCCAAGTGCAGAGAGCATAGGAAGAGGAAAAAGGTGATCCTCTCAACCGGCAGTGAGCCAGAGAGAGAGAGACAGGGAGTGAACCTTGGGAAAGCAGTGAGATAACCCTACACTTTGTAAAGGCAGTGATCCTAGGCATATAATTGATCTATCCCGAACATTGTAATCCACATCTAGTGACGAATAGTGGAATTTGGTACGCCCGGCAACTTGTCGGCAAATGCTCCTTGGACGTAGCCCAGAGAGGGTGAACCAAGTAAACATCTTTGTGTTTGTAGGTTTTCTCCCTGCATTGCATTCAATGTATCATCATCAAATAAAGAAGAAAAGAAGTGGTCATAATAATCACACGAGTGGAAACAAAGTGACCCCTGTAATAAAGAGGTCAAGATCCAGTGGGGAAGGAAGAACATTGCGAAACAATATCCATACCCTGATTCACCCCCCCCCCCTCTCAGGGTATATAGGCCCCTATTGGTCCTAATAATTGGTATCAGAGCGTAATTTTCTTTTATCAGATTTGTTTGCTCTAAATTGGTTCAGTTAATTGCTCAAGTTAAAGATCCAATCTGCTCTTATCATATTGTTCCGTGGAAAAGGGAAGAACATCAAAGAAGAAGCAGAAGGCTAGTGGTATTACCCACTATGGAAGTGTCAATGGAAAGAGTGTGATTTAGTTAAAGGAATCATGTAGTGAACAGAAGAATGGTTTAGATGAATCATACTATGAAAATACTTACTCATTCAATGATGTTGAAGGAATGAGTGAAGAACCTAATTTACCAAGTGATGTTGGAACCACTGATGATGAAGAAACACAAATAATTCGAAAAGTGGAAGTTGTCCACAAGGAAAAGGAATTGAATCAGAAATTGGATGAAGAAGTTAAATCTAAAAATATCTGAATCCAAAGTATTGGAAATTGAGGTCAAAAAGCAATGAGGATTAAATAAAAGGCTTATTGATGTGGCTACTGAACTAAAGGAGAATAATGATTCTCAAGGTGAAGAACTACAAAAGATGGCTAAAATGAAAGGAAAACAAAAGGCCGGTGATTATAAAGAGAATCAAAAGTTAGATGATGTTCAGAATCTGAAAGCTAGAAATGATGATCTAGCGACACAGTTGTCTAAAGAAGTTTAGAATAATCAAAGGCTACAATAAGAGAATGAATCTATCTCTGAATATGTTATACAAGCAAAATTGAAGGTGAAGGAGAAATGTGACATTGTGGAAAATCTCACATGGTAACTTGAAGATGAGTTGAGTAGCCATAATAATCTCAGAAAAGAACTTAATGCTCAACTTGTGTCAAGAGATAAAAAGATTCAGCAACTGGAGGAAGAAATAGAATTAGTCAAGAAAGAAATGGAGAAATCTAAATCTGAAGATATGCCCAAGTTAAAGGATGCACTGCACTTATTATTTGATTATCCTTCAGCAAGTGATGATAAAATGAAAGCCAAATATGCCACATCAGAGGAGAAGCATGAAAGGATTGTATCATCCCAAAGGCCATCCATTTTGGGAAAATTTGGAATTGGATTTGATGATCCCAATACTATGCGTGATAAGAAAAATGCAGTGAAAATCTCCAGAAGTAAGGAAAATACTGCAGGTGCTGGAGATAGGCCTAAGAGGACATTTCCAAGAAGAAGTGATGACATGTGCTATTTCTGTGGGATTCATGGTCACACATCATTCCTTTGTTCAGAGGCTCAAGAATAAATTTTGTATTGTGAAAATAGAAAATGTACAAAATCTGAGAATAAGATGAAGCCTCATGAAAAATCAGAAAGAAGAGTCTCTCAGAGGAAATCATTTGTTAGATGCTATTACTGTGGAAGAATGGGACACACCATGAGTATGTGTCAGGAAGATCAATAGATCAATGTCCAAGGAAGAACTCAACATGCATCAATATCTCGACAATGAATTGATGAAATGAGGTATGAATTTGATGGAACATGTTTTATATGTTCTGGTTATGGACATTTGGAAAGACATTGCAGCAAAAAAGAAAGCATGAAAGGAAAAATAACCTGAAAAGAGATCTCCACCACATGAAGTGTACAAGAAAGAACCCAATACTGGGAGACAAAGTGGTAAGGAAAGAATAGGCTTAGAGCCTCAGAGAAATCACATGGTGCTGAACAAAAAATGTATCAGTCACCTCCTCTATCATACTCACAACAGCTCCCAAGGAGAGAATGTGAACAAACCTGGATGATTAAGGGGAGATATACTCTAGCTGTGATAAAGAAGAATGAACATTCAATAGAGGACTCGCCATCGGGGAAAAAGAGTGTGGTGACTCAGACATCTGATAAAAGAATTATGAACAAAGATTTTATTGAAAATTTGCATGTCGTTTTCCACAGTGAAAAGTGGAGGAAGGTGCAAGATCCTTGCAATGGTGGAAGAAGAAGGGGAAGATGACAAGTAGAGAGGTTCCTACTCAGATAAAGAATCAAGGGAAATGGAATTTTGGTGGAGCATCAAAGACAGAAATGTGTAATAGTGGGTTTAAACCCCAAATGGTGAAAAAGGCTAAGTCTATTGAATCTACATATCAGAGAAAGGCTCTGAATATGGGTAATGAATGCTTAGTCATATGGCCAGAGCAGTTGAAGTTGGCAAGGCAACTAGAAGACGCAAGGAAAGAGTGTGATTCTCTGCAAGAAAGAATCAATGGGTTGACCCATCAGGATCAACCACAATCCTCATCTTGAGGATTATGGAAGAGATCCCCTCTCCCTATGTACATAAATTCAATTAACTGATGATTCATGTGTTTTAGGTTCTAGGAAGATACGATCCAAGGTGAAGTGGCATCTAAAGATTAATAGTGTAGTAGTGATATGCTCTAGAGTTTCAATTGATTAAAATCAGGTACTAGAGTTGAAGAAGAAAGGGATCAATAGAGCATAATAGGAAGTGATTGTGTTATTAACTTTATCTCTTGTTTCCTACACCGAGTTTTAACTCATTAGACTTAGAGATTTTGTTAATGGATCAACTCTGAGTGGAAGATGATAAAAAATGATGCAGGAGGAAAAGACTAGTTATGGGTCTAAACTGTCGGGCCTAACAAATGGAAGAGTTGCATAACACAGGGGGAGCATTCTATATCCTAATCAGATGCATGATCTCAATATGATATGAAGGATGGATGTTTATGCTCATGAAGAATGATTGGTGGAAAAGTAGCAACACACAGTTTTTCTTGATTATCGATTGTGTTCTAACAATGTGGTATCACCTGACTGCTTTCAGGATACCAAGAATCTGCGAGAGAAAATCAAAGGTGTGTCAAAAAAATCTGAGAGAATATGTTCAATTAAATGACATCATTGAACAATGGAACAGTGAAAAGTAGCTTAAAGAAATAAATCCACTAAAGAATGAGTCAGTGAACAATTTCTTGATGAATTTGTTGAGGAAGAAAGCAACACAAGGGAGAGAAGAAGTGGCTGATACTGATTCAGAAGAAGACACTGATGATGAACAAGAAAGTTCCAAGTCTATTTCTACATGGAATCCAAAGAGCTAAGCTGAAATTAATAGACATAATATCATTGGTGGTCAGTCGGATTCCGTTCAGACAAGGAAAATGAAATCACTACTGCAGGAATCTTTTCTATCTCAGGTTGAGCTTAAATGCTTTGCTGATGTAGCTGAAGATGAAAACTGCATTAAGGACATGAATTAAGAGCTATATCATAATTGAGAAGAATCAGACGTGGGATATTGTTTCGCGGCAAGAAGATAAAAACTTCATTAGGACTAAATGGGTATATTAAGACAAGATGAATGAATATGGAATAGTGATTCGGAACAAAGCACGATTGATGTGCAAAGGAGACTCCCAGATAGAGGGAATAGATGTTGATGAGACATTTGCACTGGTTGTAAGGCTGGAGACAATCAGATTATTCCTATCCATTGCAGTGCAAAGAAAGTTCAAAGTTTAACAGATGGATTTCAAGTCTACATTTCTAAATGGGTTTCTGGAAGAAGAGGTGTACATTGAGCAGCGAGATGGTTTTCTCATTTATGAGGATGAGAACAAAGTTTTCAGGATGAAAAATGCATTGTATGGGCTGAAACAAGCACCAAGACCATGGTACTCAAGGCTTGATCAGTAATTGAAAAAACTTGGTTTCCAACGTAGAGGAGTTGATTACAATCTTTACTTCAGTAATGAAATTCATCAAAGGATGATGGTTCTGGTGTATGTGGATGACATAATTTTTGGCGGATCAGATGAAGCTCAGTGAAGACAGTTTTTTGAATTCATGAAAAATGAGTTTGAAATGTCAATGATTGGAGAGCTAACGTTTTTACTTGGTCTACACGTGACACAAGGAATGAATGGAACTTTCATTTCTCAATCCAAATATGCCAAGGAGGTTCTAAGAAGGTTTGGAATGAATAATTCCAAACAGATAAAGAATCTGGTTGCTACCCGGATGAAATTATCAAAAGATGATGATGGCAAGGCAGTTAATATCACAGAATACAGGAAAATTATTAGAAGTTTGTTGTACTTGACTACGACAAGGCCAGATATTGTTTTCGCCACATGCCAAGCAGCAATATATCAGAGCAATCCCAAGGAAATCCACATGCTTTCAGTGAAATGAATACTTCGGTATGTCTAGGGCACAGTGGATTTTGTCTTGACATATACTGATAAATCTCAGACAGAGTTATTGAGATATACTGATGCAGACTGGGCCGGTTCAGCCGATGATAAGAAATCCACGTCAGGTGGTGCTTTCTATCTTGGTGGATTGTGTATTTCTTGGCTAAGCAAGAAGCAAGATTTCATTTCGTTGAGCAGCGCGGATGATTAGTATATTGTGGCCACTCGAGCATTCACACAGTTATTGTGGATGAAGCAGCAGCATGGAGATATGAGATTTGAAGTGAAGTCTCCGATCGGAATCCAGTGCGATAACTCAAGTGCTATAAATCTCAGCAAAAATCTCATCCATCACTCAAGGAAAATGAACATTGAGATCAAATATCATTTTATCAAGGAGAAAGTGGAGCAAGGGCTTATGAAGTTGGATTATGTGCCTACAGATTTACAGGTTGCAGATATTCTGAAAAAGGCCTTATCCAAGGAAGCACTCGAAAGGCATCGAATGGATCTAGGAGTTCAGTCGATTCCCCGCGAATAAAAGCGTGTGGATGTGAAACCCCCCTCCCCCTCTCCCTGAGTTATGATGTGTTTTTCCCTCTTGTGCTAATATGTGTTCTCTGCTCCGTTAGAGACTACAAAGGAGTGACCTTTGGGTTCGTTGACAAAGGGGGAGAAAATAGTGATTGTTCAAGGGGGAGACAGTGTGGTAATTTGATAAATGATGGTTGATACGGGGAGAAGCTGACCAGTAGAGTAGCCAGATGGGGGGATAAATGAGAAAGGGGGATATTTTTAAATCTGATGTTGCTAGAAGTGATCGACCAAAGAATAGATATCATGACAGCAGAGGATCGTGATAAAATCATAACAGTGTTGTTGGAATGGTGAGAGAAGGTATTCAACTATCACGAATTGGTATCAGTGCAGTTCAACAATTGGTATCAATTTAAGAATTGGTATCAGATTTGAATCGACAATTGGTGTTTGACATGAAGTGATTCCTTGATTAAATTTTCATACTACTCTGGTTTCTCATGCCGAGCATTGCTCATGTGGGCTTAGAGTACGTGTTAAGTGAATCCTTGAACGCTATTAGAATTGCAAGAGGTGAATGGTGGTAGCGGCTGGAAGAAGACTCAGTGAGGTATCAATGTGTAGAAAATCATTCTGAGATGAGTTATGAAGAGTTGTCAACAAACCCAAAGGGGGAGATTGTTGGACAAAAATCCCTCAAGGTAACATTACAGTATTTTTGGATTGATTGTGTTTTTTGACAAAGTAGGTTTCTATGGGGAATTGTCGAGTTCCCGAGAATTTGTTGAAAATCCTTGTTGAAAAAGAAAGATGATAAAGGAAAGGACGATCTGGAGGTGGTACAAAAGAGCACTACCAGGTGGCGCCTTTTCCCAGTGTTTGCCAAATTTTTGGGGTCCAAAATATGGAAGTATGGTGAGCATCGCGAAAAGTGGATATCCATGAAGATCATATTTTTATATGGCAAAGGCCTGAGTTTCGCGATGATGGGATGCATGGATTGGATTTCGCAAATACCGAAACAATTGAGGCAGTGATGCTTCGCGATTATGTCAATGCTTCACGAAGGGAACAGTTGAAGCGCATCGCGACATTGAAGGGCATGGCGAGGGGGCATCACATTGAAGTCGCGAAATAATGTTGACGGTGATGGTCCGCGATTACGACGAGCTCAACGATCCGAAAATTGTCGAGGTACATCATGATTTTGATAGAATTCCAGCGCAAACATTGGAGCTTCATGATTTGAGATGATGTGGCATTGACTTCGTGTGGAAATTTCGAGGGTCGGTGGAATTGCCAATAAATAGAGGTCAACCCCCTCGAGAGAAGCAGAAAGAATTTTCAGAGAAAGTACTTTGCTCTCGGTTCTCTAAGGATGTTCGCAAAGGCAGTGTGCTTCGCGAAAGAGGATCTTCGCGGCGGCTATTCTAGCTCCGCGAAAGACGTGTGCTCCGCATTGGCTTAGTGAGCTTCGCGAGGGAAGTCTCTTTTCGATGACTTGAGCTTTGCGAAGGCCTAATCATTGCGAAGGCTTGATCTTTGCAATGGTCTGAGCTCCATGAAATTGTGAGCTTCGCGAAAAAGAAGGTGCTTCGCGAAGGCTTGTCTGAGCATCACGAAATTGGGAGTCTCGCGAAGTAGGGTGCTTTGCGAAGTTATTTCCAAAGGAATTGCCCAGTGGTTAAGAGGCAAAGTGGTATTCATTAGTGGATGAAAGTTGGACTATAACAGAGTATCCATCAATAGTTAAGGATGCATGTATTCATGCAAATGAAGAGACCTATGGGTCTATAAACTGTGAGTGGATCCCTTCCAAGTGCAGTGAGCATAGGAAGAGGAAAAAGGTGATCCTCTCCACCAGCAGTGAGCCAGAGAGAGAGAAATAGGGAGTGACCCTTGGGAAAGCAGTGAGATAACCCTAAACCTGGTAAAGGCAGTGAGCCTGGGCATAGAAGTGATCTAGCCGGAACATTGTAATCCATATATAGTGAAGAATAGTGTAATTTGGTACGACCGGAAACTTGTCGGCATATGCTCCTTGGAAGTAACCCAGTGAGGGTAAACAAGTAAAAATCTTTGTGTCTGCATTTTTTCTTCCCTGAATTACAATCAAAGTATCATCATAAAATAAAGAAGAAAAGAAGTGGTCATAATAATCACATGAGTGAAAACAAAGTGACCTTTGTAATAAAGAGGTCAAGATCTAGTGGGGTAGGAAGAACATTGCGAAAGAATATTCATACCCTGATTCACCCCCCCCCCCTCTCAGGGTATATAGGCCCTTATTGGTCCTAACAATTGGTATCATAGCGTAGGTTTCTTTTATCAGATTTTTTTGCTCTGACTTGGTTCATTCAATTTCTCAAGTTAAAGATCTAATATACTCTTATCATATTGTGCCATGGAAATGGTAAGAACATCAAAGAAGAAGTAGAAGGATAGTGGTATTACCCACTGTGGAAGTGTCAATGGAAAGAGTGTGATTCAGTTAAAGGAATCATTTAGTGAACAGCAGAATGGTTTGGATGAATCATACTATGAAAATACTTACTCATTCAATGATGTTGAAGGAATGAGTGAAGAACCTGATTTCCCAAGTTATGTTAGAACCACTGATGATGAAGAAACACAAAGAAGTCGAAAAGTTGATGTTCTCCATAAGGCCAAGGAATTGGATCAGAAATTGGATGAAGAAGTTAAATCTAAAAATATCAGAATCCAAGTATTGGAAATTGAGTTCAATAAGCTAATAGGATTAAATAAAAGGCTTATTGATGTGGCTACTGCCCTAAAGGAGAAGAATGATTCTCAAGGTGAAGAACTACAAAAGATGGCTAAAATGAAAGGAAAACAAAAGGCTGGTGATTATGAAGAGAATCAAAAGTCAGATGAAGTTCAGAATCTGAAAGCTAGAAATGATGATCTAGAAACACAGTTGTCTGAAGAAGTTCAGAATAATCAAAGGCTACAAAAAGAGAATGATTCTATCTCTGAATATGTCGGTCAAGAAAAATTGAAGGTGAATGAGAAAAGTGACATTGTGGAAAATATCACACAGGAACCTGAAGATGAGTTGAGTAGCCATAAGAATCTCAGAAAATAATTTAATGCTCAACTTGTGTCAAGAGATAAAAAGATTCAGCAACTGGAGGAAGAAATAGAATTGGTAAAGAATGAAATAGAGAAATCTAAATCTGAAGATAAGCCCAAGTTGAAGGATGCACTGCACTTATTATTTCATTATCCTTCGGAAAGTGATGATAAATTGAAATCCAAATATGATACATTAGAGGAGAAGAATGAAAGGATTGTATCATCCCAAAGGCCATCCATTTTGGGATAATCTGGAATTGGATATGATGATCCCACTACTATGTCTGATAAGAAAAATGCAGTGAAAATCTCCAGAAGTAAGGAAAATACTGTAGGTGCTGGAGATAGGCCTAAGAGGTAATTTTCAAGAAGAAGTGATGATATTGACTATTTCTGCGGGATTCATGGTCACACATCATTCTTTTGTTTAGAGGCTCAGTAAAAAATTTCATAATGTGAAAATAGAAAATGTACAAAATCTGAGAATAAGATGAAGCGTCATGAGAAATCAGAAAGAAGAGTCTCTAAGAGTAAATCATTTGTTAGATGATATTACTGTGGAAGAATGGGACACACCATGAGTATGTGTCAGGATTCTCAAAAGATCAATGTCCGAGGAAGAACTCAATATGCATAAACATCTCGACAAAGAATTGATGAAATGAGGTATGCATTTGATGGAACATGTTTTATATGTTCTGGTTATAGGCATTTGGCAAGACATTGCAGCAAAAAGAAAGCAGGAAAGGAAAAAATACCTTTAAAGAGATCTCCACCACAGGAAGTGTACAAGAAAGAAGCCTATACTGGGAGATAAAGTGGTAAGGAGAAGAATAGGCTTAGAGCCTCAGGGAAATCACATGGAGCTGAACGAAAAGTGTATCAGTCACCTACTCTATCATACTCAGAACAGCTCTCAAAGAGAGAATGTGATCAAACCTGGATGATTAAGGGGAGATATACTCCAGCTGTGATAAAGATGAATGAACGTTCAATGGAGGACTCACCACCGGGGAAAAATAGTGTGGTGACTCAGACATCTGATAAAAGAATGATGAACAAAAAATGTATTGAAAAATTTTCATGTCGTGTTCCACAGCGAAAAGTGGAGGAAGGTGCAAGATCCTTGCAATGGTGGAAGAAGTAGGGGAAGATGAAAAGTAGAGAGGTTCCTACCCAGATAAGGAATCAAGGGAAATGGAATTTTGGTGGATCATCAAAGACAGAAATGTGTACCAGTGGGTTTAACCCGCAAATGGTGAAAAAGGATATGTCTATTGAATCTACATATCAGAGAAAGGCTCCGAATATGGGTAAAGAATTCTAAATCATATGGCCAGCGCAATTGAAGTTGGCAAGGCAACTTGAAGAAGCATGGGAAGAGTTTGATGCTCTGCAAGAATGAATCAAAGTGTTGACCCATCAGGATTAACCAGAATCCTCATCTTGAGAATTCCAGAAGAGATCCCCTCTCCCTAAGTATATAAATGCAATTAACTGATGATTCATGTGTTTCAGGTTCTAGGGAAATATGATCCAATGCGAATTGGCATCTAAAGATGCAAAGTGTAGCAGTGATATGCTCTAGAGTTTCAATAGATTAAAATAAGGTACTAGAGCTGAAGAAGAAAGGGAGAAACATAGCACAATAAGAAGTGATTGTGTTATTAACTTTATCTCTTGTTTCCTACACCGAGTTTTAACTCAGTAGGCTTAGAGATTTTGTTAATGGCTCAACTCTGAGTGGAAGATGAAAACAAATGATACAGGAGGAAAATACTAGTTATGGGTCTAAACTGTCGGGCCTAAAAACTGGAAGAGTTGCATAACATAGGTGGATCATTCTATATCCTAATCAGATACATGATATCAATATGATATGAAGGATGAATGTTTATTCTCATGAAGAATGATTGGTGGAAAAGCAGCAACACACAGGTTTTCATGATTATCGATTGTGTTCTAACAATGTGGTATCAGCTGACTGCTTTCAGGATACCAAGAAGCTGCGACAGAAAATTAAAGGTGTGTCAACAAAAATATGAGAGAAGACTTTCAATGAAATGATGTCTTTGAACAATGACAAAGAAATGTAGCTGAAAGAAATAAAGCCACTAAAGAATGAGTCAGTGAAGAATTTCTGGATGAATGTGTTGAGGAAGAAAGCAACACGAGGGAGAGCAGAAGTGGCTGATACTGATTCAGAATAAGACACTGATGATGAACAATAATGTTTCAAGTCTGTGTCTACAGGGAATCCAAAGAGCTAATCTAAAATTGATAGAAAGAATATCATTGGTGGTTAGTCGGATTCAGTTCAGACAAGGAAAATGAAATCACTACAGCAGACATCTTTTCTTTCTCAGGTTGAGCTGAAATGCTTTGCTGATGCAGCTGAAGATGAAAACTGCATCAAGGACATGAATTAAAGCTATCTCAGAATCGAGAAGAATCATAAGTGGGAGATTGTTTCGAGGCCAGAAGATAATAATGTCAGCAGGACTAAATGTGTATATTAAGACAAGATGAATGAATATGGCAAAGTGATTCGGATCAAAGCACGACTGATGTGAAAAGGAGACTCCCAGATAGAGGGAATAGATGTTGATGAGACATTTTCACCAGTTTCAAGGCTGGAGACAATCAGATTATTCTATCCATTGTAGTGCAAAGAAAGTTCAAAGTGTTCCAGATGAATTTCCAGTCTACATTTCTAAATGGGTTTCTAGAAGAAGAGGTGTACACTGATAAGCCAGATGGTTTTCTCATTCATGAGGATTAGAACAAAGTTTGCAGGCTGAAAAAGGCATTGTATCTGCTGAAACAAGCACCAAGATCATGGTACTCAAGGCTTGATCAGTATTTGAAGAAACTTGGTTTCCAATGTGGAGGAGTTGATTATAATCTTTACTTCAGCAATGATAGTAACCAAAGGATGATGGTGCTAGTGTTTGTCAATGACATAATTTTTGGAGGATCAGATGAAGCTCAGTGCAGACAGTTTTCTGAATTCATGAAAAATGAGTTTGAAATGTCAATGATTGGAGAAATAACATTTTTCCTTGGTCTACATGTGACATAAGGAAGGAATGGAACTATCATTTCTCAATCCAAATATGCCAAAGAGGTTCTAAGAAGGTTTGGAATGGATAATTCCAAGGATATGAAGACTCTGGTTTCTACTCGGATGAAATTTTCAAAAGATGATGATGGAAAGGCAGTTAATATCACAGAATATGGGCAAATTATTGGAAGTTTGTTGTACTTGACTGCAACAAGGCCAGATATTGTTTTCACCACATGTCAAGCAGTGAGATATTAGAGAAATCCCAAGTAAATCCACATGCTTGGAGTGAAAATAATACTTCAATATATCAAGGGCAGAGTGGATTTCAGCTTGACATATACTGATAAACCTTAGACAGAGTTATTGGGATATACTGATGCAGACTGGGCCGGTTCAGCGGATGATAGGAAATCAACGTCAGGTGGTGCTTTCTATCATCGTGTATTGTGTATTTATTGGCTAAGCAAGAAGCAAGACTGCATTTCGTTGAGCACCGCGGAAGCTGAGTTTATTGCGGCCACTCAAGCATGCACACAATTATTGTGGATGAAGCAGCAGCGTGAAGATATGAGAGTTGAAGTGATGTCTCTGATCGGAATCCAGTGCGATAACTCAAGTGCTATAAATCTCAGCAAGAATCTCGTCCATCACTCAAGGACAAAGCACATTGAGATCAAATATCATTTTATCATGGAGAAAGTGGAGCAAGGGCTTGTGATGTTGGATTATGTGCCTACAGAGTTACAGGTTGCATATATTCTAACAAAGGCCTTACCCAAGGAAGCATTCTAAAGGCATCGACTAGATCTTGGAGTTCAGTCAATTACCCTCACTTAAAATCATGTGGATGTGAAACCCCCCTCCCCCTCTCCCCGAGGTATGATGTGTTTTTCCCTGTTGTGTTAATATGTGTTCTCTACTCTGTTACAGACTACAAAGGAGTGACCTTTGGGTTCGTTGACAAAGGGTGAGAAAATAGTGATTGTTCAAGGGGGAGACAGTGTGGCAATTTGATAAATCATGATTGATACGGGGAGAAGTTGACCAGTGGAGCAGCCAGATAGGGGGAGAAATGAGAAAGGGGGAGATTTTTTAATCTGATGATGCTAGAAGTGATCGATCAAAGAAAAGATATCACAACAGCTGAGGATTGTGATAAAAGCATAACAGTGGTGTTGGAATGGTGAGAGAAGGTATCCATCTATCACGAATTGGTATCAGTGTGGTTCAACAATTGGTATCAATTTAAGAATTGGTATCAGGTTTGAATCGACAATTAGTGTTTTGATATGAAGTGATTCACTGATTAACTTTTCATACTACTCTTATTTCTCACGTCGAGCATTGCTCATGTGGTCTTAGAGTACATGTTAAGTGAATCCTTGAATGCTATCAGAATCGCAAGAGCGAATGGTGGTAGGGGCTGGAAGAAGACTCAGTGAGGTATCAGTGTGCAGAAAATCATTCTGAGAAGAGTTCTGAAGAGTTGTCAACAAACCCAAAGGGGGATATTGTTGGACAAAAATCTCTCAAGGTAACATTGAAGTATTTTTGGGTTGATTGTGTTTGTTGAAAAAGCAGTTTTCCATGGAGAATTGTCGAGTTCCAGAGAATTTGTTGAAAATCCTTGTTGACAAAGAACGATGACAAAGGAAAGGATGATCTGGAGGCGGTACAAAAGAGCACTACAAGGTGGCGCCGTTTCCCAGTGTTTGTCAAATTTTTGGGGACCAAAATTTGGAAGTTTGGTGAGCATCTCGAAAAGTGGATATCCATGAATATCATATTTTTATATGGAAAAGGCATGAGTTTTGAAAATATGGGATGCATGGATTGGATTTCGCGAAGGCTGGAAAAATGGAGGCGGTGATGCTTCGCGATTACGTCAAAGCTTCGTGAAGGGAAAAGTTGAAGCGCATCGCGGCGTTGAAGGGCTTGGTGAGGGAACTTCACGGCGAAGGCGCAAAATAATGTTGATGGTGATGCTCGGCGATTACGACAAGCTTAGCGATCCAAAAATTGTCGAGGTGCTTCGCGATTTTGACAGAATTCCGGCAGAAACTTTAGAGATTTGCGATTTGAGACGATGTGGCATTGACTTCGCGTGGATATTTTGAGGTTCGGTGGAATCACCTATAAATAGAGGCTGACCCCCTCAAGATAAGCTGAAAGAATTTTCATAGAAAATACTTTGCTCTCAGTTCGTGAAGGAAGTTCGCGAAGGCAGTGTACTTCACGAAAGAGGAGCTTCTCGGCAGCTATTCTAGCTCCGTGAAAGACATGTGCTCCACGTTGGCTCAGTGAGATTTGCGAGGGAAGTCTCTTTTCGACGACTTGAGCTTCGCGAAGGCCTAATAATTGTGAAGGCTTGAGCTTTGCGATGTTCTAAGCTCCACGAAATTGTGAGCTTCGCGAAAAGGAAGGTTCTTCACGAAGGCTTGTCTGAGCATCGCAAAATTGGGAGTCTCGCGAAGTAGGGTGCTTTGTGAAGGTGTTTTCAAAGGAATTATATATCATAATATTTAAATATTTCTTTAAATATTTCTTTGAAAATAGGGGAATTGAAGAGAATGTATTTTTGTCCAAGGGTGGAAACAAAGTCGCTTTTATATAAAAACATTTTTTAGTACATGTATTTCACAATGTTTGTTAAAATCATGAAAAAATTGAATTCCATTGAAATACACATATGATAAGAAGATACCTTGTATTTTTAGTGATAAGTAATAAAATTAAAACACAAAAAAATCATAAATAATCTCAATAAATAATGTTTTTGTAATATAAATTAGTTTTATTGAGTTCTGTGTTCCATGAATGTTCATTATCCTATTGTAATATAAATTTAAATTTACTATAATTATATATTAAAATAATTTAACTAATTATAATATAATTTAATTTAATTTTTTGAAATTTCAACACCTGTTTTTTAATAATCCCCTATTAAATTAATCCTTCTCACTTTTAAAATAATTCTAATTTTTCACAAGAATTTCAGTTCGATTATTTTGGTTCATGTAGTATAATAATAATTCTATAATATACATATAATTAATTAGGATACAAATAGAAATTATATTATTTAAATGTTTATATAAATTCTACTGTGAATTATAGATATAGAGATATGCATTGCATTGTTCTTGTAGTCAGTAGGCCAAACATATTCATGAACAATATTTTGACATTTATACCGGTGAAAAACATAAATTTAAATATTAATTATCATTTATAAAATAATTATTATATCATAGAAATCATAAATATTCATCAAATTAGTCTTTATAACCATACAAGTAAAATGGAAAGTAAAACCGAATAGCATCGCTTTGTGGAGATGGAAGTCTAGAAGTATGCATAATGGATGTTTTCATTTTCCAATAGATTTGAAGGAAACAAGGTAGATATTATATCATCATTCCAGAAGAATAGTTTGTTCATTAAAATAATATATAAAAATAAAATCCATCATAATAATCATATATAAAATATGGTGATGAATGATGGTTTGTATCTCTATGTGGAGATAGTAAGTCGTATGTATCCACGAGCAATACATCCACATCCCATATTATTTGAAATAAGGTCAATAGTTTTTCTTATATAATCATGTTAATGTTTCAATATATTCAATATATTGAATTTAAAATATTTGTATAAATAAAATTGATTTATGTGAGGTAAAATAATAAGTAAAAAAGAAGGTGATTGGTTAGGGGGACTACCTATTCTTAAAAACATCATTCATATATACTATTTAGGATCTAGGGGTTAAACTTTTGGGAATACAATAACCACTATAATTTTGTCTATTTATTTTTAAAAGTTTTTTTAATGGAATAGTCGATCTAGAAGTCTCAATGTGATGTAATGAAGAGAATGGATGGGTACACATTTACAAGTGAAGGAAAGGGAACTCTTGGAATTTCAAAAAATATTTAAATATAAAATGGTCATTATCTATTCAAATGATTAAAAATGGATTTATATTCAATGATAAAGTATTATTTGGTTTAAACATCATTATAAAATAAAATATTTATTGGTTTATGTTGGGTTTAAAGCCATATCATTTGGTTTTACCCCTTAGTTAACCTATATTAACCATAACTACGATATCAATTTTTTAAAGACTGTTGATATTTTTATCAACAAGGATATATATGTCTCTGGAATGGATCAGGGATAAAATTTTATAATAAATACTATTTTTTACCACTTTCAATATTTTTTATGAATAGTAAATAATTTATTTATATAAAAAATCAATAATATAATTTGTTACAATATTTAATTAATTAGATTTTAAAGACAGCAAGAGAATTAAATAATTACAATATAATTCTTAAAAAATAATATTATTTCATATTAAACGATATAATTAATGGAAAACAATAAATCATTAAAAATATATTTAATTTCATGTGTTTTATATTTCTTACATTGTTTTTTCTACTTCTTGTTGAAGTATCAAGTAAACACTGTATAAGTGTTTAATGTAATTATATATCCAATAAAATTAGATATAAATTAACATAATAAATATAATTTATTTATACTAAATATAAACCTAGTCTTTGTTCTGTTGTTATTTCTGTCACTATATGAATATATAATTGAAAATCATAAAAAAGAAAGGGATATTGTTTACATTATCAATAAATAAAAAATTATATTGGTATTTTTAAGGATAAGACTACATTAAATAGATAAATAATTAGAATAATGTTATAAGGGTCTAAATTATTTCATCAGATTAGAAATAAGATGAAAAAATTGAGGCCTTATTACTTTTTTACCTCTATTAACCAAATTTACTATTTTACAGTGGCATACTTTTTTTTATAATTTTTTAATATCAATTAAAAAATTATATTTTATTTATTATATATTATAATTTGTACTAATTGGAAATATGGATTATTATTAACTAATTTTACCACCATATGTTGTAGAAATTAATTTTATAATAATTATGATAAGAAAGAAAAAAATTAATATTCTAGAAGAATAATTTTGTAGGTATCGAATGTTTTTTATAAAAATTAGAAAAAAAATTGATTGCATCAAATTAATCAAATAATTAATAATATAATTGAACAAATTAAACATTAAACATTTTTTTGGAAATATGTAACGTTTTAAATTCTATATATTAGTAGGTTGTTTTCAATAAAAAATAGTATTATTCATTATTCTTTAAAACCCATCATATTCAAAAAAAAATCCCCTAATATCAATCTAAAATAATTTTAACATGGTGATTATAAAAAATAATTTCATTTCATCAAAATACATTCCAAATATTTAAATAAATTAATTAAAATATATTTTTATATAATTACCAATATACACGGTTTGATGGAAAAAGGTTGTTTTAACCAATATAATGACATTAAAAAATATTGTGAAATTATTTTCAAATAATTTTTCCTTATATAATACCATTATATATAATTTTGAATCTTTTTATACATAAATAATTCCCAAATATTAATGGATTGGTTAAGATGTTTAGGTTCAAATAATAATATTAATGATGTAGTTAATTTTAACTGGTATTGCTTATAAATAATGCTATCAAATAAATAAAATTTATAAAAATATAAGAATATTAAAAATTCTCATGTTTTTATATTGATATGAAATTTATTCATTGTTTACATGTGTGAAAATTTATTTTTCATAATTTAGACAGCCTATTAAAACCTATCAATCCCACAGATAAGTGATGATTTTCATATATAGTAATAATAATAATAGAATAATATATCATTATTCATTTAAAAATGGTTCTTCATGACTAGATTTAATATAAACACTATTAATTTCATTAAAGAGTAATGTATGCAAAAATATCAATCTGATACATTTGACCTCAATTATTATAAATTCTTCCTCTAAATTTGGTCACATAGATTCAAACTTATAAGGATGGTTATTCATCATAACATAATCAGGATCCCATGTATGTTCCAACAATATAAAGTTTCTATAAAATACATTAACAAGGTTAGTGGTTTTATTTTTCATTCACATTATAATCTAGAATCTCAACTCCATGGTCATAATAATAATAATCATTCACTTTTGGTACATCATCAAAGTTTAGAATATATAAAGGATCAAATATGTACTTCCTCAAATTCAATAAATGGAATGAATCTTGATCATAGTAAATTTTTTTAGAAGTAATAATAAATATAAAATATCCACGTAATGATTATGAATCACAAAAAGGATGATATATCTTGGTCATAACATTTTTTTCAAAGCTCATAACGTTCATAAATAAATATATCTATTATAAACCATTATCTCCAACATTAAACTCTAAATCGAATTGAAAATATTCAATATAAAATTTCAATTTATTATAATTTACCCTAATGTTTTTCATAATGGATCTTGATATCACTAACGGTTTCTAATGTAGTTGATATATCATTAGGTTTATTAATTTGATATCATACCCAAAAGTTGGATTTGGGAACATCATTACATATAGTGGTACATAGAGAGCCACATGAATTCATGACTAAGATATGTTATTGTAGGAAAATTCAATAAATTGAATGTTTTAGTATAAAAATCCTTTTAAATCCAAATAATATGACATAATCAAAATAATTAGTTCATGAATCATACTCTTTGATGGACCATCCATTAGAGAATGATATTTAGTAATAATGTTTAATCATGTATCCAATGCCTGCTAAATTATTCTCTTAAAATAATAGGTAAACCTATGATCCTTATCTAACATAATAAAATGTGTTACCACAAGTATCCTTATTAATTAACTAATACATTATAGTGATGATGAAGATTTAAATCATCTTTTATTGCTAATAAATGTTAAGAATTATTAAGAAAATAGTCTAAGAAAATAGTAACTGAATCTGTTTAAGTTATTGTTTGGTATTTTTGATAAAATCCATTGTCAAATTTTACTATTTTTATAATACTATATGTAATGGGTGTAAAAGTTACACCGTTTGTTTTTAAAATAATAACATGATATTTGATAGTGTATAAGACATCTAACACCAAACATAAATGAACGTGAATAAATTATATATGATCATTAAAACCTATCCATTGAATTAGAATGTATGAATAAAAATAATAAAAATATGATATTTATATTTCTACTCAATATAAGTTTATTGACAAATTAAAAAGATACAATAATTATTTTTTATGAAAATATTATACTAAAAAAATATATTTCTGTAACAAGTGATGTCTAATTAATTTTTTGATAAAATATTACATTCAATTATTGAAATTATTAGTGTTTAATTTTATAATATCAGATAAATTATTGAAAACATAATAAAAAATTTATGTTATAATTAATTTCTGATAATTTCTTAAAAGTGATGATATTTTGGGAGAATAGTAAAAAATTATTATTTTCTTGAAAGTATTATTTTGTTTCAAGAATATAAAAATTTAAATTTTGTTTTAAAATGGTTTCATAGTAGAGATAATTGTATAATATGTTAAATAATCTAATTATGATCATTAAAATAAATATAATTTTTTAATATTGTTTAAAAACATTTTTATATTTAAATAGGAATTTTTATGATAAACCTATCATTGTATGATAAATGTGATTTTACCCTAATAAAATATAATATTATTCATGGGAATGATTTTAATATAATTAATAAATATAATTTTTTTAATAATTTCTTTTAACATTAATTTAATATATTTGGATAATGATGTTCCAATTATTATGCTCAAATGTATTTGTCTTAAAAGTGGTTTTGGTTGCAATTTGTGAATTTATTATATAGTTTATTTTTACAATTTTATAAATTTAATAATTTTAATTGGATTAATTATTTATAATTTTGGAGTTTATAATAGGATAAATAGTACCATTTAATTTTTAGGAATTCTTAATAGTAACTCTGGTAAAAACATTCACCTCAGTAAAGGGTAAATCGTGATAATCTATGTAAAATTTAATAGATAAGGCCATGTGGTTGATGCTAGAGATCCTGACATGCTCACAGTGATGCGCTAGGCGCTGATTCTCAAGATCCCAGCACCCCCTCCCCATCGGTGGGGGGAGTTTCTTGTCTTCACCCTTACTCAAAGACACACCCTCTTCCTTTCATATGGTTTTCAGAAATAGAATTTCTCCCCCTGATTTCGACTGATAACTATTTTTCTAAATGTCTCAGATCTGTACCACAGATCACCTCATCTCTCTCTCTACCAATTTTGAAGTTCAGAAATTACTCAGATCTTCATAACCTATCTTTGGTGGCACTATTCCGGAAATATCGACCCTTTATTGAAGTGTTTGATCGATTTATTTTTGATTCCAAGGGTCTCTAAGAACTCAGAATTGATGGAATTCATGATCGAAGTCATGTAATGATTTTTTTTAGTTAAATGGATTGTCTCATTTTTTTCTTGGATGATTTATACTCAATTATTCCATGTCTATTTCATTAACCTTAATCAATGGATTTTTTATTTTCATCTTCATTATGAATTTTCATCCAATGAAATCTGGGTAAGTTTCCATGTTCTTCACATTGCTGTCCAAAATCCATCAACTTTGCACCGCCTTTGAAATATAGTTGGTCCCTACTCATTCCTTGATAGGAAAACTATATCATTTTTCCATCCCATATATCCTCTCACTTGTGTGGAGTTTGATGTCTCCAAACTGCTGGTCTATCAGATATGGATTAATGATGGTCAAGAGTTTAGATGGAGGTAGCTTGCTCACATTGAGTCGTTGATGGAATTATGTGTTTATTTTCATGGGTTGGGGCATCCTACGTCATTTTTTCATAAGGGTTTCTTGATTAGGAAGGTTTAGAAGATGAGAAAGGTTCCTTCTTGTTTTCCATGATGGCTCGGCGTTGGTTTCTTTGAATCCTCTTATGGGGGTCACACAGAATGAATCTCAAAAGAGTCATGCACATCAGATTTATAGACATCGATTGAGGACATTTTTAATCAGTTAAGGCAAAACTAGGTTATAATTCTACTAGGAAGATGGATCTTGAAAGCAGAAACATGAGCCATTTCACAACTGATGTTCTAGGTAACTAGGTCACTTCAGTAGTGCTTACGGGGATTGTATATGATACAACTAAAATGATTGTTTCAAAGATGGAGGGAATGATTCTGCTTTCCAACTAGTATGCATTGTTGGGAAATGAGGAATAAACTCATGCACAATTTTTCTCAGTGTATGTTTTTGTGATTGAACCACAGGAAGTGCATGGAGTCTCTAGAGATCAGAAATTGGTTGTGGACTACAACTTGGAGCAAGTGGTGCCTGATGATGATCCTCCCAATTGAGTAGTATAATAGTGAGAATAAACATCATGAGTATGTGAAAAAACTTATACCTAATCATAGTTTATGGGATAAATATTTATATAGATAAATGAATCTACATGAGAATGTGACTCAGAAAATAGTAGCTGTTACACTGGCTTACAACACACTAACTTTCATGATGAAATTCAGAAAAATTATCTAACCTCAAAAATCACTAATAAGATGGAGGATGTCTCTGATGATGAGAGGATGAATTCCACTTCTCTCCTGAATGATTTAATTAATAGCAATGATTCATTCAATGACATTTTCATGTAAGGGTTGGAAAATATAACTAACAATGAGGGATTTACATCTGCTCCTCCAATGCAAAGGCTGATGAATGATTACTCAAATATGAAAAAGACTGTTTTGACAAGATCCTCCTCCAAGATTCCAAGGTAGATCACTTCATACATTATAACCATCTTCAATAAACTTACTTTTCAATATTAATTGGAAACCGTGGATGAGTTGGGTTATGCTAATGATTTTGCGTACTATTATTTTTAACTTTTCCACCGATTGTTGAGGGTGATTCTTACTTTATTTGTGTTCATTGTGTACTTTTTCTTTTTGTTCTCTAAATGTTCATGAGCTTTACTTCATATTAGTCTTCCCTACTATGTGATAATGCTAGAATTTTCCATCCTAATAGTTTTTCAATTAAGTAAATTTTACCTATATCACCTTAGGATTTATATTTATTCATATAAGGGACACATATTCTTGAAACCTATCTATATAATATTTAATAAAATAATGATAACAAATAGCACTCTTTTAGTTTAAAATATATTAATTTTGTTCAGAAAGGGGAAAAGTAATGTTATAAATTAATATTTATATAAGAATGTAATTATTTACTAGATGTGAATTAATTTTTAATTTTTAATTTTTAAATTAATTAAATTATATTATTGTGTATTAAAAATACAATATTTACTCAATAATTATGAAAATAAAATAAATACATTTAAATATATTTAAAGTAATATAACTTCAGTAATTCATATTGCTTCATGAATTTTATTGATGAATATGAAATATTAGTTTTAAATAGAATAATTATAATTTAGTTTCCACATTAATATTATTTATTTTAATTAAAATTAAATAAATAATTTCAAAAATGAAGCTAAATATTTATAATTAGATCAAATATTTTATAAAATTATTAAAAAATTATTAAAAAAAGTCATCAATTTTGATATGATATGTTCAAATATGGCATAATTTTCAAATTCATGATACATTAGATACCATATAAGTATAATTATAACCATTTAACAATGAATTTTTTATCATGGTTAATGTTAAAATAAGTTAACAATGTGGTTACAAAAAAACCAATGTTTTAGACACTATATAAACTTATCCATGTTATAGATTTTGATGAAATTGAAACGAAATCCTATAAAAGATTCTATTATATATCCATTTTGAAATTTTTCATGAGTATGACATTATTATAATTTATTCATTTATAAAATTTCAAAATGAACCTCACCTCAACTATAAAAGGGTTCCCCTCATTTCTCTATTTGGTAGAAAGTCTTTTCACTTCTTTGCCTATATTTTTATAAAAATTATCTGAAGAATATTTTATAAATTATCCAAATATTTATTTTTTTATTTTAACTCGTCTTTTAATTTTTTTAAAATGTTTTAAAATATATCTTCTTGGTATTTTTTGTACAAGTAACATTTGAATGTTTATAGGAAATGTTAAGGGAATATTTTTTTAATGTATATAGACTGAACAACATTTTATACTTTTATTACTAAACAAATAGTTTGAAATTACATTACAATTTTTCATGATTATTTTCAATTAAAATGTTTTATATAATATTTAGAAAATATTTACATTCCAAATGAATGATTTCAACGTAAAAGGGTATTTTCATAGGAAATATTCCAGGTTCAACGAAGACATGTTTATAAAAACTACTTCTTTCGATAAGTTATGACTTAAAGAATATTATATTAATATGTGAAAAAAATAAATTATTTTAATTAATAACCTCTAAATAAGTTATTTTCCTTACAAAAATAATTACATTTATATTTAGTATCATGAAGACTGTAATGGAATGAATATTATGCTTCCAACGTGTCTTGAATGTGGGAATAAGAACTCCATGGAATTACTCAATAGAACACAGTGATGTATTATGTATCAAAATGAAGTTAATAGAAGAATTAATTAATGGTTATTAAAAAATACTAGATGATGGAAAATGAATATCATCCTATATACATTTTGAAAGTATAATTTTTCATGTGTGAGAAAAATAGACATTATCTAAGTAAATACATTCTTTTGATGGTTGAATCCAAGAACAAAGAAGGTCCCATGTAATACCATTCATTATGGTAAATTGGATGATGTATTTTTGTATTAGAATTTTAGGATTATGTTTTTGAAATAATATTGAACCATATATTGGTTGTGTTAATTTTTTTGATGAATATTTGTATTTATATTATATTAACTTTTGAGTTGTTGATATATCACTTGTTTTTTATTTTAAATGATAATCATATATTCAATTTATTATATCCATCATTTAGGTTTTATGGGATAGTATTTTAATATATCTAATTATATTTGGGAGAAATTATATTGGGTTAAGGATTATATGAACCTTAGATTCGATATGAAGTATTATTTTAGGAAGTATTCTTTTTTAATAAGATTAATAGTATGGATAAAAATCATGGATTAGGTGACATTCAATGATTATGGTTAAATTTAAATATTTTTGTCATATTTTTAATTGTATTATATAAAATAAATTAATATAGTTTTTTATGAAAGGATATCCTACCAAACATTGTAATTTCATTGGGATTAAAACCATAACTGAATGGAGATAAGGGAGCAACACTTACAATTTGACTACATGTTATATAGGTTATTAAAACATTTATTTTTTAATTATTTTATAGATATAGAATAATTATATATATATAATGTGTTTCACATGGATAACCTTGGTTTTGATATGTGATTTCGTGATTAATATTATTCAATATAAATTCACTATTTTGGAAAACTTATACGATTTAAAAAGATGAAAATTATGGTATTTTATTCATGGAATGAATATTAAAATATCTTTGGGACGAATATGTTATTTTAATTTGGATTTATATAGATTAATATTATTTATATAAATTATTAGAATACCAAAGAGATTATTTTTTTTGGGTAATATACATTTTTGGTATGATAAATTTGGAATGGTTGATTTTATTTGTTGATAAATGATAAATTTATCATAATGGAATATGTGATAAAATCATTATAATAATTGGATTTCAATTATAGTCTAGACCATTTGGAAAAACTATTGTAGGATCTATGTTAAACATTGGGTTATATTATTTAACCTCTCATGGTTTAATTTGAATCCATTCATATGATTATTTATTATTGTTGGTATTTATCTTATTCTAAACAAATTGTTTTGGGTAAATGTATAATAAAAATTGGGAAGATTGTTATCCTTTTATTAATTTTATGATCTATTATATGTTTATTATAGTTCTTTTGGCATAAAAAATAATCTATTATTCTAATTATATAGAGTAAAATATGGGTATATTATGAAAATATATTAAAGGATGATATTTTACATTTTATATAATATTATTTCCTTATATTTTTAGTATTTAATATGAATTAATTCCTGAAATATTTAAAAAGGGAACATGGAAGAAATTTTTTTCCAATTACCTATATTTTCGATAAATCCAAGGTCTTTTCACAGATAATAGATATATAGATTTTTTCATTAGATTTCATTTAACCGTATTTCTATCACTCCCAATCAGTTTTTGGGAACCAATTCACTACTATATGTCTATATTTTAAATTTCAAAAAAAATCTCTAATTTGGAATCCAATATTTTGTTATTCCGGAAAAACATCATATTTCCCTTTTCATCATTCGATGATTCTTTATTAACCCTTTTTAATAATGGTTTTCAATAGATGAGTTCTTAAATACAAAACCATTGATTACCAACTACATATTAATATTTGTAGGAAAAAATATATTAATGGGGTATGAAATTATACTACTCATTATTTTAATAGAAGAAAATTATTTTTGATACTTATACGACACACGAAACAACGATTAATCAAACAATGAAATATAATATAATACAATGATAACCTAGTAGTTTAATTAGTGAGTACGAATAGGTATAACCATAAATATATATATATATATATATATATATATATATAGTTCTGAAAAATAAAAATGTAATTATTATTTATTTTAAAATAATAATTCATTTTTTTAAATTTTTATCATCGATTAAAAATAGATTTCCTTCAAAATGATTTTTATTTTTTTATGTCAAAATATTTTATTTAATTTTTGATTTTATTTGATTTTATTTTGTAATTTTTTCATACGTTTTTAAATAATAATATGAAAATTAACATAGATTTAATTTATAAATTTTTTCTTGAGACTGTTTTACCAATGAAAAGTGAATAATACTGAGTTTGTGATTATTTTAAAAAAACTATAGAGGAATTTTATTTTAAATCTTTTTAAAATTAAAACTTTTAATATTATATTTTCAATAATACAATTATGTTTAATGGAATCAATTTTGAGATTTAATTTGGTATAAAAATATTAGTATACTTAAATAGTAAATTTCATGAAAAATATATTTTTTTGCTCGCAATGTGTTATTATCATTATAAATTAAATTAATAACTACATAATATTACATTAGTGAAATTTATTTATATTATATATTAAATAATTTCATGAAATTAATTAAATTTTTTAATATAATAATAATCTATGTTTAATGCTTAAAAATATATTTTCATAAATGTGAATTTTATCATGTTTTGTGAAAATATTTTAAAATTAATTTATAGGACTAATAGTAAATGAATATTTAAAAATAGAATCAATACTCTGAATTAGGATTTTGAAAATTTTTAAATATACCACTTTTTTTATGCAATATAAATCATAACCGTTGAAATTTAAATCAACTCGATAAAGGTTAAGTCCGGTAAATCAAGGATAAAACATTCTAAAATGATCATAGTGTTTCATTATAATTCTTGGAGGATGTATTTAAAAATAACCATATCACCTTAGGAAATAAATTTATTTTTTAATGGATTATTTACCATGAAAATGTAATATATAATATTTAATGTAATAAATGTAACAATGTGTCCCTCATTTAGTTTAAATTTGTCTTATGTGTTCACTTAGGAAAAAACAATGTTATGAAAAATAAATTTTTTTTAGAATAAAAACAATTATTTGAGGATGAATGCCTATTTAATATTTTTAGTGAATAAATAATTACATTAAAGGTATGTTAAATGTAAATAAAAATTTAATTCAATTATTAGAGAATTAAATTAAATGAATTTAAAAATATTAAAATCAAAACAATTTGAGTGAGATTTAGTGTTCCAAAAATGTTGTTGATAAATATGACATCATAGTGTTTTTAATGGATTATATTTGAATTCCCAGTTTTTCTTTATTTTTTTATGTTAAATTAATTGAGTAGTGTCAAAAAATTTACATTAATTATATTTTATGAAAACTATATATTATTATATTGTTTAAAAAAATTAAATTTATACAATTAGATAATTAGGATAATAAATGGTCATAAATTTCATCCTTTGTTCTTTTAAGATTCAATAGTGGAATTTAATTTAATATTACAACCCATTATGAATGAAAAGGGCATATACGTGGTTATTGATGGAATAAGTTAACAAATTTCTTAAATCAAAAGATGATGATTAACAAATAACAAAACTTTTAAAAATTATTTTGGTTTGTCGGATTACGAAAAAATCATATATTAGCTTCAAATCTATATCCATTTTGAATAATTTTTCTTTAGAATGAATTTATTAAAATATAATATTTTAATAAATTCTAAATTCTCAATTTACCAGAATTATAAATGGGAACCCATCCTTTCCAATTTTGACACCATTTTGTATCCTTCTTGATCAACTATTCCATTGAAAAAACTAAATTATTAGTTTGATTAGTTTGATTAGATACATTTTTAATGTGATTTCCTTATGAAATTTTCATTACTAGGATTCATACAAGGACATATAAATGAGTTCTTTCAATGAAAAGAAATTTTTATCATGTACAAATGAATTGGAACATTAGGAAAGGGCTTGTATTCTCACTTTTATAACTAAAAAAACATTCAGTATTCACCATTTTTTGAATTTATTTTCAATACATAATTCCAATTAATAACTTTTATATTGTTTCATATGTATGTTATGGTAATTTTTATATCCATATATTGTTTTTTCATTCATTGGGATTGTGATTCAAATGATACTAAATCGGAGAAGGTTTGTTGCCTCGAATTATCTTCTATGGATCATATGTCATTTCTTTCACCTATCTTCATTTATGTGGTGTTTATACTACCCATTATCATGATATATCATGATTATATTTATGTTTTTATATCTAATTATTCATTTATTAATATTTGTATTTGGGTCTAACAATTAAAATGGTACCCATGAGATAAGGTTTTTACGTTACAGACTCATTGTTTATCAGGATGTATTATGGTTATGTTTTAGGGGATGAAATTTTACTTCTTATCTCTAATTAATCATGTAAATTATCTTATACACTAATTTTTATTTATATTACATGTTTTAATTTTAATTTTATCTTTGTAGATAACTAATGTACCGAAATAACTATAATTTTTAAAACCAAATTTATTTATCTCTTCTATTGAAAATTTTTTCTATTCCCTTTATTATGTTTTCTAAAAATGTTTTCAAGAATTTTTTTAATTTTCTCCTGTTATTTATTAATCTTAACACACTAAGAAATTATGATACATATAATTTTAAATAAATTCAATTGCCTTGATATCTTGTGGTCCATACAAACATGGTTGAAATGAATAGGATCAATTAAAATGTTATATAATCATGACTATGTAAACATTGCTGGTTAATTAGAGAGTTTCAATATGAATAAATAAATTATTATAAATATATATTTTACGAAATTTAATTGGTTATAAATTTATTATAAATAAAAGTTATATTCATTTCAAAATAGAGGAATTTTTTTTCTAAAAAGTGTATTTTTTTCAATGAAAATGGTTTCATCACTTCATGCTCCCTTATGATAACAATAATTTTTTGAATAATTGAAAAAATTTATTTTATAAAATAAATATTATATTAGGGTGACTTTTTTATTTTTTATAAACTATTGATTCTTTATAAATAGATAAAAAATATAATTTTTATTAAAAAATTCTTTTTTTAATTATATAAATTATTAAATTCAAAATTAAATTCATATTATATTAATATTAGTTCAATTGTATTATAATAAATACAATTTATTTTAGCACAATCACTTTCATATTGAATTTTTATATAAAAATATTCTATACTAGTGATAATTTTCTCTTCAAAACACTTTTCATTGTGTCTATTGGAAAAAATTTAAAATGGATTATGATACCTATTTGAATTGAATTTAGATAAAAGAATTCCATATTATTAATTAAAATAATTTATATTTTTTAAATGTCATATTTTATTTTTAATCAAAATGAATTGAAAAAATTGAAAAAATATTTACTATTGCTATGGTAAAAATGGGTTACGTAGGAGTTAACCTAACGAGATAAGGGATATGATGACATAAAAACTGGTCCGAAACCAATTTTATTTTCATATTTAGTCCTTAAAAAACCAATAATTATTAACAATGACCATTTTTCGTTGCTTCTGGAATGGCATAATTGTGGGTGTAAATGAATCTTTACAAATAAATTCATGAGACTCATCTGCCCCGCTTATACGAGCCACCCCTCTCATACCTTATCCACACATCCAAAGCCATATGGATCGAAATACATAAATAAATCACTAAATTAATCCCAAATAAAAATCCTGAATACATTTTTTTATTATAAGTCAATTCTAGAGAGGAATTTTTTACAACCCTCAAGAGGTTCTTCGTAGAAGATGTAACATTATTATATGATCATTTTTATTATATTTATTATTCCAAATCCTACAAATATTATTAAATAATGATAATATATAAATAAAAATATCTCACATATACAAATATGAAATTATGTTAATGGAATTACCTATATCCCTATTTGTTTCCATCAAATGGGAAATGAAACTGTCGATCATGTTTACAACAAACAATCACCTCACGAATTGATAAAACTCCTTTTTGACAAAATCCTCCCACAATCGGATATAATATTAATTTTAATGTATATATATCTATATATTATTTAAGATATAATTATACTTGTTGAAATTTAATATCCAATATAACTTATAAATTTCCATTCCATTAAACATACGATAACATGACTACTATCATTGGGAAACTACTACCTCATGTTGTGATGTGATCTATTTTTCAGACATACCATAAATGAAATTTAATAATTATAACTATAGTGAATATATGCGATATATATTAATAATATAAATTATTAAAAATTATTATATCATACACTTTCAAACAATTTCATGAGTTCCGTGAATTATATCTTCACTCTTGCGTACATATGGTCTGACTTCTCCATGAAGTGATGTGAATCGTTTTCTATACCTAACACTTAAAAATGGTAATTGTTTTGCCTCTGAGGTGTTTCGTGTTATGGGAGATGTGGATATGGCCTGATGAGGATCATCACCTATACCTTTTTCTATTGGGACAGTCTATCGTCGAATTTACCATTCCTCTGTTTCGACCCGTTCAGCATCATTATCCTTTAATAAATATTTATTTAACCATGTGGGGAACTATTGGTTCCAGCGCATTATTGCATGGGGGTCAAGAGCTCAAACAATTAGTCCTTCTTGGATATAACATCCTCGTATGGTCTCCAACGAGTTTATTCGTGAAGCTAAGAACACCCAACGACCCTGGTATCCATGATTCATGGAACGAATTACCAATGAAAGGCACTCATTGGGTGAAAATCTGTCAATGACACTTGATGACTCAATTGGTCGAGATGATGGCAGGCCAGGCTCACTGCATACTTTTGAGGGTGTATTGTTTCCTATTCTATGACTATTATATTGATTTATGTTGTGTTCATATTTTCATAAATATATGGTTCATTCCCAAAGAGTGTGTTCACGAGATAGACTTGATTTGCGATATAGTCATGAGCATGCACGTGTTTGGTTCCACAGAGGTGACGTTGAATTATCCATAGTATAATGCACTCTAGAGTTTGTTGTCATCCAGGGGGGACACAATGTGTCTTGATTCTGGGATTGGTCCCACAATCAGGAATTTCTACATATCCTCAAAAGTGGAATCAGAACCCATGTAGTTCGATCGTGTGGGCATTACGCATAAAAGCTACAAATTTTAGGGGAATTATTGGGTGGACTCTTTATGGATGGAACCCTTTTGAGCGTGTGCCTTCTGGAAGGCGTCATAGTATCCTGATTTGATAGGGAATCAGAGTTCTTGTACATTAGATTGTGTGCTGATATTGTAATCATCAAAAACATCTAAGCTCGCGTGATTTGTGTTCAGTGTGTGAAATAAGAGTATATGGAAGATTGAACAATACACATGCCTCCTCCCTACAATAGTGGGAGGGAGATCCCACAGAGGAAGAGGCATGGGCGATTTTGGGTGAGGGCACAAAGCAATCAGACTTTCAATGTGATTGGACATTGAAGGTCATTCTGCCCAGCCTTAGATAATTGGGGACATACCTTAGTGGGAGAGCCCCAGGTGATGTTTCAGGAAGGGGAGGAGATTCTTCATCATCAAAGGGGGGAGAGAACAAAACCCCTTCAACTGATAAATGTTTCTTAATGATTGGAAAATAATGTTATCACTCATAATCCCAGGAATGAGGAGGTTCATGTAGGCATCTCAAGGTTGGACTCTAGGTTATCAGGGGTCTGTAAACATAATGGTTCATGGTGATGTATTGGATGCCCTGATCATACGGGTCTGGAGGCTTAGGGGAGGCTTTGTCCTAGTGCCGGAGAATTGGTTGGTATAGGGATTGTGGAGGACTTGATAGTAATGGAGGGGTGAGGTTGAAACTGGAGGAAATTATACCCGAAAACACCCCATTATGCATACTTTTTTTGCATGTGGGATGCGAAAGGCACCACGTACCAAAGTGGTACGTGAGCAGGAGGGTCATCTTCCTAATAGTGGGGTACGTGGGAATGGGTATCACCAACTACGTACCAAAGTGGTAAGCATCTCACCATGCCACTTTGGTTTACATCAGCCTATTATTGGGTATGCGGCACTGGTTTCAGTCCACATAGCAGTACATTACACTTATTTCCGTATTGAAAGGGGTCTGGGGAATTACCATTCACGGGAAATTAATCTGTGAGAAGTCATTGGTTCACGTTTCACCAATTGGGTTTTCAGATATTATTATTATTATTCAATTCCATATTTTTATGGTTCACGGCCATCTATACCTATAGAATAAGTGGTTCACAGTTCATGCTTCACCGATAAAATTGGATGTAAGACGAAAGTGAAACATCTGATTTTCCCCCAAGCTTTTGTCAGCCATCATCCTTCTAACTGTCTCCTATCTACCTTCTTTTTCCTTCCCATTCTCCCTTTTTACTGGGCCCTTTTTATTGAACATCTGAGGAATCATATCTACTTGGCACGTGAGACTATTTTTAGAGGCCCATTGAAGAAATTTTCCAACCCGTGAAAGACTCGGTCAACTGGGGATAGCAAAAAAGATTGGTGCATGATAATGGTTCGTGGAACCCTGATCATCCACTTAGTCCGCGAACTGAGGGGTTCACGACATGGTATGAGGATTTTCATCTATGTATAACTCCTCTGGTTGACACAGTTTGCGGTTTTCCCTACTTTATGGCCATCTATTCATGGGACAGTTGTTCGCGGACCATCCCATATTCATGGCAGTTTGCGATCCAACTTCATCACATAAATTTATCAATGATGGTAGGTGAGCCATTTGAAAACTTGAATTCCATCAATTTCGTTCCATGAAATACAACTCAATATGAGTCCCCTCACATTGATAAACATATAGAAGTACTTAATTCTTTATACAAAGTGATTTCGAGGGTATTTATTTTCCTTAGAGGAATTTTTAGGACCTTACAAATGACCCCCATAGGAATGGTATCCGTTCGGAATGAAAAGGGGATTATTCTGATGTAGAGGTGGTCCTAAACTAAAATGTTTCATAGTATAACTGATAGACATAGTAAAAGGGGACCACACCTCTATATAGGGGGCCATGTACTTTTCCTTTTAACATTTCTTGCAGCGAAATGTGCTCCCAATTTCCTATCCTCCTTCACATTCAGACACCGTACTCCTTGAGAAAATTACATTCATGAATAGTTCTGTATGTTTCGAAAACATATTTCCTTGCTACTTCCCCATCCGCACAATACTTTTTTGATTCCACGAATGTGAATGTGGACTTTTTAATACTAAAAATAGTTCTTCACCTAGGATAATGTTACATGGTTGGCTTGTCTGCATAACAAACTTAGACCGAAAAACAAAATCATTCACCCAGACTTAAAACATTAATCCACAACCTTTTAATCATACACATTTCTGAGGTTGGGTATCATGGTTTCTTTCCTCCACAAACCATTATGTTCGCCGGATAGTTGTTCACAGAAGTGCGCCTCGTAGTGGCTCCGCGTACCGTAGCCATATGCGATTGCATTCATATGAGTACCATTTCTGTAGGCGGTGTACTTTTTCCTCATCTCAAGTTGTACATAGAGTTATCCTTCTGCATACCATTTTTTATGAATATTATGCAGACCCTTTGGCAGACATGTCTTAATTCATATAACTATTTTTTCATAGCCTTTATCCAACAACTTTTTATTGGACTGATTTCTTGTTAGCTTTTGGATGTTCTTGTATAGGCTACAATTGCTGATTCATGAACTTTCGGCAACGTTGATGCTTATTCTGACAACACTATTGCAGCCCCTCTTTCTTCTACTGACGATAGATCAAGGGATATTGTGGTTTTAGTTGAAAACAAGACTCTGATCACATCATTTCACTAATACCTTTCGAATCTACTCATAGTGGGTCAATGGGAGTACCCAGTCTTAGACAGTTTTCCTTCTTACGGGATTGGCCTTTTATCTGACACAACGGTCCTGGTTCCATACCTAACCAATAATCCCTCTTCCTGGATAATTAATACTTCTATTTTGAAGGGCTTGATATCTTCCAATGGAAGGTACCTTCATAGGGAGACCTCTTCTGGTCCCATGCTGCATTATGCACCTAAAATCATAGAAAGGGTGAAGTGGAAACCCAATCAAATGACCCAATCTTATCAGGGCATTGTAAGGAAGGAGACAATGAATGAGCATCATGGTTGGTCATCTCGATGGGAATATTGCCCTGGAGGCTCATTTCGCTAGTATTGTAGGTGGACATTTGGGTTCACTAGAGTTGTGAGGAATTCTGAGGTGATATATAGCTTGTGGGACTGTATGAGGTCATCTGGGTTTCTCAGAAATACACCCATTGTCCTACTAGCCTTATTTCATAGCATTTAAGTTGGTGGGGTACATATACCAACACATTCTATTTGACCCATTTGGATGTTTGCATCATCCATTTGGATATCCAGCTGATTTAGGGGGTCCCTATCATAGGGGACATGTGCTGTGAAATCCCCCCCCCCTCCAATACACTTTTGGAGGAAAGTGATCCCTATCTGAAATATGGTGTTCCATTTGATGACTGGTTTAGGGATTTTTCTAAGCATATTGGTATCGAGCCCGATCCACAGAGAACTAAGGTTTTTCCCACCAAACCCACTTAGAGGCAAGAAGTTTCCTGCAGGACTACCATAGAAGAGGGGGATTTTTGGAAATGGGTATAGGGTATCATATCTGATTTCGATCACTTATTTTGACTGGTGCATTTCATGGACATGTTTCTCAGTGGGTGGATTCTAACAGATAGAGAATCTATTTGCATAAGAGCCTCAACATTAATCTTGGCCACTTTTTGGCCACTAGTAAAAGCATATATTTGGCTATCCCCACGTTGGCCAAGATATACTTCCTACTAGGCCGAATCAGGGAAGGGGGTCACTCTGCTTTATGGTAGGCCCTTTTAAAATTCATTGGGGATGAATGGGATCCCACATAGTGGGCTATTACTTCATCAATTATTTACCAGTCTTGCATTGGACCCTTAGATCATACATTCAAAGAACCAGTGGGGTCATGCCTATGACTTGGACCTCACAAGATAATATGGAGGAACATACTGAAAGGAATGAGTAATACACAATTTCTTTCCTTAATACTTATGAACATTTTTTTTACATCCGTTATGATTCCCCCACCGGTACCCTTACGACAACACATTATAAGACTTTGTCAATTGAGGTTACTTATTTTCATTGTGAGAAGGAGTTTTGGTTTCCTGTAATGTATGGTAACTCATCTATGGGGGCTATGCACCCTGCTGGATTTGCTGGCAATTCACATGTGTTCAAAAGTTATTCCATCCTCCTCTTAACAATTCATGTCGGGAGAAACATCTTATGATAGCTCATAAGTTATTGTAATGTTCAGCTAGGAGGAAACCTATATCCAGGAAAAACATCTGGATTATATGGATAATTTTCCCTTCCTTACCAAGAATTACGTTGAGGATTAGGTCAGCTCATATCGTGATGGCCAATTGATTGACTTGGTACCCATCGTGGTTACTACCATAGAATCCAAGGTGAAGGGAAAGGGGAAGAAAAAGGCATTGGGTGCGCACCCTAGACCTGGAAATGTTTTTCAATGGCCCCTTCACTCCCTCCCCGATAAATTTGTGACAGATGGTGTTATGACCTCATGAGCACCGGAAAAAACTGTTGGGGAAATAAGCAGGATTCCATCATCCATTCCCTTAAAGTCCAATTTTCTAGTATCCTAGAGGTAATGGGAACTTTTGAAAGGGAATCAATATTCTCATGCCCAATCCTCTTGTGATTTATAGAATGTCTTATAGACTAGGTATGTTAACCTTATTGGTATTGGATTAGTGTAATCCCTGGATAACATTTCTTTCGATGAGGATCCAAATGAGGTGGGTTGTAACCTTATGGAGCTCAAGACCCACATCCACTCCCGATGTGGCCACTGTAGGTACTCGCATTAGGTGCCTTACATTCAACGTCCAGACACTACAGATTATGATGACGACATTGACAGCTTACCTTTTACAGCTTCCACAAAAAAGGATTCTTCTTCTCCACAATCATCTCATAAATTATCCTTTTATTGATGTACTAATATTTCAAATACACCCAATAATTTTTTATGGTTTTCAAAGTCTGCCACCCTTCCTCGTGTTAACCCCCAAACATTCGACATCCCAATTACGGCTACATTTCCAATGTCTTGGAGAATCGGGGATGTGTTCAGGGAGAGTTCCTCAAATAAAGATATATGGAAACATCTTCATAAGGAAAACATTGATCTTCCATGTTTTGGAGGTTCAATTTCTCTTACTAGAATTTCATCCAACGAAGTGCTGGATGAGGTGGCTTCTCACCTGACTAAAATGGATAAGTGCCTTCACGCTTCTACGGACAGTCAGTAGTGGTCAGATTTTGTGGTATTGATGATTGTATTTCCACCGCTGAGGGGATAGGTCTTATCTTCATTCATTAGACTTAAATCCATTTATTGAAAATATTATGAAATATTCACCCCTCTTATTTTTGTTTTTTAGGTGGGTGTTGGGTCTTGGGGGACAATTATTTCCCCCATTTATTCTCCTAGAGGTACTGTAGTAGGGTAGTATGCTTCTTCATCAGTAAGGGTACCTCTGAAGGATCTCCTAGATAACAAGAACATATTGAGGTTGTGTATGCCAACCCTACCAGGGTGTTTCCACCTCCAGTTCCTCTCTATGATCTTTTTCAGGAGCCATATCCTCAATAGTCAAAGAAAAGTAAGCAAGCCTAACAATAATCAAAGAATATTCGAAGGGGGTGACAAGTGAGTGTCTTCTCCCCAGGTGAATGAAGTAATAATACATTACTTATTGGATCACTAGTGCGTATTTTTACATTAACACAGGGCCCATAGATGATAAAACGACTATTTCCCAGACTTCCATGGTCTATATCCCCTTCTGGGTAGAGGATGAATCACTATATATTACATCAAATCATAATACATAAATATGGCCCATTGAGGAGACCGAAGGTGTTAATGACCCATTGGATGTGTCTTCCCGAGCTCAAACAACATCTTCCCCGTCAATGGAAGGTCATCCAAAAGTCAGGGGTTCATTTGATCATGCTTAATAGAATCCCATAGAGAGTGACATGGTGGTATTTATGGCAGGGCTATGTCTAGTGATGAGCATCGAGTTTTTCCGTATTTTGGAAGGGCTTCAAATACCGTTGGGCCATTAAATCTCAACCAAGCATATCTTGTCTCTACAAAGGTAATTTCTTCAAAAATAAAATACTTCATTTACTCATGATGAATCTGAGAATGTCATAGTTGGTGAGGTTGATCTCCCATCCCCTGAAAATTTAGAGGGGGCTATCATGCCATTTTTTCCAGTTCTGAGAGATGTTATGTATTCTGACCCCAATATTCTTGTACCAATATACATATTTGGAATGACTATCCCCACAATTATTATACTAAACAACAACCATTTAAGGGTTATCTTGAGGACTATATTGCTGACTAGTCATCGTGTCATTTCCTCAATGCTCTCTCATATCCATGGAGCACGATTAAAGATTGAAGATGTAGAGACACCATTTTTAGAAGGTGATACTACTTTGGGTGGGGTGTTAGTGTCATCATTTTTTCATATATTGAATCAGAATCACAATCTTTGGAAATATCGGATGTACCTACCTTGCTAACTATTACAGTTAACATAGGTGATGTTGTTGTAGGGTCAGGTCATGCTTTAGCTGCCGAACCAAGTACCTCTCTGGTGATGGTCATTTCTAACTACATTTCATCATTTGGGATTTATTATGAGACCGACCAAGAAATCCTAGCATAATTTCATCCTACTTATGAAAAATCATGGAGGAGCATATGAGGATTAATCTATTATTCTCCATTGGAGGAGATGCTAGGAAAATTTCATAGGTTAAACTGACCATTTATTGTCCTAGGTTTTTGTGGGTTTAACTATAATGGAATTTATGATATAATAAATAAAGTGGTGGCCACTCAGGACCTAATGGGTGAACTTGAGTCTCGACTCTCTATGGAAAAGTCGACGACTTATTTGGCGGCGACATGGAAAATCCTCACTGATGAAGCTGCCACTCATGTCAGGATAGTTGCGAAGATTCAAAACAAACTCTCAAAGAAAGAGTCTCTGATGGATCCACTTGACTAGGAAGTGGAGCAACAAATCTAGATATGTGAACGACTCAAATAGGAGAGGGCTTGGGCCGTGGATGCCTTGGAGTAAGGTCGATGGTGAATGCAGGAGGGAGAGATAACCAGCCTCCAAGACATGGGAGAAGCGGAGGCACTGCACGTGAGTGTAAAAGATGACACTGCAAACTTTTTGAAGCTTCACCATTCCATTGAGGAATATCACTGATCATTGATGAATCTTTTCGACTCCGCTGAATGTCTCCTATAAAGTTCTTATCTTATTCTCAAGGAGATTCTCCAGGTTGTGGATTCCCACCATAAATTTCTTGAAATGTGATGGGAATTACTCGATTATAAATTCCCTTTCTTTATCATTTCCATTAAATATCATTTTAGTAAAACGTTAATTTCAATACATTACTTGAAATCAATAATATGATATAACCAAATCGAGCACTATTTTTCCCTAATCCAAGGGACTCTGCGATGGTAGTTCGGCTATTACTAAGGTTTTATGGAACACCTCGTGATATTTTGTGCATTTTTCATTATATCACTAATTGTTTCCTATTCCTACTTGATATGGTCTAAACAGTTGAAAAGTGGCTATTTCTTGGGCCCCCCTTTTTGGGTTTTTGACCTAACTAGCTTTACACCTTTTCTGATGGCTAAATGTGTTTTATTAATTTTTTTTCTTTTTAGAGAACTGATACATGACTTTTACCTAGAAGAGTCTTTAGTGGATTTTCTTTCTAGTAGGAATATCATCTTTTTCTTTGCTAGTAGTTCACAGTACTACCATCTAAATATATCACTAATGATTTAGGTCAAACATCTTTGACCATATTTAATGGAGTAAGGCCCCAACTTGGGACTGCCATTCATGAATGTTCTATATCCTCCAGACATGGGTTATGGATTTTTATTGACCCTGCATTTGTGGATACTATAAAAGCATGAGGCTCAGAGGCCTATTTAGGCATATAGAGGTAGGAAAGGACACTCCTATAGGTGAATTTTCCTTTGACTACAAACCATTTTTGTGGGCGACATATGCAGAGCCACCAGGGAATTATGTGCATAGTCTATCAAATGTGTAACCTAGACACTGGCATTATATTCCCAATGGACTAGTTCGATTTTCCACATTTTTTATTCATCTAGGTTTTAGGAGCACTATAGGTTTCTAGGCTGAGTATTATTTTTTGAGAACATTAGTAACATTAACATCATCCTTGAGTGTGTAATTGTTCCCACACGTTTCTTACTTGCATGAGGTAGAGCCAGCAAGTGGTCAGTTATGTTAAGTGTCTATTATGTGTTAGTGGAACATTGGAAGAACAATATACATAATCCATCATCTAGGAGTTTTCTGAATCTGGGGGTGTGATGAGACGCGAATGTCATTTGACCGTATGGAGGCTAGAAAGAACTATTATAGGGACGAATTTTCCTTTGACTGATGGCCATTTTTTGGGGCGATGTATGCAGAGCCATCAGGGAATGATATATATAGTCAAGAAAAGTTGTCCCTAGGATACTGGATTTCATCTCCAATGGATTTTGAGGATGATAGATATTGGTAAGTTTCTTAACATAGTGTGTGACCTTTGACTAGGGGTTCCACTAATCTCAATAGTAGGCTTTCTTGGATGAACAACATTAGGGAAACCCAAAAACATGCATGGAAACTCTTACATTGCATGTGGATCAACTTCGCATACGCAGATAGGATATATTTTCAGAAAACCCAAAAGATACTAAAGGTAAATCATGACCATATGTTCTGATATATCCAGGATGTGTGATAGGGGAAAATGGTAAACCACAAATTTGAGGGCCCTTGAATAAGGCAGGGGGAATGAAGCTTGGAATCCATTGGGAACACTAAGGTAGTAGAGGACTCACCTGGGGATGAATTTTGCTTTGATTGACAACAATTTTTGTGGGCAGCGTTGCATAGACACTTGGGTATGATATGCATAATCATGCAAAGGTGTCCAAAAGACACTGGCCTTTCATTCTGGATTGTCTTGGATGGTTATGGGGATTCATGATATCTCAAATAATAGGTTTTGGGACATGGAAGGGGTATACCATAACTTATTACGGATATTTAGGCAGTGATTTACTCATCGAATGGTGTCCCTTACATAGATCTGGCCAATACATATGGTGAGGTACTCGTTCTATCTTTGGGATGCCCAATCATTTAATTTTACACATCCAGGACACAAGGTTCTTCTTAGGGGAGGGAACCATGACATGCCTTTTAGGGTCAATATTCTAGGTCCAAATCCTTGGGCAACTTTTCCATAATGTCATGACAGGTCTCTAGCTATGATCCTTAAGCTCAGCTGAGCTATGCTTTGTTTTAGAAATAAGGGATCACAAGGGTTTCATGTCACTGTTTATGAATAGTGAATCAAAAATTAGGGGGAATTTTTTCTTGTTGTCTAAATCCATTGCATTTTAGTTTAATGTCGTGTTGTGAGGACGATTTTGGCCTTGCAGTTTAATGTCTTTCGGTGAGTATGGTTTTGGTCCTCTAGTTTAATATCACACAGTGAAAGTGATTTTGGCCTTTCAGTTTAACATCGTGCAGTGTGGATGATTTTGGACTTGAATTTAGTGTTGTGTGGTGAGGATGATTTTGTCCTTGCATATTAACATCATGCAGTGAATGGATTTTGGCCTTGTGGAGGTCTTCAAATGCTTCAATTTATTCATAATTAGGGTGTTCCGGTGTTCCTAAGACATGAGTGATGATAGAAGGTGTAAACCATAGTCTTGAGGGCGACATGAATTGGGAGGGATAACATGGGGTTTGAATTCCATTGGACATACTGATGTAGGAGAAGACTCTCCCAGGGATGAATTTTACTTTGATTGAAGACAATGATTGTGGGCGATGTATGCAGAGCCATCGAGGCATGATATTCATAGAAAATCAATGGTTTCTACAAGACACTAGCCTTCTATACTAGATGGCCTTGGATGATTGTGAGGATCCATGTTTTCCCCAGGGATGGAGTGTGACAAAAGGGGAATTTATTCCTTGTAATGTGATAATACCAAGACCATGATTCACCATGACCTTCTTTGATCTTCTACATAAGTCTGACCCACACATGGGGGAAAGGGGCATTTTTTTCGGTGGTTGGGCCAGGATGTTGAATCTGATCATCACTATGTATCATTAGAGAGCGGGAATCAAGCCACGCATAATAATGGATGATCCCTTCAAATGTTTGTTCGACTTCTAAGGGTCACTTGAGGGAATTTAGGATTTACAAGATATGGGGGTTAGGCCTACCATATTCCTCTATGGTTTACATGTGTAAGAGATCCCATACCACTAGTCCTAGGATCACCTGATTTATACTCGGTGTGAGAAACAATAAGTGGTCACAGAGTCTTCTTTACAAGTGCGAGGAAATAGATAATATTATGTGGGACTTTTCATTTCATTTCGTGGTGGGGCAAGGCTAGGATCAAAGATCGAGGTGTCACTACTTATCCTGGGAGGGATGAAATCAAGCTGTGCATAGTTCTGTATGTGCCTCGTACCTGTTTGGATTGGTCCAATGGGTAAGGGCGTTTTCATTCTACCCATCATGGTTGTTATCTCTTCCATGTTAACCCATAGTAAATCTTCATAGGAGAATCACTATCACCATTCCAATGGACACAAGAGTTTAACTCGGTGTGAGAAACAAGTTTTGATTAGGGTATCCTTTATGAATATTGGTAGATAGAGGTGATGGAGGAATTTTTATTATTTAAGGGGGATGGGCCCATATTGAAGATCTAGGCTTCACTACGTATCCTCCTAGGGAAAGAATTAAGTCACACATTGTTATTGGAATGATCATGCAGTTTACTGTAATGAAATTAGGACATTCTATGCTACGTAGTTTATCGTCTCATGGAAAAGAAATGTTCTTTATAGTTTAATGTCATGTGGAATGGATGATTAATTATAGTGTAAGGTCTTAGAGTTTGGACTTTGATATTGTGGCATAGTTATGACTCATAGTTTAAGGTCATAGAGTTTAGTCCATAGAGACATTTCTAACTCATAGTTTAAGGTATTAATGATTAGACCATAAGGACATTTTTAACTCATGGTTTAGGGTCTTAGAGTTTGGACCATAGGGGAATTTTAGCTCATACCTTAGGGTCATAGAGTATGGACCATTTTATGATAGGGATTTTTTTATATTCATGAATCATAGTTTAACATTGTAGAGCTTGGACTTTGGCATTGGTACATTCTTTAACTCATAGTTTAAGATGTTACAGTTTGGACCATGATATGATATGAAATATTTTCAACTCATAGTTTAACATCATATACAATTAACTATAGTAATAGAGGGAATTTTTTATACTCCGGACTCATAGTTTAATGTCGTAGATCTAGGACATTGGCATTGGGACAATTTTTAATTCAAAGTTTATGGTCTTAGAGTTTGGACCTTGATATAAGAGGGAATTTTTTTATCAAATAGTGTAACATTGTAGAGCATGGACTATATCATTAGGGAATTTTTATGTGAAGTATTTCTTAAAAAACAACACATTTTTGGGAGCCAAGATGAACATTCCAACCATTGATATCAGGGAATACACTCCAATGGAATAGACCTGATGTATGACATATGGTCCTTACCACTTTGGTTCATGCATTGAGGCATTCTTCCCTAGTATCATCAGGGTTCTAAAGACTAAAATCATTTATCCATTGAGAAAATATTGAAGGTGATCCTTTTTTAAGGCTCATGTAACCCAGTTTTGTTATATTTCCATGTGGTGTAGAGTGTGCAACCTTTTTTCATCTAACTACTCCAATTCATCAAACCATCTCAGAGAATTCTTTTCTGTGGACTGTTGATCGTAAATGGCCACTAGAAGTGACAAAAATTGGGTCTCTATTGGTAACACTGCCTCTAACACATATTATTGTGAGTATGGGGTCACCTGTGTGGTAGTGTGGGTTGTGGTCTGGTAATCCAACAATGCATGGAAGGCCTTGTCTGGCCACTATTTCTTATCCTTGTCGATCATATTTTGAATTATATTGAATAGAGTATTATTGATATATTTTTTCTACCCATTAGCTACCTCGTAGTAGTGGGATGATCAGATTTCCTTGGTTTCATATTCCTAGTACAACTTATCCAGTTCAAAAGAGAATAAATTAGTGTTTTTTTCCATCAGTATCTTATGAGGGACACCAAATCTTGTGATGATGTTGGCCTTCACAAATCTGACAATTTTTTTCACCCAAAATTCTTTAAGGTATACGACTTCATCCCTTTTAAAAAAAAGTTGGTTTCTATGAGAATGAACTTGAATTTTCAGTATGTAGCGGGAGGATACGGTCCCACGACATCCATCCCCTAGGCGACGAATGGCCATGAGAATTTATCCTTATGAAGAAACTCTACGGTGAGGTGTATGAAATTAGCATGAAGTTGGTATGAAAGCCATTTCATAGTGAGTTTAGTGTAATCATGTATCATGGTGGGCCAGTAATACCAAAGCCTCCGAATTTGGTGTGAGACCTTGATTGCTGACTGGTGTGCTTTACATGCTCCGACGTGCACTTATTTCATGACGGTCGTTGTCTCTTCTCCATCAATGTAGAGGAGAAGGAATCCATCAAGGACTCAATTTTAGAGGACCTTATCTTGGTTTTCTTCATTGTACATGGTAAAATTGACTTCCCATATTTGGACCTACTCCCTTTCAGCCTTAATAGGTGGGAGTCCCTCATTCTGAAGGTAATTTGTAATGGTTTTCATCCAATCTGTGGTATGACCATAAGGCTCTAGAACATGAATAATTTCATCAATTTCCTCTTTATTTCTCTGGATGAACAACAATACCATCCGAAGGTGAGAAATTCTAGTGATTGTTTCATCCCGGTCAGGATTGACCAAGTCTGTTGCTACATTCTCCAAAGCATTGGCTTGAGCATTATTCGACCGGGGGACATGATTCAACATTATTTATGATGGGAATTATACCATCAATGCTCCAATAAGGTTCATTAAGTGAAACAACATATCTTTCTTGATGGTATAATCATTTTTGACATGTTTTATGACTAGATATGAATCACACTTTACTTTTAGGTGATGGTATTGCACCTAGAGTTCCAATTCGAGTCATGAAATGAGGGCCAGATACTCATCTTCGATGTTCATACAACATTCTGAAATTAGTGAATTTTATGGAAAGATGGAATTTTCATGAGAAATGAGTAAAAATCCCATCCCACTTTGTTGAGATCAGGATCATCCATCCTTTTCCTAGTCGGTCTTTGTGAAGCACCGTCGATGTACATCTCCCATATATAGGGGTTCTCCTAGATAGAGAACATTTCTTCACTTAGATGTTTGGTATCAAATGCTATTTTATTTTCCAAGGGGTGCTCGGCCAGGAAGTCTACTAATGCCTGGACTTTGATGGCCTACTGCATCACGTACAGTTTGCCAAACTATTTTGGGATAACTGCCCATCATGATAGGTGCCAATTTAGCATCAGATGGTTGAGGATATATTTGAGTGGGTTGCAAAAGTATACCAGGTGGTCCTCAAGGTGCTATAGGTAATGATTGATATTCTAAACTATGATGATTAGGGATAGGAAGTTCTTCTCGATCTTCGAATACCGATTTTCGGCATCAATTATTGTCCTGATGAGGTAGTAGAGGTTGTTCTCACTATGGTCATCATTATTCTGCTCAAGGAATTCTCTTAATGACTGTTCTAGGGATGTTACATATAAATAGATTGGTATCCCATCCACTAGTGGAACGAGCACCAGTGGGCTTAGGAGATACCTTTTGAGGTTGTCAAATTCTTATTGACAATCATTATCCCATTCACATGTAACCCCTTTCTTCATGACTTGGTTAAAGGTAAACATTTACCTTCAAGGTTAGCTCTGAAGCACCAAATGCAAGTGAGGTTCCCCTGGATGCCTCTAAACTCGATGAGGTTGCGAGGTGGGGATATCCCAATAATGGATTTCGTCTTCTCGGGGTCGACTTTGATACCACAATAGTGTGCGATAAAGGTGAGAAATTTCCCCTAGATAACCAAAACGGAAAATTTCTGGGGGTTCAACTTTAAACTGTGTTGTCTCAATTTTTTGAAGATAGTATCATGGTCGTCCAGGTGGTTCAAACACTTTATGGATTCAACCACCAATCCATTGATGTAACACGTGATAAATTTTATGAAAAATGGCTTGAATATGTTATCCATGGAGCTTTGATATGTGGCGCAGACATTATTTTAACTGAAGGGAATCACTTTATAACATAACACTCCCTGAGGGGACCTAAAAATGGTAGCTTATTCATCTCCTTGGGCCATCCGGATATGATTGTATCTATAATATCCATCCATGAATGAGAGGGCTTCGTATCCAGTTGTTTCATCGATCAAAAATTTTGTGATCAGGACTGGGACGTCGTCTTTTGGGAAATGTTGATTAAGGTCCCTAAAGTCGATGAAGATTCAAATATGTCCATTCTTTTTTTTTGGAGAGACTATGTTGGCCAGCCAGATCAGATATTTTTCCTCCCGTATGATGTTGTATTTGATCATCTTGCCAACATCAACCTCTATTTTGAAAGCATGTTTTGGGTGGGTCCTTCTAGCTGCCTGTTTATAGCCTCACTAATCTTTTGATAATCCTAGATAATGGGTAGTGACATCATGATCGAGGCCTAGAATCGTTTTGTAATTTTAGGAAAACACATCTTGATTCTTCTTTATGAAGGAGGTGTATGACTCTTGTTCCTGAACTGGTGTTTCCATGCTAATTAATGAGTGTAGTGGGTCATTTTTAGTGCCAGATTTATCTATTTATGTTCATCGATGGTGGTGGAAATTCTTTCTTCAAATAAAGGAGGGGCATCTTTGAGGCCTTCTTCCTCTACTTCTTATTCATCTTGATCATCTTCCCCTTTGGATAGAGAATTGATTTTTTGAGATAAAATCTCCCTTATTGGTATAGAATTATTCATTTGACTTAGTTCATGAGGCTACAATAGCTTAATTACCCATGGATGGGTTGGGATCATCTTCAATAGAGCTTTTCCTAACAACATGGGAGTCTGCCCGTTCTTCTATGTCTCTAGACTTGGTGGTTGTAGAAGAGACCATATAGATAACTGGGTTTATGTCCAGTATTCTGATTATGCATTCAACATGGTTTATGGGTAGTACGTATTCCTCCCCAATCTCTTGGAAGGGGTCAGTGGGAGACATCTCTGATCCATTTGGGTCATTGATCCAGTCAACGTCATTGACAAAAATGTGTTTCTCGTCCATCTAAATGAATCCAACATCGATATAGTGTGACTCAAAGAACTAAAACAATGATTTATCAGCATGAAACATCCCATTTTTTCATTAGTTCAATATTTGATGCACTAGTGGTATGAGGATGGAATTTTAGCATGCTGATGTAGCCAAGGCCTCCCCAACAAAACATTAAAGGCGGTAATTTGTCACACCACCAGGATCTCAGAATCTATTATGAGACCACTGAGCCAAGATTTAAGATTGATTCACCGCGATGTCTTCTAATCACTTATTTCACGTCCCAACAGATTTTTAGTGCAGGGTGTCAAGGTGTCTTCATTATATTCCAGCTGACGAAGTGTCCTTAGTGGAAGGAGGTTAACTCTAGAGTAATTGTTGATGAAAATCCTCCAAACATCTATTCCATTTATCTTCATAGACACATATAATAGTTTTATTAGTCCTTTCATGATGGATTCTTCATCCCTATCTATGAAGGAGATGACGAAGTGACATTATTTTGGACTGTTCTCTGCTCAGAATACTTTAGTCGCCGCTACTTCAGTCTCAAACTAATAGGGACATAGAAAGTCTTCAATGAGGGCCTCCTTAAGGCCTACAGACAAAATCAATGTTTCCCGGATTAAAACATTTGCTGGTATTGAAGCCATATGATTAAAGATGTCATGCCTCTTATCTAAAGGTCGGTGCTTCCTAGCTCAAGGTTTCTCTTTCACATACACTTCAAGAACATGAGCACTGGATGAAGATAATTCGTCCTTTGTAGTAGAATCTAGTGGTGCTGCAGTCCTTTACACATTTGGTTGGACTGTTTTGGCTATATTCAATTGATGGTCTGACAATATTTCTTCCCCTGATAGATATTCCAAGACAACTAGGCTTGGGTTTCCCCGGGTGGGGGAGAAGGAGAAATCCAGTTCTTGTTTCATTTTCCAAAGGGTCTTTCATGGGTTTCTATGATGATGACAGTCTGTCTTGTGGTGTTGCATGGAATTTGACTCATTTCACCAACATTCCTTCCATTAAACCTTTGGCCTCTGCATCCACTTCCTCCTGCTCTCCAATTAGGTGCGGGGAATTTGGGTTAGTCTCCATAGTCTTTATTAGATAAGGGGTACATCAAGTAAATGAAATTAATGGGATCAAAGATCAGTTCTTAATCCGATACTTTTCATGTATGACTGCCTATTTCTAATGGTACGATTTTGTAGGGAGGTTCCCATTGTTTCAATTTTTGTGACTGTGTCTGTTGTACCATTTGGCAGCATGGTGCTCATTTTAATTTTGTGCGGGGTGGTGGTTGTTGTACCACATGGTAGCATAGTTCCTATTGTACCATTTGGTGGGGCAGTTCCCATTGTACTATTTGGATATGAGGTACTTGTTGTACCATTTATGTTACCATAATGTAAGGAAGTGTCAATACTGACATCATCTTTGGTACATGCTCATCTTCTTGCTCTTTCTTTCTACCTGTCTGGCCTTTAGAGGATCGCGAGGTTGATGAGGATGGATGTGATGTAGTCAATGTTTATAGGGGCAACATAGTTTGTTTCAACTATGCTTGGAAGATGATGTGGACTCGGTTGATGGTCTTCTGGGTCATCTAGAAGTCAATATTTTTCTCCTACTTTCTGGTGACTGTTTTCCACTCTTATTCGTCTCTTGAGACAGACGTGGAAACATAAGCCACTTGTGAGGGCAGCAGGCCCAAAATGACATGCTCTAAATCCATAATATTTTGCAATAGATCCTGAAAAATGAAATTTTGGATTATGTGTCCTACTATCTGGTGATAGAGATAATAACTAGGATGGTTTTTGAGACCCTCTTCATTATCTCACTTTGGATCTGGTAGCTGGAGAGGACTGTAATTCACAAAGACTATGAAATAGCAACAGACCTGGTCATCTCGGAATAAATAAACTATATTTCTTCATTCTCAAAACTGATTTCTTTTTTCACCATGTAACTCATCTTGTCGAGGTTGGGGTGGTTGTTGTATTCTAGAAGGTCCCACACAGTTTGGTGGGGGCCTCACAATTGGGGCTGGTGCTGGCGGTGTATTAAGCATGATTAAATCCAATTCATATTTTCCCATTATTTCCCCAGGTGTCAATGGGGGATTTTTAGACTTAATGTTAGTCCTTTTCAAGGTGTCTTCTTCCCTTAGGGAAATGGAAGAGAAATCTCTAAACCCACTACTCACTGTGAGGAGCGGCGTTCGCAATTCTTCCCGAAGGTTATTGATGTGCATAGTGAGCATCTAATCCTAGGGAGTTGATGGTTTAGGGAGTATTTCATTCCTTTCCATCTAAAAATGATGTTTGAGACTATCTTTTTCTCACGCTTCTTATAGTTCAGGAGAACACTGACCATCATCTTAGGCGGCGTTAAACTGAACTGGAAGAGAAACAGTCGCCGAAGGTCCTCCCAACCTATAATTGAATTATCTAGAAGGCTAGTATACCATACAAAAGTTGTTCCCTGCAGGGTTTGTATGAAACAACTGAGTTTTATGGCTTCTTGCTACTATGGAGTTCCCATTAGGTGGTCATAGTAAGAGTCATAGTGCATCAAATACAGTTTTTGGTTACCCAATCCATTGAATACTGGGAATACGAGGATCCCTAAGTTTGGTGCTGGTGGATCGTTGCACACCCACTTGGGGTAGGTTTTGTGCTCTAATTTTATCAGATCACGCCACACCTCCTTGGATTTTAGTCAGGTGGTTAACTGCTCGACGGTGTTTAATATCCCTTGATGCATATCTTATCGGCCTTGACCTTGAGTTGGTGCAGAAGGGGAAAAATTGGGTGTGCCAATGCAACTGAAATTTGGGGCAGATACCAAGCTGGGGCCATCATTTGTGGGTTTACCTGGGTATATTCTAGATTCCATCCCAACAACGGGAATTCTTGAAGTCCTACCAGGACTGGGTTGAACAGTCCTTCGAGATTTGATTCTTTTCACTGGAATGAGTGCATGTGGTATGGGCACCTCTTACGGGGGCACCTACTGACGTTCCACAGAGTGAACACATCCGGAGAGAACTCTCTCGACGTAGCTTCGCATTAATTCATCTGATCAATTTCATTTCTTCCTCTTTCTTGGTGAACCATTCTTCAACAGTGAGGGATTCACCCTCATGGTGAGTAAGAGGTGAGTCATATATGAATTTGGATTTATTTTTTTCTTTTCTGGTATTTCACAGGGGAGGTAATGTCAGATTAACTAAGGGGGCACCCAGATTTTGGGTCACCCTCTTCTTTTAGGTATGCACACCATCAGGATCATTGTTTGATACCTCTGGGCGGGAACCATCTTCTTTTTCATCTTCTCCCCCATGCATCACTTCCTATGTGATCCATGGGGTTGATGCTTACCATGTTCACTAAGGCATACAACATTGAGGATGGTGTCCCCGGTGCCAAATGGTAGGAAGGCTTCTTGCGCCCTTTATTGTACCTTATCATTCCATTATATGGAATTATTTGGGTTTCATGGAAAATATTTACTTTAAGGGAGCCCTGGTTTGACCTTTTAATGCGCCTATGTCTCAGAGGGTGATAACCATGAGAAGCAGTTGAACATGTAGCTCATCTATCCATTTTTCTTCCTAGCCGGTGGAAGATAGACATCTGTCATGCGGGTATTTAGAGTAAAAATCCCCCCAGCCCTACAGGTTTGGTTGTTACCATTCTCTGGTAGATGCACTACAGCCTGGATTTGATGGAATTATAGAGGAATTCTTATTTAAAAATTCCCCCAGCCCTATGGAATGGGGTTGTTCCTGTATTTCTGCAGTAGTCTCTACTATGGAAACTCATTAAATTTCATGTTCTCCTGCGTGGGTGTAAGCTGAGTGTGGCATTGGGCATGCGGGGTTCTATGGTCATTCAATGACATGAGAACTACTTTCTAGTGGTCATACCTTAGGTGGGAAGCCTATTGATTGATCCTGGTTTCCAAACTCAGAAACATTTCGATGGCTTGATCTCTTCGGCCTAATCACTTTTGATACTTACCCTAGGCCGTTTTTCATTGAGTAACCCACCATTCCTAAGTAGGGGTTTAATTTTATTTTCTCCATGGAGTGATGACATTATAGGATGTCATTTCTGTTTGAGATCAATGGATGAGTCAAGGGGTGAAGTGTAATCCTCCATCTTCTCCCAACCCCTGAATGTGAACTCCATATGGGGCATTTCAAATTATATGTCCTAATTTATGATGAAAATGGAGTCCATTAAGTTCAAGGTTTTTGTTCCCCCCTTCTGATTGTGGCTTCCATGAGGATGGGGAGGGCTTCCAATTTGATCATATGGAAATGTTACCTTATTATGCTGACATGGTCTGTGTACCCTTCTTATGGTAGGAATTTTTCTTTCATATTTCGAATATTTGTCCATATATTGATGAAAATGTCTTGTGTCCATTCCCCACACAATTAACCTAGTATGTCAAAGTGAGAAGTGGACATAGTCCAATACATCTCTGGTATATTATCCCTTGCATGTTGTCTTCTCTCAAGAACCCTATCACATTGTTGTTCTTTTGGAGGATCCTCAACTTCATATTCCCAACTCGACTGCTTATTGATGATTGTGTTTCAAGCGATCAGGTAGGTGGGGGGCTTGTCGATTTGCGGATGCCGCAGTGGTGGCTCGGAAGATTAGCATGGCCTAGAGCCATCCTCTAGTTGAGAATGAATATCTCTTATTATAGATAGTGTTCCTGTTGTGTCCAAATATATTTTGAGTTCCTCATCATAGGAGGGATTTTTAATATTTGTTCTAGAAATGAGAGGACCTTCATAACATCATGTACTTTGGTTTCTTAGGGGACCTTCACAAGTGGTTCAACGATGGAGAGGACTACCATGGAATCATGATGCCTGATAATGGGGATTTTCCTAATGGCTTGTGCCCTGGAGAGGACCTTCAGAGTGGGATATAGAAAAGGTATGACCTTCTAGAATCATAAAGTTACTATGGGGAGGGCCTTCACAATAACTATCATTGTAGGGAGTGACTTCTCAATGATCGTCACACTAGTGCAGAAATCGTTTTTTACGCCACCATTTTTTACGTCGGTTATATATAACCGACGTAAAAATGCGGCGAGTAGATTTTTAACGTTGGTTATTTTAATAACCGACGTTACAAATCGCGCCTGTTGGGTTTTTACGTCGGTTATCTTATAACCAACGTAAAAAACCAATGCGCGGGGGGTTCTTTACATCGGTTATTTGGAAACGGACGTAAAAAACCAGATATCGACGCGTTTTTTATGTCGGTTATCAAATAACCGACATAAAAAACAAAGCACGGGGTTTTTTACGTCGGTTATTTTATAACAGACGTAAAAAATGCGTCCGGGCTTTGGTTTTCTACATCGGTTATTAGATAACCGACGTAAAAAATGCGTCAATATCAGATTTTTTACGTCGTTTTCCAAATAACCGACATAAAAAACCCACCGTGCTTTGGTTTTTTACATCGGTTATAAAATAACCGACGTAAAAACGCGTAGATATAGGGTTATTTTACGTCGGTTTCCAAATAACCGACGTAAAAAACCAAATCCCGGGTGGGTTTTTTACGTCGTTTATAAAATAACCGACGTAAAAAATGCGTAGATATATCGTTTTTACGTCGGTTATAAAATAACTGACGTAAAAAACCAAAGCGTGGGAGCTTTTTTACGTCGGTTTTAAAATAACCAACAATATAAATTTAAAAAATAGTTTATAACGTCGGTTATATAATAACCGACGTTATAAAACTTTTTAAAAATTTAATGCCCGTGGACTGTCATTTACGATTTTTCGATTGACAGTCTGCCGACTCGTCTCTCTCGCGCGGTAAACCCTAATCAGCTCGTCGATCGACCTACGTTAAACTCAATTTTCCTTCATTGTTTATCTTCTTCACTCCTCTCGGTTCTGTCATCTCAACTCACAACTTTCAAGTAAGCCTTCCATGAATTTATTTCGTTCGTTTTTTTTTCGATTCTTGATGTGCATTTCGTTCGTTTTTGAGTCTCGTGGAATTTTTTGTTATTGCAAATGGTTATTTGTATTTTGTTATTGCAAATTGTTATTTCTATTGCAAATGGTTATTTGTATTTTGTTATTGCAAATGGTTATTTGAATCTCGTGGAATATTTTGTTGATATAATAGACTATTTTGTTGATATAACAGACTATGTTGAGGGAACATTAAACTAGATGAATAATGAGATAAAAAAGACGTGCATCGTTACTTTAAAGGAAAATAAATAATAATTAATTTTTACATCATATTTTGGATCAGTTTTTTTATAAATTAAAACAATAAATGTGATCCCCATTATATGATATTGGAGGAGTACCATGGTTTAACCACACAGTATGGAAAACCTAGAACCAACCCTAAAAAATGGATTTGCATCATGCTGTGTGATTTCATGATAAATAAGTATGGTTTGTACAAAATATATTTCCTCCATTATATTTGTAAACAAATGTAAAATGTTTCCTAGGTAGAACCTCATGGTATTCACTAACCATGTTCCAAACATGAATAAGAATATAAAACTATAATATCCTAAAAATTCAAAAAATAATAATACAAGGATGAATAAAAAAAAGATAATCAAAATAATTTGATTTAATAACCTATAATAAATATAGAGGTGTTAAAATAACACAAACCATACTAAATTCTACCCCTAGAAGAATACATTGAGGATGTTGGACCTAGATTGAGATTAGGCCACTACTCCATTATCAATGGCTCTCACACCTATGTCTCATAGGAATCGAAAACATGTTACCAATAATATTAAACCATATGAATTACCATATCATTTAGAACATTCACTTGAGAATATAAAACACATTATTATTGTTAATCATATACATATACATATTTAGTCTTGTAATTGCCAGGCTGTTCACTATTGTTGTTGATATTTGTTAATTCATGGTGTTTAGAATTTCTGAACATGTTTCCTGTAATTGGAATTCAGTTTTTGTCCATGGTTGTTTTGTTTTAGTTTTTGGATTTTGAAAACCTAAAATAAACAGAGTTTTTAGTCGAGTTTTATTTTGATTGATAACCGTTAAGGCTGAAGGCCAAGTACAAAATCAAATCCCCACAAGATATGTTACATGAGATTAAAAAGCAGAAATAAAGGATTAAACCGAATCAGTGGGACTATTGTTATTCTGAGCAGACCAGCGTTGGACGCGCTGGGTGGCCCTCTTAGCCTGCCAATGCAATTAACAATCATCAGAAACAAGAATGAGTGAATTGCTGATAAAATAATAACATGCTAGTAGACCCCTTTTTGCCAGTCACACCGAAGGGTGATGAAGACCAATATCAAGGTCTGCACGCCATTTAAAATAGGTTGTTTATCTAATATATTAAAACATCAAAACCGAAATCAATATTAATCTATGTAGGCGTCCTGGTTTTCTTTGATTCAATGAAATTTAAAACTATTATATCTAACTATATTTTGTTTTAAAAATAATATTCAAGCATATTCTTTTAAATACCTATAGATTTGTTTTATATTTTAAATTGTTTTACATTCAAATTATGATTTTTTTCATATAAACATGTATTTGTCTTATCTTAAAAATATATATTTTTTATTGATATTTGTTATAGGTAATAATGAGTCGAAGTTGGATTACGGCACATCGAATGAGCAATGAATTTGAGGAAGGTGTTGATGCCTTTTTGGAATTTGCAAAATGAAATGTTCCAAGTAGTGACATTTTTTTCTGTCCATGCCTGAAATGTTTGAATATGAAGAATTTGAAAAGTAGAGAGATAAAATATCATCTTATAGGTCATGGTTTTAATATAAGTTACAGCCCTTGGATTTGGAATGGTGAAACTGTATGGAATGTCACTGATGATGATGATTCGCAAGATGGTAAATCTGATAGAATTGAAAAAATGATTCGCGATATTGTAGCAGAACAAATTGAGATAGAACCGATAGTTGCGCGTCTATATGGTGATGCTGAAAACCCATTATATCCCGGTTGTACAGATTTTACGGTTTTGTCGGTGGTGTTAAGATTGATTAACCTGAAGGTGAAGCATGGATGGAGTGACAGAAGTTTTATAGAGCTGCTACAATTGATGAAAGACATTCTTCCAAAAGATAACGATCTTCTAGATTCACATTACAAAGCCAAGAAAATATTATGCCCGATAGGATTGGGATACAAGAAAATACATGCCTATCCGAATGACTGCATTATATATAGGAAGGAATATGAATTTCTGTTAGAGTGTCCAAAATGTGGGACATCACGGTATAAGGTGAAAGAAAAATCACAGGCTGATGTAGAGATTACAAAGCTCCCTTCAAAGGTATTTTGGTATCTTCCTATAATTAATCGTTTCAAACGTTTATTTGATAATTCACATGATGCAAAAAGGTTAAGATGGCATGCTGAAGAGTGGGTATGTGATGTAAAAATACGTCATCCAGCTGATTGTCCACAATGGAAGAAAATTGATGCGCAGTATTCTAGATTTGGAAATGAAATTAGAAATCTCAGACTAGGGTTGTGCACAGATGGAATGAATCCATACCGAACACTCAGTAGCACACATAGTTCATGGCCTGTTTTATTGGTAATTTAAAACCTCTCTCCTGAAGTTTGTATGAAGCGCAAATATGTCATGTTGAGTACAATGATCTCTGGTCCAAAGCAACCCGGTAATGATATTGATGTTTACTTGTCACCGTTGATTGATGATTTGAAACTGTTATGGGCTGATGGTATTAGGGTGTATGATTCTTATAAAATGGAATATTTTCAACTGCATGCAGTGCTTCTGTTCACCATAAATGACTTCCCAGCGTATAGAAATTTGTCTGGATACAGTGTTAAAGGGCATAAAGCATGTCCAATTTGCGAACAACAGACGTCCTATTGTCAATTGCATCATGGGAGGAAAACAGTGTACATGGGTCATCGAAAGTTTTTGCCTATGGAACACCCTTATAGAAGACTAAAAAAGGCATTCAATGGCTCCCAAGAATTTGATACTACTCCAAAACCTTTATCCCCTGATCTATATTTAGAGAGGGTGAAAAACCTTGATGTGACATTGGGAAAGACATAGAAATCTGGTAATGATAGACATATTTGGAAGAAAAGGTCAATTTTTTTTGAGCTACCATATTGGAGGTATCAGGAAGCTAAACATAATATTGATGTCAAGCACGTGGAGAAGAATATTTGTGATTCTTTGATTGGAACATTGTTAGATATTAAAGGAAATACTAAAGATGGGTTGAATGCAAGATTCGACTTACTATCAATGTGAATACGTTTGGAGTTAGCTACCACTCCTAAAGGAAGACGAACATTTCTTCCCCCGGCTTGTCATACATTATCGAAGAGGGAGAAAATTAGCTTCTGTCAGTGTCTTTATGATACCAAAGTGCCTCAAGGTTATTCTTCTAATGTAAAAAATTTTGTCTCATTGAAGGACATGAAGTTGATAGGTATGAAATCACATGATTGTCATGTCATGATCCAACAAATTCTACTAGTTGCATTGCATGTAATATTGCCCATTCGTGTCAGAAAGACTATAATAATGTTGTGTTATTTTTTCAATTCAATTTGTAACAAGGCGATTGATGTGAATGTTTTGAACATTTTTGAAAAGGATGCAATTTTTATACTTTGTCAATTGGAAATGTATTTTACTCCAACTTTTTTTGATATAATGGTGCATTTAATGATTCATCTGGTTCGAGAAATAAATCTTTGTGGACCTGTATATCTTCGTTGGATGTATCCTTTTGAAAGGTATATGAAAATAATAAAGGCGTATGTTAAAAATATATATCGACCTCAAGCCTCCATTATTGAAAAGTTTATTTCTGAGGAGGTAGCAGATTTTTGTATGAGATACTTGGCTGCAGCGCCACACATAGGTTTGCCTCCATCTCGCCATGAACGAGTTAATAATGAGGGAAAGGGGATTCGCGGCTTGAAAGTCAAATCATTGTCAGCTGAACAGATGAAGAAGTTAGAATCATACATCTTGAATAACATATCTGATGATCAACCATATATCACAGTGCATATTAATGAGTTGAAACAATGTCATCCAAAGAAGAAAGAAATGTGGATTTTGAATGATCACAACAAAACTTTTTTTTCATGGATTAAAAAGACTTTTCTTGGTAGATAAGATGTATCAGAGACATTAAAATGGATAGTGGGTGGTCCATGTTTAAATGTGATAACATGGTCTGGTTATGAAATTAATGGTTATACATTTCATACAAAAGCTCAGGACAACAGAAGTGCAGTTCAGAATAGTGGTGTATTGGTGTTTGCAGAAGCAATGCATTTTTCGAGTGCTAAGGACAAAAACCCAATTTCTGCATCAAATGCATATTATGGAGTGTTTGAAGACATATGGGCAGTTGATTACTTTAAAATTAAAGTTCCCGTTTTTAACTGTAAATGGTTTAACGGTAACAACAGTGTCAGACACGATGAATTTGGAATGACACTTGTTAATCTGAATAGATTGGAAGACACAGATGATTCTTTTATAATGGCAACACATGCAAAACAAATTTTTTATATAGTAGATCAATCAGATATGCAGTGGGTTGTTGTTTTAATAGGGAAAAAACAATATGTTGGTGAGGATGAACTTGATGAATATGCTGATTTATGTGAGATCCCTAGTTCCATGTAAATATTAACAGAACATCATGATGATCATGTTGAAGACATAGTTTGTGCCATAAGGAATGATCACGACGAAGGAATTTGGGAAAACAATCCATCTGTACATTCCTAAAATTATAGGTAACTTATGTTTATATCTTGTTTACATTTATTTTTTCCATAAATGTTAGATATTGTAAGTTTTTTATTTATTAATACAAGTTTTAAAATAATATAAGTATATGTTTTTGTTTGTTTTAAGTTTGTTTAGTTTACTTTATCATGTTTATAACCATTAAATTAATTTTAAAATGCTTATTTTTGTTCACTGACAATTACTTTACCATGTTTACAATGTTTACCAGGTTTACCATTTTTACCATCTTGACCATCTTGACCATCTTTTCCATCTTTATCATTGTTTAACATTCTTACCATATTACCAATGTTTACTATTATTTAACTTAGTACACTTTTCTATTTTCTGATTACAGTAGTATTAAAATATTTGAATTTGAATATTTGTTCACTGACAATTACTTTACCATGTTTACAATGATTTCCAGTTTTACCTTTTCTACCATTTTTACCATCTTGACCATCTTGACCGTCTTTTCCAGCTTTGCCATTGTTTAACATGCTTACCATATTACCAATGTTTACTATTATGTAACTTAGTACAATTTTCTATTTTCTGATTACAGTAGTATTAAAATATTTGAATTTGTATATTTGTGAACTGACGTTTGTTTTTTTGATTTGAAGGATAATGACAGATCATTCAGATGATCAACCACATGATTCTGGAGAGGAGCATATTGCTGGTCATACCTCTGGGGATGAACATTCACATGCTCCTATTACGAAAAAGAGTTCAAATGTTGGTAAACGTGGGTGCACACATTTACCAAAATTATCACTTGCCCGTACGCAGGATCAGAGGATAGTAATTGATTTTGATGATGATGATATTCCTAGAGGTCCGAGTGACAAATATTTTAAGAGTTTTGTTCCAACTCAGGCTAAGACCAAAGTAAGCATTCTATTTGATGATTAGAGAGGTGTGGATAAAGCGATTATCTCTTAATTGTGGGAGACGATTTTGGTAAGATCTTTTGTCATTGTTTGACCATTCTTTTAATGTTTCTAGTATATATAATATGTTTAACATCTTCTTTATCAGATGAAATTTGATATTCCTGACACTGGAGGAGTCAGGAAGAAATGCTTATCGTTGGTTGCCAGGAGATGGAGGGAATTCAAATCAACCCTCTCATCTGATTTCATTTATGGTCATAGGAGTCATGACAATCCATGTCGTATATATCCTTTTATAGATGAAGACACATGGAGACAATTTTTTGAAAGTAGAAAAAAAGAGTCATTTCTGGTAAGGGCAATGTAAACTTTTATAAACATTCTTATATAAATGGTTTTATTAATGTTTTGTTAATGATTTCTTATTCTTAAATTACAGCAAACAAGGAAAGCTCATCAGGAGATCCAATCTAAAAATGTATACCCTCATAGTTTATCTTGGGGAGGGTATACATTACTGGAAGAAAAAATGATGGCGGAAAAATTTCAATAACTAAGATCCGAGTCTTCAAGCTCTGGAGATGTGGCCCCTCCATCCCCTCCATCTAGACATGAAAAATGGAAGAGAGCTCGGAAGGGAAAAAAAGGGCAATATCTTTCGGAAGAATCGAGAATCGTAGCTGAGAGGATTGTAAGATATCTATTTAATTTATTTAAGTTAACTTTTTTCTTCATATAAGTTTCAATCATTACATAAATGTTCAATTAATTATTACAGGACTCTCTTGAGGAGCAGAGTTCAGAGGGGACATTTACAGCTACTGGGAGGGAAGATATTTTATTTTCAGTATTGGGAAGGCCTGAACATCCTGGTCGTGTAAGAGGATATCTGGCAGGTGTATCGGTAAGAAAAGTGTTTCCACATTCTTCAACTTCTAACATTGAGGGGGTTTATAAAAAAATAAAATCCTTGGAGGCTGAAGTTCAAAATATTAATGCGATGATGGAAGACAAGATTAGAGAGTCGGTGCAATCTATGTCTGCAGAAATGAAAAGACAATTTTAGACTGCAGCTCCCACTCCTCCACCTCCACCTACAGACCCCATTATTTATCCTCCACCTCCTCCAGTAGCTCCCACTCCCCAACCTCAGCCTGCGGACCCCATTTTTTATCCTACGCCTCCGCCGTAGCTTCCTACATATTGGGAGTTGTATGTTGATGATTCTCAACATCATATAGTAGCATACGGGTTGGTATATTGTATAGGAGATACAGTTCATCATCAACAATTAGAGGTAGAGAATCAGAGGGTCACTGTATAGGATATTATAGATAGATCAGCTAGGGTACCAATACCTACAGATGAGGTGGCGGTAGTTAGACAGAGTATCGGCCATTTTTTAGATTGGCCATCCAGACTTCTTCGACTCATTACCATAGAGGTATGAATGTAATATCTTTTATTTTATTTTTTTTATTAAAGTTGTTTTATCATTTGAAAACTACTATATTTCTCAATTTTTTTTCACAGGAATACTTTAAAGGTAAAGAAATAGTGTATAGACAACAACAAAGACAACAGGCTATGACATCAGATACAGATTCCAGTGGTCTTGACAGATTGTCAAGATATTCACATTTGTTGTTGGGTTTTTATGAGTTTCCAATGGAATCTCATGTTTTTGGACGTGAAATAAGTGTGGGGATTACAAAATCTGATATCATGGAGCTTGTTACTAGAGATAAGTTGTGCCTCAACGTGGTGCAAATTTTTTCCATGTAAGTCTTAACACCTTTTCCCTGCGTTATATGTAATAAAAATGTATACTTATATATGTTTTGTATTAGGTATCTTTATAAAATTTGTGAGAGGAATGAATGGAAAAAAGCATATGGATTCATGGACCCGCAATTGATTTCCCCTGAAGCATGTGCATTGATTGAGGAACAAAGAATGGTTTATATTGTTGAATGATTTGAAAAGAATATAATCAGACAATGTTGGATGATGACTTTTTGTGAGAGGTATGAAACACATTTCTCTCAAAGAGTTAATTATCTTTTAACATAAAAAACCACTAACATTAAATTTCCTTTTATCAGTGATCATTGGATGTTGGGGATTTTTTTCCCAAGGGAGAAAACTCTTTATTGGATATGCTCTGTTCATGGTGATGTGCGAGAAAGTTTTAAGAATATATTGGAAAAGTAAGTTTCAATTTCTCAATAGTTTTATATATTATAATGAATTTTAAATTTACCCCATTCGTATTATTTTCTAACAGTGCATGGGTCTACTTTCAAAAAAACACAAAGAAATGAAATGCAAAGATCAAATATGTAAATGCGAAGGTAAATTTCCATTTATAATTTGTACTTCTTGATTTATTACATAAAAATAATATATTGAATTTACACTCATTCAAAACATAATTGTCATGAACAACAAGGCCTCATCGAATGCTTATATTATATGTTAAGATTTATATATGAAATAATAACAACTAGGACAGTTGTGAATTTTTACCTGGTACAATTTCCTCTTAAACTTTGCCATAATATTTCAATTTGATTTATTCATTATACACGTTAACTATCTTCTTTTTCATTTGTAGCTTTTTGATGACCCTCAACCCTATACTACTGAAGACATCAAACACGTACAAGTGGAGTGGTCAAATTATTTTACAGGTTTGATTGAATTTTAGTTTTTTGTAATGTAAAATGTAATTTTGAATATTGTCGTTTTAATTGTGTATTTGGTAGTTGTTTAGGTTTGATTTAGTTTTTTTTTGAAGTTGACAGTGTATGTTTTGAATGTTATATGAGTGAATGTTTAATTTTGCTCTACTTCTTGTTTTGGTCTACTTTTGATGGTTCTTCTGGTATGGATTTGGGTCTGTGGGGGAGGGGTTCCAAGGGTGTGGGGGTGTGTTCAGTGGGGTTGGGGGTGTCCAGCGGTCTGGGAGGGTTGTACGGTGGGGTGGGGGGATAGTCCTGGGGGGTGTCAGGGATGTCCAGGGGTGTGGGAAGTCGGTCCAGGGGTGTGGGAGTGTTTTCCATGGTGGGGGGGTTGTCCATGGGTGTTTGGGGCTGTCCAGGGGTGTGGTGGGGGCTGTCAAGTCAGGTGAGGGGGTGAGGAGGTGTTGTTCAGGGGGGTGGGGGTTGTCGAGGGGTGTTTGTGGGTGTCCGGGGGTCGGGGGCAGTCCATGAGTGTGGTTGGGGCTCCAATGGGGTGGGGGAGGGTTGTCCAAGGGGTATACATGAGGTTGGGAGCTCCAATGAGGTGGGGGAGGGCTATCTAGGGGGTATACATGAGAGTGAGGGCTCCAACGGGGTGGGGGAGGGCTGTCCATGGGGTATAAATGAGGGTGGATGCTGTCTGGTGGATATGTTTTATATGTTATCTATGTACATGCTTATTTTTGAAGTACTTCTATTTTTGTGGTACGATTTCTTGATTTGTTTTCTGGTTGATTCTGGTGGAGAGAAGATCACTACATTCTGTTTAAAAAAAAATTGGGTTTATCACGTCGGTTATTTAATAACCGACGTGATAAAAGGTCTATAGAATGGTTTATCACGTTGGTTATTTAATAACTGACTTGATAAAAGGCCTGGAGAATGGTTTATCATGTCGGGTATTTAATAACTGACGTGATAAAGGGCCTAGAGAATGGTTTATCATGTCAGTTATTCAATAACCGACGTGATAAAGGGCCTGGAGAATGGTTTAACATGTCGGTTATTGAATAACCGACGTGCTAAATGGCCTGGACAATAGTTTATCACGTCGGTTAGTGAATAAATAACGTGATAAACCTCCTCCCTCCAGTTTATCATGGAGGTTATATAATAACCGACATGATAAACCCCCATCCCCCGATTTTTCACGTCGGTTTTATATGAACTGACGTGATAAACCACGCTCAGCCCGGTTTATCATGTCGGTTCTTATAGAACGGACGTGATAAACTGCCCTCACCCCAATTTTTCACGTCAGTTCTATATGAACTGACGTGATAAACCCCCTCGCCCCTGTTTATCACGTCGGTTGTTTAAGAACCGACGTGATAAACCATTGTCCAGGTCATTTATCACGTCGGTTATTCAATAACCGACGTGATAAACCATTCTCCCGTCCCTTTATCATGTTGGTTCTAAAATAACCGACATGATAAACCATTCTCTAGGCCCATTATCACGTCGGTTCTAAAATAACCGATGTGATAAACATCACGATTTTATGTTTTTGACGTCGGTTTTTAAATAACCGACGTCAAAAACCTTATTTATAACGTCGCACGTATTAACATCGTCTAGAAACCGACATAAAAAATTAAAAATAACCGACGTAAAAAACGTTTTCTGCAATAGTGTCATCAAAGAGAGGACTACCATTAGGACTGGATATATAGCAGAAGGCAAAATTATCGTAGTGTACATCGTGGTGAGAACCTTCAGAGTGCACCAAAATTAGGGGAGGGACATCTCATTGCTTGGTGTTACTGTGGGGTGGACCTTCACAACATCTGTCATTGTGGGGAGGGACTTCTGAATGACCATTATCATGGTGAGGACTAACTTCATGACTTGATGTCAGAATACAGGGAGAACTATATCTGTAGCATATACCCTGGGGAGGGCCATCAGAGCAGATGATAGTAAGCGGGGACCTTCCTGCTATCTGACCTTCAGGCTGATGGGAGGGCTACCATAATGCACATCAGTATATAGGCTCTTTTGATTGATCATTCATGACCCACAGTGTAAGCCCTCATGGGTGCACTGGTGATGACCTTCCGAGCTATTGGTAGCGACATTGTAGGGAGGAACATCACAACTACGACAACCACTTCCATAATTTGGTAATGGAATGACAGGGTCTTGATCCTTTGTTGATATGTGTTTGAGGGTGTCGAGAACACCATCTTCCTATAGAGTAGGATCATGTACATGCTCTTCATTTTTGGGTTGCCTTTGGCGTTTTTCATTTTTGGGTGCACTCTTCCAGGTAACCAGGGTCATCGTCTATTGGTAATATCCTTAATGTATGGGTTCACATCTCATTGGTTCCAACGATGTAGTCTGGATAAGTCGACGAGCATCTTGTGTATTTGAAGTGATATATTCCAGCAATGGAGCGGCTACCAGATTGGAATGGCATCCCCAAGTTGTAATGACTATTTGTTCATGATTTGGTTGTCTGTATGTCATGGGATATTGACGCCGACCCTCCTGGACTGGAGTAGGGATGCATAATTTCTCTGGAGTGGCTAACTCATTTTGCAAGTGAGTTATTCCCTTTAAGAGAATTGGTTCATAGGCCCGATTTCTCTCCTTTTTCACCGATACAATGATATTTTAACATGCTTGGAGGATATGGTCTGGGATCAATGTCTGATATTCCATCCTGGCCAGGATCTGCTGGGATTCATCATTGGATAGAACGGGTATGAATGCTCATTCCGATGATGGGGAAAGAGATTGTGCCTACTCCAGTCCTCCATGAGTTTCCATTAAATACTTGTAGTTCTCCTATATCGGGATAGAGGAATGAGTCAGTCATCGGTTGTCTGCTCTGGTAGCCACTGTATTTGACTGGTGGTCTTCATATTCATGGGTGGGGATTTTTTTCTGCTCACCTACCACTATATTTGTCTCACAGTCTTGGTATCCATCTACAAGAGTTTGACTCTTCTTATATTTGCATGCCTCCCTATTTGGATGGTGGGCTTGGTATGCATCAACAGGTATTTATGCCTGAATATTTCCTGTTTCTGCCCTATTTAGATGGTAGGATTGAAGTACATCAGTATGTGTTTCCCCCTGTATAGTTATGTGCCTCTCTATTGAATGGAAGGCTTGAAGTGCATCATCATGTATTTGTGTCTGCTTATAGCCAATTGCCACCCAATTTTTTGTGGCGGTCATGAAGGGAATTGATAGAAATATACATCATCGCATAGGTGGCTTCTCTATGTGCATATAGAGATCGACAAGAACTACTAGTGATTTGAATGTGCTTATATTGGTCTGCCATATTTTTTTGGGTGGGCTTGAGTGGAGAGGGATGAGCTATGTGTCTATCCACTGAACTCTTTCGTGTCTGAATAGAGGAGTTTTTCCTCATGAACCAGGGTGATAGCTTGTCCCTGGTTATATATTTTCCACCCTTGAAGGTAATCCCAAGGGGCCCAGGTCTCCTAAACATTGGCAGGATCCCTCATCCAAAGATCATCCTCGGTGGGAGGAGGAATGGTTAACTAGTGTTGGCGGTAATGCTCTCTGGCGGGGGCCCGTGGGTATGGCCCCTCTGTAACGGGGATGAAGTTTTTATAATTGACTTAATCTTATAACCTAATAAAATATAGGTAGTCATTGTCCCATTATGGGGATAGGACCTTGTAATGGATTTAGACAACCATTTGGGCCACCATGCGTTGAGGTACCAGCAGCGGTTGAAGAGGTGGCTGGAACAGCTTCACAGACTGGAGGGCATGTCTTGTAACCTTCAGTGTCGTTAGCTTTCAATTTCAGTGGAACTCTTTGATTAGTGTATTGGACACCCATAATTGAATACTCTAGGTAGGAAAAAGGTTCCTTCTCTTCGATTGAGGCCCCAGACACCAGCATGGTCGCTGATGCAGGCATCTTTAGGGATAGTGGGGATGTCATTTGGATCGAAGGTTGCTCTGCAGGAACCTACAATACATTTATGACATATAGACCACTTAGAATCATCGGGGTATCATTCCTTTAAACATATGCATATTTGGTGATTCATATTTGCCCCCTTACCCTTTTATTTTGTTGTGGGGAAAAGGGACCTGAGTGGGGTGAGACGGCCACCTTGGTTAAGGATTCACGTTGGGTTCACCATTTTTTCTTACCTCCCAGGAGGCATGTGTTTGGCGTACCGGGGGGGACAAAATGGTCCGATATACAGTGTCCTTTTGTCTTATATCATTGGGGGTAGAAATGCCACCTTGGTTAAGGATTCATGTTAGTTTCACCATTTTTTGTTCTGCCTTCGAGGTGGATCATGTTGCGCATACCGAAGTGAACAAAATAGACTGCCATGCAGTGTCCTTTTGTCTTAAATAAATATGGGGGAGACTGTCACCTTGGATAAGGATTCATGTTGGGTTCACCATTTCCGTTTCTCCTCTAAGGTGGTGCGTGTTGTGGGTGATTTGGATATGACACGATGAGGATAATCACCCATCTCTTTTTCTATAGGGATGCACTCATTGAATTTACCCTTCCTTTGATTAGACCCATTCAGGAACATTATCTGTTAAAGAAGGTTGAAATAACCCTATGGGGAACTGTTGGTCCCAGTGGGTGATTGTGTGGGGGTCAAGACCTCGCGCAATCGGTCCTTCTTGGATAAAACTTCCTCAGATGGTCTCCAATGGGTATATTCATATTTCCAAGAATTCCCAACCACCCTGGTATCCATGTTTCATGGACCTCATTTCCAAAGGTAGGCTCTCGTTGGGTGACAATTTAGCCAATGACACATGTGGAATCCATTGGTTGAGAGGATTGGAGGTCAGGTTCACCGCACCCTTCCTGGGGAGGATTGTTCCTTTTTTTGGGACAAACTTATAGATTTTAGTCATGTTCATATGTTCGTGAATCCTAATTTAATTATGAAAGAGTGTCACCACTAGATACCCTTTATTTTCAAGATTTTCATGAGGATGCACGTGTTTTGTTCCACAAATCAGAAATTGAACTCGCCATATTATAAGGTGCTATGTAGTTTATTGTTATCTTGGGGGGATAGTAGGTTTCTTGGTGTCGTGATCATTCCTAAAATGTGGTCTTCCTATGAATCATTAGAAGAGTAATTATAACCCACATTGTTCAATCATGTGTCACTTATGAATGAAAGCTTCCCATTGGTGGGGGTATGATTGGGTGGACCCCTTATGGATGGTATGATTTTGATATCATGCCTCATAGTAGGCATCCTGCATATCTTGATTGAATCAGGAATCAGACTTCTCATATTTCAGATTTTGTGCCGATGTTGTAATCCTCATAAACCTCTAAGCCAATGTGATTAATGTTTGGTGTGATAAAACAGAGGATTTATAAAGATTCAACAACACATATACATCCTCCCAAGCAGGAGGGGGATGTAGAGCATGAAATTGAAGATTCCAGGGATACCGTGGGTGAGGGCTTGGAGTGATAAGGCTTTCAATGTGAAATGACATTGATGGTTATGCGGCTCTGCCTCGGATGATTGGGGACTTAACTCAGTGGTAGATCCCCTGAGAATGTTCAGGGAAGTGGAGGAGTTTCTTCCTCATCAATGGGGGGGAATAACCCCTTCGATTGATCACTATTCCTAGTTGAATGGAAATTCAAGTGATCACTCCAAATCCTGAGAATGGGGTGGTTCACGTTGGAATCCTATGGATGGACTCCAGGTTACCGTGGGTATGTATAATTAATAGGGCACACTGATATGCATGATGGCCTGATCATACAGGTCTGGTGGCTTTATGGGAGGCTTTGGCCTAGAATCGGAGTACTGGTTAGCATAGAGATTGCAGAGGACCGGATGGTAATGGAGTGGTGAGGTTGGAACCAAAGGGAATGATACTTGAAAACACCCCATTCGGCGTACTTATTTCTTATGTGAGATGGGGAAGGCTCCTCATACCATAGTGGTATGTGAGAAGAAGGGCCATCTGCGTACTGGTGTGATGCGTGGGGATGGGTATCAACAACTACATACCAAAGTGGTATGTGGATCACCATGCCACTTTGGGTTACATTCGCATACAGATTGGGTATGCGGTGTTGGTTTCAGTCCATGTTGCGGTACATTAAATTGAGCAGCATATTGAAGGGGGTTGGGGGAATTACCATTTGTGGGAAATATATCTGCAAGAAGTATTTGGTTTTCATTTCCAAAGTTGGGTTCATGGTTCTTTTTGTTAATATTCAATCCCCAATTTTTATGGTTTGTGGCCAGCTATACCTATGAAAGAAGTGGTTCGTGGTTCGTGCTTAGTAGATGAAAAAAGACGGAAGCTGGAAGTGCAACCTCTGAGTTCCCCTCAAGCTTTTGTCATTCATCCACCTTCTACCCATCACCTATTTTCCTTCTTTTTTGATCTCATTATCCCTATTTACTGTGCTACTTTTGTAGAACATCATAGGGATCATATCTAATGGGCATACAGAACCATTTTTGGAGGTCCATTGAAGTACTTTTCTGACACATATAATACTTTGTCAATCGGGGTTTGCGTAGACTTTGGTTTGTGATAATTGTTCACTGATCCCTGGTCGTTTGCTAAATCTGAGAACTCAGGGGATCTCGACCTAGTACATAGATGTTCTTCTATGTATAACTCCTCTAGTTGACATAGTAAGCGATTTTCCTTGCTTGAATTCCATCATTTCGTGGGCCAGTGGTTCGCGGACTGTCCCGCATACATGGAGGTTCACAATACATCTTCTTCGCCTACCTTCCCTGGTGATGGTACATAGTACATTTGAAATCCCTAATTCCTTCAAGTTCCTCCAAATAAATAAAAATCAATTTGATTACCTTCACCTTGATAAACTTATAGTACTTAATCCCTTTGGTATAGTGATCTCGGGGGTATATTTTCTCCTTAAGGGATTTTTCTAGACCCTATAATAACAATAACACATAAAATGAGAAAATATTATATTTATCACATTATTATAATTATCTATAACAGGTATTTATATCCTATATACAATAATAAAATCAATAATTACATAACACAGATGAGAAACCAAGGCAATTAACACATGAAATAATAAAAATATAAAAATATTATAAAATTACAAGTCATATCATGTTATTATATGACCATATATGATATAATAAATACAAGTATGATCCTATAATAAATTAATAACATGATTATATAGATTCTATATGTTGTTAATTTAAGTTAATATATTGGAATGATTTCATTAAGAGAGTTCATCTAAATTTCCACGTCCTTGAGAAATACTTGATAATTCAAACCTATTCATATTTTTGTTTTTCATATATTAAGAATTATATATATGTGAATAATATCTATTTATTCATGTTTATTAATTTTTTTAATTTTTATTCTCGAAGTGGATATTATTTAAATGATACCAATTATGTAAGAAAATATAGTACAATCTCACTCTCTATTGTTGTTTACTTTATCTTAAAACTGCCCCTTTTTCATGATCATTTATTTTTTTAAAAATATATATAATTAATATGATTGTTATCATATAATGGATAAACCATTTTCAAAAATCATATTCCATTTATACATATGGTGTTTACATTAAATGATATTTGATTTTCTGGGGAAATATAGACAAATCTGTATCCTTTAATAAATATTGATTTTTTCTGACATGAAATTTTGATTGATAGATAAAAAAATTTATCAATAAATGAATAATTATTTTGAAAATAATTTTAGGATATGTCCTAGTTATAGATAACCCCTCAGTACATCATGGGGACTCATTAAATAAATCAACTAGCCTAATTAGAAGTGTTTTTAACTGTAATTTTAAACTATTGTGAATTATCCTTAAAGTAGAGGTATCATGACCTAGGAGATCCTGAGTCATAATAATTATTCAATTAGAAAACCAAATTTTTTTTAATATTTTTATTTATGAGATGTCCACATATTTATTATCTTTTGATTCATCTAATTATCATTTTATTGATTAAAATTTCTTCTTTGTTTAGTTAGTTACCTTTCCATATTGATTAAGCCTTATTTCATGATCATGTTATTAATTGAATGGAATAAAGTTTATATTATTTTACCAGATATATTGAATATGAATTATTTATTTTGATATCTTCTACTATATGTAACCATTATTGAGTATTTGATCTCGCCATTATTTTTTACCTTTACCCCCAGTTAAAAATATTGATAATTTGAATGTCTTTTGAGGATGATTATAATTTTCATTTAATCTGTCATATTTTAATTTAAAAATATAAAATGGTTAAAATTTATGGATATGATTCACTAAAACTACTAAAATTATAATTTATTTTTTATTTAACCCTTTCTATCAATGTTAATGTCATAAATTAGATACCAGCTCTGGGGTACTAGATTTGAGGTTGTAATAGTTGATACTAGAGGTATTTTGGCATGATCCTTGAGAAAAAGATTTAAGGTAAAATATATGATAAAACATAAAAAACTGATAGACATTGAGGATAATTATATAATAATATCTTAATAATTTTGAATGGAAGAAATTTTGTTTTTTTATATAGAAACACAACCTTGTCTAGTTAATACAATTGGATACGGTTATAAAACAGTTTTTTATAGTGGTGGAAACATTGAGTAAGGAATGTTGTGATTTACCTAATGATCATCCAATGAATGACATAAGGACTTACTATGCACCTATATCCACCCACCTGTAGGATATTTTAAGGAAAATTCACTTTTTCATTACAAACCATCATGAAGGATTTTAAAATAATTATATCCCCAATGAAATAAAGATAATGATTTTGATAATAAATATCCATAAATTAATAAATTAAACTAAATTTATAAAAAATATTATATTTATAAATAATTATTTCAAGTTCATAATTTTATGAGCTAATCAAGTATATTAGATTATTTATAAATAGATCTTAGAAGGGAAATGGACATCAATAATTTTGCTTATTGTATAGTTTTTCTTATCGAGAATCGTAATATAGATTGTATTATAACTAATTATATCATGTTTTTACTGGGGATGTTTACTATATTTATTGCTAATTAACTTTTACAAATAGAGAAACGCGTTCCACAACCTAATTCTATTATGTTGAATCACTCAATTTGATAGAATACTCCATCATATGGTGGTAATACAGATACAATTTTAGTTCAGAAATGGATTAAGAATATTATAAACTATATTTATATGCTAATAATGTAATGATACTAAAATGTATACACGTTTATTTTATTTAATGAATGGTAATGTAGATCAATGGTGTTCATTGACCCAGAATACTATAAAGGAATAATAAATAAAACTCATGGAAAGGAAATATTGTATGGATACATTTATAAAACATATTACCCATGGGATAAAAAAACAAATGTAGAAAAAGTTCATAGATTTAATGGAATAAGATTAAGAATGTTAGTTTTATTATGAGGATAAGATTGTATGGTTTTTTCAGTTATGTTATACATTATATACACAACCCAATGTGTAATATTGTCAATTTCTTTGATGGTCCCAAGACAATCCTCTAAGGTAAATAGTCTTTGAAAAATTATAATCATATGATGTAAATTCATCATGTGCCATAAAATTTATAAATTAATTTTTTATATCATATATGATCAAGGTAAATTTTTTAAATATGATGTCTAACGAGCACTAATATAACTTTAAAGCATCAAAATATATGAATTGAATGATTCAATTTCTATATTCTAAGAACTATGGAAATAATTATCCTGAGAAATGGTTTTTGGTATTTTATGTTTCCTATTTGTGGAGATAATATTTAAAAAGATATAGAATTAAATGGTATAAAATATAACCCTACAATTCAGTGTTTCAATTGTTGGGATGGATCACTATGTAAACAAATTCTTGAAGCATCAAGGGAATCTATTATAAAAGTGGCCAAGGGGAGAAGGACAAGATTTTGAGATGACTATATATGAGGGTGAATTACTCTATGGTATGTTATAAGGTACTTTAATCATAGCACAAAATTTATCTAATTCATGATTTGATAATACGTCCAAAACATTATTTTTTTTTCTTGTTTTATATGAAAATAAAAAATTTCTCATGTACTCTAAGAAGGGTTTTTGAAATACAAAATCAATTTAAAAGTAGCACTGCAACAAGGATGTGTGAGGATGTCCCCATTATGAAACATAAATATGAGTTATTAGCTTACCATAAAATTGTTGACAATGATATAATCGTTGGTATTGAATGGCAATGGTAAAATTATAGAAAACATTTATTCCAAGAAAAAATAAATAATGATTAATGATGAATATTTATAATTATATATCCTTAGCAAAGTGATATCACTATTAGAGTCATTTAATGATTTATCCTTTATAGATTAATTGAATTATATTGCTGGGAATAATTAAAAAAAATCTTGGGATGGAGATGGTAATATTCTATTTTATGATGTATCTATAATATAAAAATACATGGGTGTTTTTGTCATGTAGAATATCCTAGACATCCACTATATCCTAAAATTGAAAATTTTATTTACAAAATCATTGATGAAATTCAATTAAAAATATTTTCAATACAATTACCTTCTTGTTTTAGTAGAGCTAAAGAATCATATAGAGGATTTTTATACTAAGGGATTTATTCTCATTAGTGATTAAAAATGGGGTTCCCATATTCTCTTAATTAATAAGAATATTTTATAATGTAATGCCACCAATCAATATTAAACAATCCTTTGTGTGTTTCCAAATATCTAGATTCTTAACAGTTTCATGTAGGAGGTATGTAGGTTTGTGGATGATAAAATAAGGAAGTAATAAGAGTTTCATGTTGTGAAGAAATGGTTCTAGGCATGTGTGAAAGTTTAAATTATATGTAGTTGAATCAGCTATGAAGATCCACAAGATATGTTGTTGGATAAGATAATTTAATGGATCTTCCATGTGATTTATTGTCTATATAGATGATATACGTGAGTGATTGGATAAATTAGTTATCTTTTAGTTATGTGATATGTTATGTAAAAATAATATGTGAGTGATCGACTACCTGTATGATTGAATATATGAGTGATTAGCTATGTGAGTGATATATTATATGAGTTATCATATTTCAATTTTTTTGGAAATTTGAAATCATTACATTTGGAATTATAATTTCTGGGGAAATCGACTACATGTGAAATCACTTATGTGGGGAAAATGGTTATGAGGGGATTTTGGCTTCGTGGTGATTTTTTCTACGTGAAATCACCTAGGCGAAGATCTCTAATAGATTTTTAAAAATGGACATGTAGAACTTCTAGAATTGAAAATCAAGGGTATTATAATTCTTTTTATAAATGATAATTATATCATTGATTTTTAGTGATGAACTACGATGTACACACATCATTTCTTATGGGGTTTAATGAGATTGACAATATTTGGAATTAAATATGTGGGATCTGAAAATCATAGTATTCTTATATATAGTAACTCTAAATTTAATTTCCTTCCATTAATTCATTATTATCTTTTTTCTTATGAGAAAAAATGTTTTTTAACTCTTCCCATGGAGTCATAGAACACTTCTACTACTAGATTTAGTTTTCTAATAGTGATTCCATAATGTGCACTCATCCTATTTTTGGTGCAGTGAGTCATGTGAGTATTTTCCTATCTGGATAGAAGATTTGTTGATTCTCATATCTATCTTAAATCATAAATTTATCATGGTATATCCCTTTTTATTTATATTAAATTCACCAAATAATTATTGATCATAATTAATCATTTATTGGTGAAAGCGACCACATGTTATTTATTTGTACCATTTTAATGGGTTTTCTCTTAATTTGATATATAGTGTTATATATATTCTAAGATTATTTGAATTTATTTTTTAGGATATTGACAGTCGTGATTTTATAGATGGAGAATGGTACATAATGGAAATATGAATGTAATTGATGATTAATTTTTTGTAATAATAATATAATAAGAGAAATGTTTGAATCTATTATTTCTTGTAATTTGATGATAATAAAATTTATAAAATAATAATTATTAATTAATTATGACCTTATATATGTTAATTCTATTGAAAAATAATTTGAAATGTGAGAAATAATTTGGGTGATAATAATAAATTTCATGATAATGAGAATGGTTTTAATGTTAAGAGAACTTTTAACTTTATAAATCTTGTTATAACATTTTTTCATATGTTTTCCATATATTTAACCATTATATAACACATCAGTTAATTCGTAATGGATTTAATACTAGGTGTTTTATAATGATAATAGATGGAGCATGATTTTCCTATTTTATTGTGACGGCCGAAGTTCCTATGTTTTTGAGAAATGATAACTTTTTTTCATGTGAAGGCTATATGCCTTGATTTAAGAAACTAGTTTCCCTATCAACATTGTTTGTCTATTTCTTGGTGATTTTGTTATGTCATAACAATATCATACCTGATATATTAGTATATGATGGCCATGACTTTCTTAGACTATGTGATATGGTGGAGGGGATTCTCGAATGATATGAAATTAGTTGGTACAAATGATGTAAAGATGCACCAGGATATACATACGGGTTCCAATGATGAAACCTGAGATGATAGAACATATATAATTGAGATTACCTACTAATGTGATAATAATATATTATTTTTTAAAAGGAATCAGTTTAATGTGTCATAGATATGATTCTTATTTTATCTACATTTCATTCCCCACTATTTGAGGATTTATGGTGTGATTATTTCCATGTTTCCTCTTGGTGTTATCTCAGAAATGTTTTCCTGCAGTACATGTGTTATGTAGTGATTATAATAATGAATAAATAAATCATAATCCATGTGGTTTGTGTTTATGTAATGAAAACGAGGAAAAAAATAGTTATTATTGACTTTGTTTAGTTTATTCCTCGAGCATAGAGACTTCATGAATGTGGTTAATGTAATATAATGAGTAATATTTCCAATGGTTCATTTGATATCTAAGTAATTAATATATGGAAGAAAATAATAAAAATTGTGTAATTAATTGTGGTATAACATTAATATTAATTCTTTCTTAAAGGATATATGGTCTCAATAGTGGTAGCTGAGTTTCTAATCTATGTTAGTTGAAATGGTGTCTAATACCGTGTTTTTCCGTAGTGTGGTAGTGAGATATATTTTATCTTGTATATTATATGAATTTGTACACTGTCCCACACATGTTAGTTAAAGAGACCTCAACTAAATGAGCTATGTAAGGGTATTTCCCCAATATCACAGGTGTAGGATGGATACATGACTAACCCCTCTATCCCCCCCTCTCTCTCTTGGTAGTTACATGTACTGGTATGAAAAATAGTTAGTTTCACCATATATGTGTTTGTAGAGTGATCTGATGGATTATGGTTATTTCAGACACATTTTTTAATGAATATTGTATAAAAAGTATTAATATAGGTATGACATGCATATTTTGTGATGGATTATGTAACCATACTCTATGTATGGGATTCAATGTCTTGTGGTGTAATAACCCATGAATGAAACATGTCATACGGGTTAGAGTTATTCCTTGAAGTGAATTGGTTACTATATAATGATATATGGATGGTTTGATGCGATGATTTGATGATGTGATGTAGGAGTTGTATCTCTTGAATCCATTCACCTATTTATTTAGGCTGGAATATTTTATATAAATATGGGGTGGGCTGTGTGATGTTGGGTCAGGGTCAAAAACCATAGGGGAAGTGGGAGTGGGGAACCCCTAATGTTTAATTATTATATTATATTATCTATCATATGTTATAACTTGTGAGAGTTTACCATCATGAGGTTGGGAACTTATTATAAATACTTCAGGGATGAGTTTGTTTAAATGTTATTTATTGTGTTTTATCATGCTTAATTTATTGTTTACATGAGAGGAACTAGGTCTGATCCCCCTAATAATGTTATTATGAAAACCATATGTATATATATATTTTTCTTACATGATCTATAGTAGGAAGGATATCAAGATTTCTATTACTAGTTTTTTGGATTTTTGGGTGCAGTTGGGGCATCATGGTTACTGTCATTTTTAGATTTCGGGTACATTCATTTTTCTATTCTACCATATTAGTACTTTATTAAATTGTATGTATTAATTTTGTATTGTTTATATATATAAGAATGTTTTTTGGGTTTTCTATCTTATATACCACTTTTTAAAGTTCTATTTTTTATGACTCCCATATGTATGTTTATTATACCCTCAGGCTAGTATCCAACATGGGGCCTACTAGAGGTGTGAATCTGGTAGTCACCATCTACAATCTAATATTTATGATATATGATGGGAACATATTGGGTGGGTTATTGGGATATGATAGAGTGTTTTTAATGGTTTAATTTGAGGGATATGATTTTTTTTGAGTTTGGATAATGAGATATTTCATGGGTGGTTTGGGAATGAATGTATTCTCTGTTTAGTAAGAAATATAAATATGAGGGATCATCTATGACCTGATTTACTAGGTTCCCCTTTGTTATAAATTATAGAACTCTATGTTTACTGACCCTACAATGTTACGTGATATAGGTTGTAGGGTAGAGGCCAAGGAAATAATCATGCATTATTATTCATTACAGTTTTTTTAAATGGAGAGAAAAATAGATAGTTTAAATTAATAAAAAGATAACAAAAAATCAATTATTTAATGAAAAATATTCAATATTCTAGAATTAAGAGATCAAATCATTTTTAATTTTTATGGGACTGGCCGCAAGTCAATTTCCTCCTCTCTTTTGTGTCAAAGATGTCATGAAAGATGTTCCAATAGATCTCCCATGAGTAGAGGTCAAATAAAATGTAACATGAAGGATGACACTCATAGAGGTTCATCACTACAGTCTGAAAAATTATTAGGGATTCATTAATGATTCATTCAAGGAAGACTGGGTGAACAAGTATGATATATATTTCTATTCAATCCATTCTTAAAAGGAGAAATGGATTTAATTGGCTATGATGATGTTGTGTGGAGTAGTGAGGAAGTGGAGGTTCTTGTTTTTAAAGGATAGTGGGGATTTATTAGTCTAATGGTCGATGTTATGAGACCCATTTTGAGAAGATTCAATTTATTAGAAACATGATTGAATCTTGCTATCAAGAGATTCTTTCCATTTGAAATGGGAGTTCCATCATTCAAGAGTTTGGGATTAATACCAAGACCCTTAAGTTCTATTATTTATACTTATTCCCTAATGAGTAGGTGAGGCCAAGTAATTGTGAGGAGGCATAACATATGGTGATCTAGTATCAGGTGACACAATTTAAGATGAATACATATCTCGTGTTGCTAGTGAGAGCTATTTTTATTGAGAGGATCCATGAAGTAACGTGATCCTCATGAGAGGGACTGATTTTGAATCCTCATTAGGAATAGTTGCGATTATAGATTTCATGTTTTATGGATATACATGATTTTTTTCAAGTATGGTATGGTCCCCTATCTCATTATCTCATTTATTTTGGTGTAGTATTTATCAGACATATGAAAAGGGATTAGATGATTTTTTTATCTTATAGTGTTCGATGACATTTGTGGTGAGAGTGCCTATACATTTTTTGTTTTACGTGCGTACTAGGTGTTCTGTTGTAGGTTCTTACATTGACTTATCTTTTTCTGAGGTAGAGACATCATGGGTTTTTTGATCTGGGGTCATCTAAGAGGAGAAATGGAAGGAATAATGCATCCCTGCGATTCTTTGAGTGATTATAAAGTAAATTTCATCAGTGGAGGGTGTCTTCAGTTCGATAAGTCAGTCCTTGGGGTAGGTCATGGATTGATTCACTCTTTAACATTTCTAGTGACATAGAAGACATACATCATTTGAAGTAACCATTTATTTTTTTCTAAAAGTTTTCATTATTTGTTTCATTCAAGAGATACTCAATCCTATACATAACCTACCCTCATCCATGGTTTTGCATTTGAGGAAGAGATTCTTCAAATTCCCTTGGTGTTGACTACTCCGATTGGCGGTCATGATAAAATGTATGAAGTATGTAGAGATTGTGAAATGGTATTGGGGAAGCACTAAAAATAGTTATATTTCATATGATTTGATATAGATCCATATTAAATTATCCTTATAATGGATTGGTTGTCTTTGGTTCTGGATATCATGGATTATCTATGTGGCAGGTTGGGTTTTATAATATTGATATCATTACAACAATGTTTGATTGCATGTGAGAACCTTCTATTTCTCATGTGCACATTTTTATTTTTTTTCATATATGATGTTCGAGATGATGGTGAGTTCATCCAAATCTCATTTTTCATTGTTTACCAGCATCATATAAGGTTACACTAATGTCTTCCTATAAGAGGATATTGCATCACCCCATTTATGAGAGATCAAATTTGGATTGATTGACATATAGGAACATCTCACATCTTTTTATATCCATATAGGACGGTGCCTTCTAGGTTGTGAGATTTAAAAAAGTAAAACGCAATTATTTATCACATTGAGGTTTTGTTTTGCTGAGTGAGAAAGATTGGTGTGCACTAGTTTTTTTCATAAATTTGTATGATAATATTTTTCTTCTTTTTTGTTGATTATCTTCACATTAAAAAATTTATAGAAAAGAAATTATATCCCCTATAATGAATTGATGGTTAATTTGATCAACTGAATGAATGATGTTAGTTCTAAAACACAATTTACGGTCATGATATTATTAGATGTGGGTCGAAGGATGATGATATTCATAAGAATTCCATCGATTATCATCATGGAAAATACATGTTCATTTTGATTCCATTTAGTGGGATAAATTCTCTATATGTGTTCATGGTGATAATTATTACAATATTTAGGGTGTTCCTAAGTTATTTTGTAGTGGTTTTCATTGATGAAGTACTTATGTACTTTGTGTATGAAGAGGATCATACGGGGAATATATGTGTCGTTTTTGGACTTCTTCATCATGATTAGTTGTTTGGGAAGTTATTTAAGTGTGAGTTCTGGAATTTTTAAATCCATTTCATCGGGCATGTCATGTATGAATTAGGTTTTTTGTTTACCCTCTAATGATTGAGGCAATTATTTCTTGTGAATCCCCCATGACTATGATAGAGGTGTTGAGGTTCATTGGATTTGAAGGCTATTACAAGAGGTTTATGACCAATTTATCTCGGGTCAAAACTCATCTGATAGTATTAACCCAAAATTATTAGGCATTATTACTGAATTACTAATGGTAGGCAGTATCCATGTAAATAAAGGAATATTCAGTTATCACTCCATTTATTTGTTTTCAAGTGGGGGTATTATAGATTTAAGTTTATTTGATGCTTCAAATCTATGTTTTAGCTATGTTCTAATGCAGTGGAGATTATTCGTTTCTTATGAGTCTTGAATGGTAATTCTTCATGAGTGTATCTATTCCACCAATGTTCTTGATTTGGCGGTAGTTGTGTTTTTTTAATGTTGGGGAAACATTACCTCATCATAGAACACATTGATGATTTTATTAACCATTAGATTCTGAGGAATACCTTCTCCAAATGTAAATTTATATTTCACCAACATTTATGGATGGAATTATTATAGGATTACAAAATATTGATTTTATATAAACATAGAATGTGAATTTTTTTAGATAATTTGATTTGTTGGAAGTCATGCATTTCTGATTGGTGTTTATCTATAGATTCATAAATTGTGAAGGAGGAAATATCAATGTTTCATCTTGATATGTGAGAGGATGGATGTATATATTTTCATTTTCAAATGATAGTTAAGTTCTAATTGCATCATCTAGTGGATTAATCCATGTTTTGGTATTCTGAAGTGGTTATCTAAAGAGGCTGATTTGTTTTTGGAGATTCCTATGATGGTTTCACTATTGTTTGACAACATTAGGTGTTATTCCATGGAATAATTTTCATTACTTCAGCGATGTGTGAGATGGATCTCTATGATATTTATAACTTATAACTGATAGTATATCAGGCTCTAAAAGTGATAAAGTGATCCTTCAAGGGATAGTTTTGGTCGTATAGATTGAATCATGTTGTTGTATAGTGTTTTATAAATGGATGGTCTTATATTTGATGATAAATGAGCACTTTTTTCTTGGTGTTTTGATTGAGATGTTAGATACTCCCCACTAAAAGTTGGAGGAAATATATATGGACATTGTTAGAATTTTTTCTTGAGATCAAGAAGAATATGATTATATATGTATAATAGTAGATATTTTTAATAAATCAAGAAACATTATAAAGATTAGGGAGTTTAGTTCAGTTGAGGTTTTTTAAAGGTAATATGTGAAAGAGGTGGTGTGACTCCACAGATCCCTAATGATAATCATCACTAATTAGGATATCTGTTTTACCTCTAGGATGTGGACAGGTCACCAACATAATTTTTCATCTCATTTATTATTTAACAAAACTATTCATTCATATATGTATAGTCAAATAGAATGGATAATACAGACTCATGAAGACATTTTGTGCACTGTTATCCTTGATTTTTGATGTTAATTGATATGTAACCTACCCTAGGTCGAGTTTTATTAAAATAATTGTTTTCTCACCACCATTGGTATAGACCATTTAAAGAATAATATGGAAGACCGTGTTTTTATCCATTATGGTAGACTAGATTTTGAGAGGAAACAATTCTTAGACTAGAACTAGTATAGAATCAGATAGAGAGAGTACATGTAATTCATCATAGGATAAAGGAAACAAACGATTATCACAAATCCTATCTGAATAATAGGATGAGGCCTCTTGAGTTAAATGCTAGAGATCAATTGTTATTGAAGATGAATCCTCGTCATGGGAAGTGATATTTTTGGTTTTAGAGCATGCTTTCTCAATGGTTTATTGGGCATCTTGAGGTGTTCGCTCATGTTGGAGAAATTGTATACTAGATAGAAAATCCCCATGGTTGATAAGACTTCCTGATTTTTTTTCACAAGTAATATCTTTTTAGTTATCTACATAAAAACTCTTATGTCATTTATTGGATTTATATCCTTATTGCTAATGATTTTCCCATGGTACAATGGCCTATGGAGATATTGGACCTCCTGGAGAAGGTGTCGTGTCAACAATATATTCCATTTGTTCACGTATTGTGTCATTATGGTGGAAAGGAGGATATTTCAAAGGATCAAGAGTCATAGATGTGTACATTGTACCCATAGATGGATTATTTTTAGCAATTCACTAGTAACGTCATACTCTTGTGGATTTTTACCTTTATGGTTTGTGAGATGGTTCCCTTTTATTTAATTATGGTTACATTACACTCATCTGAGAAGTATCTATTTTAGGAGAGTGTTCATAATATGGTTGTTAATGCTTCCTGGTTTTGGGATGTTACCCTACTAATGATGTAAAACTCCTCTGATTGTGAGATCCTTGAGAGGTATCGCGTAGGTTGTTGGGTTGGATGACACATTTTATTTTTTTCTCTAGGTTAATTTTTGGAATATTGAGGATTAGAATGGTTTGATCTGTATTTAATGCAAGGTCCCAAATATGTGAGGTGATACCATTCAAATGTTTCTAATATTTGAGGTTCATAGAGGAGGTATGAATAATGTATTGTTGTGTTTCTATACTAAAATTTGAAAAACATAATAGTTTTAAGTCATGATGGCGAGGTTAATGGATTCAGTGAGAACATAATAAAGATAATTTTTATCATTTATATAAATCCATCATATATTTAGGTAGATCTAGTTGGTGATTTTATTATCTACTTGAGTGATCAACTACATGGATCTGCTATGTGAGTGAATAGATACATGGGTGATCAGCTACATCAATGATCAATTTTGTGAAATTTCTAGGTAAGAAATTAGCAACGTGATCGATTGACTATAAAAGATATTGGTTCTGTGATAGATTTGATTCGTGAAATAGATACATGGTGAAATCATCAATATATGGTGATTTGACTTCTTGTAAATTCATATATGTGGCTAAAATCACTCGGTGCAGCTGTTGGCTATGTGTATCTTCCATCTACGTGAATTCCACTATGTGATGATTTCATCTAGATCTATAAAAACAGACATGCAGACATTCCAGTTACACAAATAATGGGCCTTAAAATTTAGTTTATCAAATTTAATTATGTCCAATATTTTTATATTGGTCGAGGCTATAAAATTTTCCTTTAATTTGAATTTAAATGAGATATAATATAGGTTTAATTTAATCATTTAGACAAGAAAAATATTATCATTTCAAATATGTTCACTTAAAAATGAAGGTCCTTCACTTTATTCTGTCCATTCCAAATTATCTCATGATCATACATTCTATTACACATTATTTTGATTGATGGAACCCTTCTACCAGTGGAATGAGTTCTCTAATAGTGATTTCATCTTGCGCTCACCAAATTTTTGGTGTATCGAGTCATTTTAGGCATTATTTATCTAGATATGGGATTTGTTTATTCTCTTTGTTTTAATTTAAATTGTAATTTTATCATTATTTATCCCTTTTAAATGTTAATTTTGTAAACCAAATAATTATTGGACCAGATTAATATGTCATTTGGGGTAGTGATCACATGTTTTTTCTCTGTACCATGATAACTATTTTCCTCATGATTTTCAAGATAGTGTGATATCTTTTCTCTTATTAGTATCATGTATCATTATTATATGTATTATAATTTTGTTATGGATTGAAAATGGTAAAGAACATGTTGTATAAATTAATTAATTAATAATTTTCATTACAATAAATACGGAAAATGCATGGTTGAATCATTTGTTTCTTGTAATTTGATTATATTAAAATTGAAACATTATATATGGTTAATTTATTGTGATCTTATATGTGTTACTGTAATTGAAAAAGTATGTGAATAATGAAAAATTCTATTTATTATTATAAAAAAATACATGTAAATGAAAATATATTTAATGCTAAGAGAAATTTTATCTTTTGATAACCTGGTATTGATTAGAGCTTTTGGTTTCCCATAATTAGAAGATATGAATAATTAATCTTTCACATTCATATTAAATAAAAACTAACGATTTATAATGTAAATATTTGCAGTTTGAGTTTTCTATTTTCTTTTGAAGGGAAAATTTCCTTGAGTTTTGAAGTGTGAGATGTCATTTTGAAGTGAAGGCTGAATGCCTTGTTTTGAGTGACTGGTTTCCCTTTTTCCAATTTTTTTGTTTTATGATAATTTTATGATGTTCTATAGATACATTCCTTGTGAAATGATCCAATGATGGATAATACTCAGATAGATTATGTGATATGGGTTGAGTTATCCCGAATTTTGTTGAAACATTTGTAACCATTGATGGTTAGATGCATTGGGATATGTATGTTAGTGTTGTGGGTGGAAATATTGATGATATAATTGGTTGAATATGAGATTATCCATTTATTTTATAAATTTTTATGCTCTTATGAAATGAATATGTTTAATGTAAAAGAGATCAGTTTCTTATTTTAGCTACTTTAATTCTTCCATGGCTTGAGGCAGCTGGGTGTTCTTGGTTTAATTTTTCTTACTATTGGAAACATAAGATTGTTTTCCAAGTGTTCGTGGATTATAGAATTTTTCTAATAATAAATAATTAATTATTAACACACTTGATGGATGTTTCTATAATGGAAATGTGTGAATCATGAGAAACCATGGACTCTGTTTTGTTTATGCATGTTAGGCATGGAATTCACATGGGAGGTTATTGTAATATAATGTGGAATAATTTTAATTGGTAATTTAAGTGATAAAAAATTAATTAATGGAAAAAAATTATAAGAATAAATGAATTAATTAATATGTCCCTTTATTATACTTATGTTCTCCTCAGATATCTGGTCATACCAGTGTATGCTAGGAGTCTGAGAAAACGTATTTGCATTTGGGTCTATTATTGGGTTTTTCACATAGTGTGGTAGTGAGATATATAATATCCCACATATGTTCGGATTCATACTCTTCCCCACCCTTGTTTGTTAGGGAGACTAAAACTAAGTTGACACTGGGAGGGTGTTTTCCCCAATATCATGGTTGTAAGATGGATTGTTGAATACCCCATGTGGCCCTACACTCTTTTCATGGTAGTTAATTATAATAGTTTGAATGTTGGTCTATTTCCCAATATATAAGTGTGAATAGGGATCTTATTTCGTGTGGTTATTTCACACACATTTTTTACAAGATATAGCATCTAAGGGATTATTATAGTTATATCATGTATAGTTTGTGAAGTCTTGTTGAACCGTACTTAGTGTATGAGCTATAATGGGTTGGGGAATAATACATGGTGTATGATACATATCTGATAGGGTGACATGGATCCCTTTATCTACTCAGTTTCTATATATGGATATGTGGATGGGTTGATGTGATACTGTGATGCATGAAGTGCTTATTGTGATTAATTTCTTTGGTGATTATAGGATAGCATATTTTGGAGATAGGTGGATCAAGGCATGTGTCATTGGGGAAGATTAGAAAACCTATAAATAAATAGGATAAGGTCACAAATGATGCTTCAATATTATATTATATTATCTATTTAATGTGAAAAATATTAAGATTTAGCTATTGTGATGCTAGGAACAGAGTATATATGTTTAGGTTTGAGTTTGTTTCATATTATTTCACTATGTTTTAGAATGCTTCCTTAATAATTCATATGTGATTATCTAGGTTGGATCATACTGTATATTCTATTATGATCACCTAGTGTATATATAAATAATTTTTTATGTCAGTTAGTGACATTTTCAGATTGGGATGTAGATTATTAGCTCGATGTTTTTAAATAGGTGTTTGGGATTAATGGTCTCTAGATTTTTTACCTTCTAGGTACATTCATTTTTTCATTCATATATTACAGTAATATATGTAATTTAATGTCTAAAATTGGGATTTATTTAAAATATCTATGTAGTTTCGGTTTGGAGTATCTATATTTTTTCTATCTTCCAAATATTCTCATAGAGGGAAATGGCTTCCGTATGTATGTTTATTATACCGTCAGTGCTAGTCCTCAACTCAAGTCCTAATAGAGGCACGACATAGGAAGTAACCATATCCATTATCTCATTACCATTCAATGAGGGGTACACTTTGGGGTTGAGGGGTCATGATGGATTTATGAGGCTTGGTATTTATTAAAGAGAAATGATTTGCATTATAATAAATAAAAAGGGTCATATTCCTTGGATTGATGAATTTAATGATAAAATTCATGAACCTAAATAGTTTTTTAAGATTGTCCTCTATTGTTAATATCATAAATTTCATACAAATAAGGAATAAATTTTAATGAATTCATTTTTAATGAGGTATAGACATTTTAATGTTACTATAATTCCATATGGACTTATTATTTCACCCTATGTTTTTTAGATATAATGAATAGAGTATTCAAAGAATATCTTAATGGTTTACTTTTGTTATTCAATAATGATATCATGGTGTATTCTAAAAACAACGATGACCAAGATAATTACATTTATTTATTTCTTGAGACTTTTTTAAGTACGGGGTTTTATTCTAAATATTGTAAGGTTGATATCTGGTTTCAAGAAGATTATTTTTATTTTAGTATTGCCTCTATAGAAGAAATATAATTTGATCCCATGAAGAAAATTGATCTTATAGAAGGGAATACACCAATGAATAAAGCTGAGTTTTGTATTTTTCATATTATTTTTTCCTTACTATTATTGATTTTTTCAGATGTTTTGCTTAATTGGATACCCCATTAACCAGAGTTACACATGAAGGGGTTATGCACATTTTGATAGGGAAATTTAAAGAATGATTCGATGAACTAATGATGAAATTGGTGAATGATCCGATATTGACTCAACCATGTAGAAATTATAGGTTGGTGATATATAATGATGCATCAAATAAGGGACTTGTTTATTTTATAATGAATGTGAAAATTTTATTTCATATTTATTGAGGTAATTTAAGCCTCATGAATAGAATTATTCAACCCATGATCTTGAGTTGGAATCTTTTTTTGAAGATATGAAGGAATTATATCCGTGGTGAAATATGTGAGATATACATGGATCATAAAATACTAAAATATTTATTACCTTAGAAATAAGTAATTATGAGTAAAGAATATAACTAAAGCTTCTTAAGGATTATTATTCATTAGAAAAAATCATGTCATTATGACGAAAATGAGTTTTGAGAGGGATATTAGGTTCATGGATATATTAAATATTGATAACAGAATTAATAGTTAAGGAGTGACATAACTTTTTTTCAAATGAATGTGAAAAACGTTTATTAGACTACATAAGAAGTTATCAATATGATGATGAGAACATTCAAAAAAATTAAAGTTATTAATGAATGGAAATTAGTAGGCATCATTTTTGAAGACAGTGTTACAAAATTTGGAAATATATTATATACTCCATTTAAACCTGATAATAAAATGGAATTATAGGTAGAGACTCATAGCTCACATTTTTTAATACACCAAAGTATAACTAATATGTATTGGGATTTGGGGGAACATTTTTTATAGAATACATGACTCTAGAGATATCTAACTAATTAAAAAGATTCATAGTTTTTCAAATATATTTAATTATAATTATAAATAAAATTCATAGTCTTGAGAAAACATAATGATATAATGAATTAAATAATGACAAACCACAACTCTCCTCTACGATTAGAGACACCCCTCATAAACTCTTCTCCTAAAATAAACTAATCCACAAGTCTTGTCTAATTTATAACTCATAATATTCCTATGTCTTTTTTTCACGTTATGGAGTTTTTGGTCTCATCAAAAGAAGAAAACTTTTTTGATAAGGATGTTCTCATAGAGAATAATTCAAGAGGTAAAATCATCTTTTTATTTGTTTTTTTCTTTTCTCTTTATTTTCTTTTGTAATACACTCATCACTCCTCTACCCACACATCAGTTAAATTTATAGTATCATATATATATATATATATATATATCTGTGTGTGTGTGTGTGCATTAATTTTATCATTTTAATGTAAAGTCCACCATCAACAATCCTCTCCTCTTACTTTTATTTTAAAAATGAAAATATAATCCGTGAGGTATTGATTTATCACCTTCAAGTATAAATATTTTTCATTTTCCCTTTCTGCCTTCATGGATGGACATAAAAACATTATAATAGTTGAAATATATATTAAAATTTACATCATAAAAAAAATTATGTTCATGAACTAATATATCTATATATATATATTTATTTAATTAATGAACATCTTGTTTTGATGATCAAAATACCTCCAAAATAATCTAAACAATTATCACAAACATCTTATCTAAGGATTCATCCTCACACAAAATAACCAAATGAATTATATAAAGATTTAATCTATTTTCTTTTCATTAATAAAATATTACTTCAATTATGGATATCTATTCTAATTTTACATCATCATTCATACATTTATAAAATTTAACCAATATTTAAAAAAGAAAGAAATGAACACTTACGAATGATGAAATTGTATCTTATAACTCATCAAAAATCCCTTAAATAAACATAATAACGTTATTATAAATAAAATACTTGAAGAATTTTTTTAATTAATTAATAATTGGATTTAATTATATCATCTAGTATATTAAGATCAATTTCAAAACACTTTCAAACATTAACTAAGGGATTCTTTTTTAACATATATTTTTTCATCAAGGTTACAATTTCTCTCTATTTATCCCTATTTATTTGTATATTTTTCTCTTTAATCATACTAAATTCTATTTTAATGTTCCACACACATGTTAATATCCCAAATCATCTTTAATTGATTGGAAAATTTATGATTTATAAGGTTTCATTCCCATTTCTTCATGATAAGCATGCCCAATTAAAGGGAATTTCTCCAATTTTACTCATGTTCAAGTACCATCCTTAATATTTATATAAAACAATTTAATAAAATTTCCCATCATATTATGAAATTAAATATTTGTCAATTTATGGTTTTACACAAAAAAAATTATTAATTCCTCATTTTAAAAACTCTTTAATGTTTCTCTATAAACCATACTAATGTGGCTCATTTCCAATGTTTTCTAAACACTGTTATCAATTTTTTCACATAATTTGTAACATCATTTGATTTTATATATTAATAGTTTCCATTATGGAAGACCATTTGTGATTAAAATAAAATTTTTCATTAATTCTTTTAGGATACATCCTTTGATCATGCCTTATGACATGTTTTTGATACCCAATACTTTCATTGGGTAAAACTTTTGTTTATACCTCATGGTTGATTCTTCTTGTGGAAGAAATATGCATGAAAATGTTTCTTTGGGTCTATCTATATAGTGCTCCAATAAATTTGGAAATTTTTATTCTCATGAGACATCATGTTGGGACAGGGAGTGAACCTGATTCATTTACGGGACTTTTCCCCCATGTGTTATAATCCTCGTAGTTAGTGATGACTCATGTCTATATCTGAATTTATAATGTTCCAAAGATCCTATGATTCCATAATTAAACACCCCAATTATCTAAATGTAATTATTAGTTATTTTTATTCATGATCTTTGCATTTTTATATCCTCATATTATTCCTTTTAACTAATGAGATTTTCATTATTTCTATGTTTATACCCTTAATGGGATTTTTAAATCATGACTTTTGTTCATGTATCCATCAGGTTATACAATGTAGATATAGGAGCTCAATAAAAGACACAATATCTTTATAGATCATTTAAATAAATATTTTTTATACTTTTTTATTTTTACCATTTATAGGACTTAATCATCCAATGACACTAGACTTTACAATCATTGTCTTGTAATTTGATGGATAGTTATGAATAAAATTATATAAAAATATGTGTAAAAGGATATGGATTCTATTGTTGGTATTAGAAAATGGTATTGTTTTTTTGGAGAATATAACTATATAAATTTTGGAAGATCCCTAAGTATAACTCTATAACCATGGATAGCCTACATTGAAACCTATGGTATCACAAATTAGGATATTATTTTCATTTACCAAATTATCCTTAAATATCCAGTTTTTTAATTTTATATTATTATTATCTATGTATTCAATTCCCCCTAATTTTATTTTATTTTTCATAGTTAATGGATATAAATAGAAGAACTTTTTACAACAATCAATGTGATAAGAAATTTGATGAATTTTCTAATTATTATCCAAATCTGATAGGAATAGGTGTTCAATAATTCATGGAAATAATTTCTTAACTAGATCATGTTATATATAATAATGTTAATCATGTGTAACACCATGCTTCTCTTAAGAAATAGAATGTTTAAATATAGTACATTATTAGAAAAATTCATCTCATATTGATTGATTATTATGATCTGATCCTCATAGATTAATGAATTAACTTCAATGAGAATATATTCTCTATCTTCCGATGCTCATAATATGTGAATGTTGTGAAGCCAAAAAATCATTTTGATTGTAAAGATAATTAGTTGTGTACATTAATCATGAACACAAAGTACAAGGAGGAAATATATTCCATATATTGATATTATTTCATGAAAATATTTTTTAATAAAAAAATTTCTGGAACGCACTATCTTACAATGGAAGGGGATTTCATTTTACAAAATCAAATATAATACTTGTCTATTAAGGCATGTGAGGAAAATTCATAGGGCATGTATGATATTCCTCTAGCTTTGTTATGAAAACTAAAGCTATGTGGATCAATTCTTTGGGGGACTAAATACGAGTCTATGACATGTGTGGGAGATTAAATAATTTGATAGCTATAAGGAGACTATATGTTGTACCCTTTTGGTTTAAATGGATATCAGATTCTCATAGTGGTCTTATGAGACAAATGATAAAATAGTAAAAATGGTGTTTAATTGTGTATGAATAATAGATAAATAACATGTTATAATGAAGACCCAACATCCCATGTGTCATATGTGTTTTAATATATATGGGAAATTACATAAAGGTAACCATGAGACGCTTCAAATGTGTAAGAGAGGGTAAAAGTATAACAATTTATGAAGGGATATAAAAAATACCAATATTGTGGATGACAAAAAGAATTCTTAGAGAAAAACTCATCCTATAGTGTAGTGTTTGAGCTAAAAGTAACATAATAATTATTCAATCCATTTCCCTATGCCAAGGTTTATTGAAGGCAATCCACAACAAAACCTCCATGGCGAGAAGGAAGGGAATATGAAATCACTACTTTTGAGGTGGAACCAAAAATGATGTTGTGATATTTATATTGGTTATCCATTAAATAATATAGAACATAATATTTGATTTTGGTTATACACATTCTTCTATATCTTTAAAGTTTAGTATAACAATTAAAACACCACATCAAAATATAGAGGTTGGTTAATATATTTGAACATAAAATGGGGATATTATTTCATCCAAAGAGTATAAATCATCCCTAATTAATTTGTATGGAATAAACATCCAAATTATTGTTTTATTACACCCTTGGGTAGAGTTTGATTCAATTTTTATCATGGATAAGACATCTTTATACAAGGACAACATCCACTATCAGGAATGTGAGACCACTCATGAAATCCTGAGGTTTCCTCAAATTCAATACATGTGTATGGAAAATTATTAATCTCTTTTCAAATAATTTTATCAATTTTAGTTATTATTGAGTCATTATAAAGCATATATATCTCAAATTATTAAAAAAAATTATAAGAACATGCTTGAAGATGTGACCATTATGATGGACTACCCTAATGTGTTCCTTAAAGAGTTACCTATACTCCTCTAGACTGAAAGGTTGAATTCTCAATAGTAATTACTCATATATCTTTTCTATATCAAGTACATCTTATAAAATGGCCATCACTGAGATGGATGAACTGAAGAAGTATATACTATAGAATCTGGTCAATGGTTTATATGACTGAGTGCTTCACCATGGGTTTCACCCGTCCTCTTTTTCAAAAAGAAGAATGTATCAATGCACATCTTCAAAGATTATAATGATATTAATAAAATTACAGTAATGAAAAATTATCCTAGACCACATATAAGTGAATTTTATGATCAACTACCTGGGAACATGCACTTCTCTAATGTGGGAAAAAGGTTGTAATACCAATAATTAATCACGAGGAATTAATATTTTTTCAAGATTGTTATTTTAAAGATATATAGATACTATGATTTCATAGTGATTCCCTTGAGATACACTAATAAAATAGAAATTATCATGGATTTAATGAATAGTGTTTTTATATATTACCTCAAAAAAATTGGGTTACTATTTTTGATGTTATTCTGATATACTCCAACAGAAAGGAGGAACCTGTAGAGAATTTTAATACGGAATTAAAGACATTTAAAATGGAGATATTTTTTGGAATGTATAGTAAATGTGATTTCAAGATGGAGGAATTATAATTCATTGGGATTATTATCACCATAAATGGAATATCATTGGACCCTTCTAAGAAACATTCAATAAAAGAGTGTCCCAGGAAAACATATGTAATAAAGATTCATAGTTTACATGGTATAGCAATGAATTTCCAACTATTTGGGAATAACTTCTCAATATTATCAATCCAAATAACTAATTATACTATTAAGGAATGATATATTTGTTTAGACTATTGAATTTGAAGAATTCATCAATGAGTTAAAAAGAGGGTTACCACTGCAATAGTTCACACACTACCAAAATGTGTGGAACACTTTTTGGTATTAAATGATGCATCAAAGAAGGGATCAGGATTTATACTGATGATTAATGATAAAATGAAATTCTTAGTCTCTAGGAAGTTGATAATTAATTAGTAATAATATCCCATATAAGATCAATAGTTTGCAACAATGATCTTTTTATTGAAAATATGGAAGTATTATCTCTATCGGGTGAGATCTGAGAAATGTACTTATCCTAAGAACCTAAAATATATATTCACATAGAATGATATTAATAAGAAATAGAGAATATTTTTAGAAATCATCATGAATTATTACTTCTCAATCCATTAACATCTTGGTAATGAAATTATGGTGTAAGATGTTCCATGTAGAAAAGATCTTATATCTGTTTCAATGTTGATAAATGAGAAGGATCCAATATTCGTAGCTATGTAAAGGATGGACATAGGTATTGTTAAATAAGGAACATCACCAATCCTTTCTAAATGTATTTCTCAATTATCCCATATAGAGAAAATAATGGATTCTCAATGAAATAATATATAAATTATGAAAAGGTGGAAGATATCAACAATGGGAAATCCTGTGAGTTCAAAATAGATGAGGAAGGATTCGTGAGGTTTGGTTAATTAATATTTGTACCGTCTAATAAGAAGAGAAATAATCTGACTCTAAATTACACACATATCTCAAACATCTCTTTTCAATAAGGATGCATAAATATGTATCATGATCTCAGTGAGATATATTGGTTGGAAAATATGAAGAAGGAGTTTGCTGAAAATACATTTAAGTTCCCAGTATGTCACCAAATGAAGGCCAAAAGGAAAAACTATAAGGGCATGATGCATCCATTACACATAACTGTAGGATCGAAATGATACTGATTTTAGTATAGAAATAATGATGTAGATGATAAATATACAAGAGGGTGGTGAATTGTATACTTTAAAAAATTCCTTAGGAACATTTAAAGATGGTAATGTTTATCAAAGTTAAACAAGGTTAATTCACAAAACCTCTTAGTTCTACAAACTTGATGGATTCAGGAAATTTGGTTCCAAAATTGAAACGTACCAAAAGTTTACAAAAACAATGATTCAACCTTAATGTGAATAGAATTTTATTTAATCAGAGTACAAGTATAAGGATGTATAAGATATTTATACTTTCCTCAACAAAAAAAATACAACAGAAAACAAACTTGAAGTAGTACAAGTAACAAGTATAGAAATATTTTAGACCAAAGAGCATGGTATCCAACAACCATGGATAAAGGTCCCTTGATTTATTCTTTCAAGAAATTATATCTTACCAAAACCCAGGTAATCCCTCAATCTGAAGATCAATATCAATCTAGCTATCCCTGCAATATATTTATTTAGAATGAAATTGGAACCTCTGTCTTCCAATCCTGGAAGCCCATGATTAGCACGATCAGAGTCTACATGAATCAAGTCTAAACAAGTTTTTCACTCCCAAAAAATTTGTTCAAAAAATTTGCACAAAGCACAGAGAATTTAAAGATCCTCTCTCTTTTTCATATAATCTCTATATTGGTAGATCAGTACATCAATTTTCAATGAGTTTTTTATCTTGTTCAAATGAGATCTAATTTATAGGCAAATCTTCAATGATCGGCTCCCTCCTCCAATGGTCATATTTTTTCTTGAAATTTGGTGGTACCTATATCTCTGTCACTCAAATAATGGTTAGTAAATAACATAATGCATGACATCATTTTATACATATAACAAAGGTACACAAAAATATGGTTTCATAAACAAAACCACTTTTTGGAGTCTAAGGAAAAAAATAGAATTCAGAGTCTTTGAAATTTACCCTTTGGAGTCTATATTTCAAGGATATTTGAATTCCATCTCTCAGGAATTTGGAATCAGAATTATATAGACTTCTGAGTCTGAATTCTGATGAATTTTAATTCTTAATTTTAATGAATTCATAGTCCGAATTATAAAGAATTCAAAACCTGAATTCTTAAATAATTTAGAGTACAAATTCTATAGAATAAGGAATCTGATTTCAAAGGATTCGGACCCCGAATTCCACAAGAATCGGAGTCTTAATTTCAGTGAATTCGGAGTCTGAATTCATAAGAATTCGGAACATGAATGTAGAATGTTTTTTGTCTGAGTTCATAGAGTTTGGAACCAGAATACTGATCCTGAAAACACAACGCTCTGTATCTAAGTATTTATAGGATCCAGTGATTTTAGAAGTGAAACCAAATTTTACACTTAGAAATAAAATGAGATAGTTTTAGAGAAACTAAATTATGAGAAATGAAAACATGGTAAGGATAAATTTTCCTTAAGGAAGGAATCTTTTCCTTAATAAGGGAAATCTTAGGGAAAATGAATTTTTCCTTAAGATAGGGTGTTTCTGATTTTCAAAACATGAAGGAATAGAAAAATCATAAGGATACCTTATTGACTAACTCAACAATCTCTCCCAAACATAATGGAATGGAAAATCATAATGAATCCTTATTGACTCAATAATCTCCCCCTTTTTGGAAATCAGAAATATCCTTACAAAAAAGAATAAAAGGACATTGAAATTTTATTGGCTTGTAAAAAAAATTATCTCCCTTAATACATGGGAAATGATGAATACAACTAACTCCCCATTAAGCCTTGGAAACCCTAATGATTGTATTCTTGATTTCTATAATGAGATTTTCAATTTTATTGCATAAAAAATCTTCACGATGAAAACTAACCCTTAGATATACTCCCCCTTACTTAAGGAAATTTATTCTTTTTCATTGTATTATTTTTTAACATTACTTTCTCCCCCTTTGTGATTTTTAAAAAGGATTAAAGGGAATGGAAAATGAAATATGGTACCTGAAATATTAATACTAAACAACCAAATGTATAAATAGAAACCCAAAATTTTAATACCATTGGATAAATTTATATAAGTAAGGAATACAATAAAAGATCAGAATTGAAGAATATTATCTTTTCTTCTCCTTCAGCATCAACTTCTTCACTATGGTTTTGAGCTTCTTGAGTTCATTGGGATACTCCTATGATCGTTTTAGAAGCTGATATTGATCTTCTGTTTTCTTCTCTAAGGATAAGATTTTTTTCTTCTTGATACTTAAGAGATTATGCCTGCGCCTTTATAACTTCTTCTTTCTTAGCAAATTTTTCTTGAATTTCGATTCTCAGATCTCTTTCCCTCTTCCAACACTGAGCAACTGAATACAATTTCCCTTTCAGATCTTTCACCTCTTGGATCCTATAATTCTGATCTAGAGTTAGCATCTCCTCAAAACTATTTGTGAGATCCTTGATCATACCATATTTGGTTTCATATTCATCTTTATCAATATTTTGAAACTAATCAATAATTATCATGTCTTTTACAGTTTTCTTTGAGTATCCAGTCATCATCTTGTAAGATATTCTCTAGGTTTCGTAGTTTATGAAAATGGTTTTGAAATCAGCCTCAAGTTTGATGAACTTATCCATCACTGTGGATACTGAATCTGATTTATGATTTAAAGAGTGTTGAAGCATTTGGCTACTCAAATCTATACTATGAAGGATTGGAATAGTCCCAATAAGCTTCTTCAAATACTGGACTACGAAATCATGTCCAAGAGAGGATGATTCTGAATCAGAAATTTTTTTTGGTGATATTTCTTTATCTAACTCAGCAGCATTCCACTTTGAAGAACCATCAGCATATTTGTTCATTACTACACCATCGGTAGATGTATCAAATACTACCTATTTTCTATTATCAACCTTCAGAATGAATTCCTATAGATCAGGAGATTCGTGCTCACTATCATATAGTTGTACAATTTTACCTTCATCTATCTCTTCCTTCTCATTTGCATCCACATAATCTTCTAGATCAATGAAATATTTATTGATTCTTTCTTCTTCAGACAACCAATTTACTACAACTTTATCCTTCTCTTTAGCCTTCCCAGGAGTAACATGCTTTGATGATTCAGCTTATGAGGTTTCGAATGATAATTTTTCAATAGGGATTTTCTTCTCATGAAAATCCTCTACCATCTTTAACACATCTTCCATGTCACCACTCTCTTCTTATTTTTCTTCAACAAATTCTTCTTGATGCTTTTCCAAAATTACAAACATTTTTATTGGAGACTCTAGTAGTGATTCTATCAAGAAGGATTCTTGTACCAAAAAATTCTCTGAGGCTTTCTCAGTAACTTTCAGAAGTGATTGCACTATTTCATCCTCAGAAAACTTCTTCCTTTGCTTCTTTTCTTTTTCATACTTCCCTAGATTCTTGACAGCTTTTTCTTTTAAATATTTTGCCTCAGCAGGGTCAAAGCCAAACTTAGGCTTCCCTTCTTTCTTATTTTTCTTGGCTTCTCTCCACTTTTCTACAACCTCACCAGGATAAGATTTTTTATCATCTTTGGTGGTGAGAATTGGGTTTCATTAGCCATGGGGATTTTTTCCTTCACTTCTACACCCTTCAACTTCCTCTTCATTCCACACTCCTTAGAGGTCTCAACCTCCTCCTGTTTCTTTGAAATTTCTTCAACTTCCTCTTCAGTCTAGTCATATAATTCTTCGGGTTCTATAGAAAAACAATATTTCATTCTTATCAAAGTTTCATCACCCAGAAACATGACATTTCAATTTCTTGACATTAATTATCATTGAATTTTGAAGGATTCTAGACACCGAACAATAATCTTTGAAAGAATGGCTGGATAACTATTAATATGAGCCTTTAGATTTCAATTATTTATTTTCTCGAACATAGCCAAGAAATTCTTTTCCAAGTTTATTTTCTTTAGTTTTACCAAGAAATCTAGAATGTACATATCAGTTTTCTTCAAAGTATCCTCATCTTCTTTTCTAGGTACGATGAATCCTTGAACCCACAATTCTAGAATCCGATAACATTTAGAAAGATGAACAATCTTCAGATTCTTTATCTCTGAAAGACCAAGACAAGACATGGCCTTTACCTTATCTATACTTATTTGAACATCTAGTAGCTTATGAAATCAAAATTCAGATTCCCCTTCGTAAGGAATACCAACCAAGATTGCAACCTTGGTGTAAGATAGTGAATATGTCTTCCCATAACACTTTAATGAAAATTTTGTCCTTCCTTCTTCCATGAATAATGTTAATAACTCATAGAATTTAATTAAAAACATTGTATGTACCAAATCCTGAGATTTTGGTTTTGAAAGGCAAACACTTTTTCATCCATTTAGGTTTATATTCTTATAGATGATATAATCAATCTTTTTAAAAAACTTCGGATCAACTATCCTTTCTATGTATATCTGTCATTCAGAGATTGGTAGGACAATTGACATATCTTTCAGAGAGGATACTTCAGCATACCTTCAGAAGTAAGATCTGAGATGTTTAGAACGGTAATATGTACGAGGGAAGAGCTTCAAAATGCAAGGTTTTTAGTTTCAGAGTGGGACAACCATCATGGGGTCCTTTATATAGGAAATTGAGGCAACGATTCAACTTCAATACTCAATCCAACGGTTGAAAAAAAAACATTTTGATAAGATTTTATGGTTGAGAGGATAACCGGAAAGATATTTTGATAGAATCTAATCTTTTGAGGTTTTTAATAAAAAAAATTATTCAAGGAAAACGGAATATGAAAACACTAAAAATAGATGAAAATAAGAACCGGTAAAAAATTATTATAAATATTTAAGAAAGGAAGATTATTTTTCAGATTCCTAGGAATATTATTCATAATGAGAAAATTTTTCTTGAAGAACCTTAGATTCTTAAAAATATGATTATGAAAATTTTCAATACAAAAATCATTATTAAAAAGATAATAGAAACCAAAAAACCATTACAAAAAATTTTGGTACGAAAATCTTTTGTATGAAAAATTTTATGTACAAAATTCATTATTATGAATATTTTAAGTACAAAAATCTTTATTACGAATATTTTAAGTACAAAAAGCATCATTATGAAAATTATGAATACAAAAATATTCATTACGAAACTTCTAAGTACAAAAATACTCATTGTGAAGATTTTAAGAGAAAATATCCTCATTAAGAAAATTTTAAGTAAAACAATTTAGACTATGAAAAATTTATAGAAAAAAAATTAGACTACTAATAAAATTAGAACAAATTTTTTTTAAAAAAACTAATGAATAAATGTACTCCCCCTACGAAAAGGAGTTTCTTACTGTAAAATGATTGGTTTAAAAAGGAAGTTAACATGAAAGATTAACATATGGTTATCATTCCTAACTTCTATTTAATATATTAAAATCTATTGGAGGGTAATGATTTTGTTTAAATATCCGCAATTTGATCTTGTGTTAAAATAAATTGAATAATGATATATCCTTTTTTTGTGTGATCCCTAAGAAAGTGATTCCTAATATCTATTTGCTTTAAACAAGAGTGATTTTCAGGGTTTTTACATAAGGAAATGGAACTAGTATTATCACAAAAAATTTGTGTTTTGGTAAAACTCATGCCATAATCTGTGAGTGTGTGTTGCATCCAAAACACTTGAGCACAACAACTTCCAACCGCTATATATTCAGCTTCATTAGTGGAAAGTGCTACTCAGTGTTGCTTTTTTCATGACCAAGAAACTAATTAATCTCATAAGAAATGACAAGTTCTGGATGTACTTTTCCTATCCACTATACATCAACCAAATCTAGTATCTAAAAAACTTTTTAAAAAAAAATCATTTTCAGAGGGTAAAAGAGTCCTGGATCTATGGTTCCCTTTAAAAAGAGAAAAATCCTTTTCACTAAATTTAAATGAGATTCCTTAGGATTGGATTGATATCGTGCAAATGAGAATACTGAAAACATTAAGTCTAGAAGACTAGATGTCATGTAAAGTAGACATTCAATCATACTTCTAAAAGATATTTGATCTATTGGTTTCATAGCTTCATCAAGATCATGTGAATTTGAAGTACCAGGCTCGAGGGGCTTGTTTGAGTCCATATAATGCTTTGGTAAGTTTGAAAACATGTTTAGGATATTTTGTATCTTTAAAAATAGGAGGTTGTTCTACAAAAATATACTCTTGTACCAAACCATTAAGGAAAGATTATTTAACATCCATTAGAAAAAGATTGAAATTGAAGAATGCAACAAAGGCATATAGAATACGAATATATTCAAATCTAGCTACTAGATCATTTTCTTATTCAGAGTCTATTTCTTCTTGTTGATTATATATTTTAACAACCAATATAGCTTTATTTCTCACTATGATTCCATTTTCGTCACATTTATTTCTAAAGACCCATTTTACTCCAATAACAGAAGTTTTCATAGTTCTTTCAACCATGGTCTATAAATTATTCCTTTCAAATTAATTTAGATAATCATGCATAGATTTTATCCCATCTTCATCACCTAATGCTTCATCAGTGATTTTTTGTTCTAATTGGGAAAGGAATGATTGATGTTCTACATAATTTCTTAATGAACTTCTAGTCCTTACATGATGATTTACATCACCAATGATACTATCACTGGGATGATTCTCTAGAAACAACTGATTTTTGTTTTGTAAAACATGTTCATCAATATAGGGTAGAAAATCATCTAGGTTAAATGCTTCATAAATGTGTACTTGAACATTTTCCTTATCAGAAGTATCTTCCGACAAAGGTTGATAATATATTTTTGGAAACACATCTGAATGTATAGGTTTAGGTTGTTTAAAAACAAAAGTATCAGTTTCATCAAATTCGACATGTACTGTCTCATCAACAGTAAAAGTGTTTTTATTGAAAACTGTATAAGACTTAGATATTATAGAGTAGACTAAGAAACTTCCATCATCATAATTTGGTGCAAATTTTTATAGATTATATTAATTATTCAGAATAAATACTTTGCAACCAAAAACCATGAAGTAGGAAAGTCTAGGTTTTCTACCAATCCATAACTCATAAGTTGTTTTATTAAGAAAAGTTTTAATCAAAATGTGATTTGTTATGTAACATAGAGTACTTACAAGTTCAGCCCAAAACTTTTTGGCTATAGAATATTCACCCAACATGGTTATTGTTATCAACTGAAGAATAATAGTTCTTCTTTCAACAACACCATTATTTTGAGGTGTTCTAGGTGCTGAGAAGTTACGAGTAATACATTTTCTACTAAAAAATGTTTAAAAATTAGAATTTTGAAATTCACCCCCATGATTACTATGAATAGTTATCAAAGGAAGGTTTTTATCATTTTTAACTTGGGCTCTAAAATTTTTGAAATAAGAAAAATCTTCATATTTAATTTCTAGAAAATAGACCCACGTAAATCTAGTGTAATCAACAACTAAGAAAAATACATCATATTTGCCTCCAATGCTTCCAATCTATGTTGGACCAAAAATATCCTTATGCACTAATTGTAATGCATCAGTGGTTGAGACTTCACCAATAGATTTAAATCTTGATTTTTTAAGCTTTCAATATTTTCAAGGATCAAAAACTTTTGAAGAATTAAATCTATGCACCAGTAGATCCTTAACTAGTCTTTTCTTAGATATTTTTCATAGTTAACTAAGGCTACAGTATCATAACCTTCTATTCCATAATCAATAATGATCTTCCATTGCACTAAGGAATGGATGGTCTTGGCTCCTAAGGTCTTCAATGTTTATTTTGTAATCATTCTCTTTACTATTGGAAGAAAGAATAAACTCTTCCTTGAAATTGTGTACTAAGCACTTGTCATTCAAAAAATTAAAAAGGTAACCTTCATCACATAATTTACTTCTGTTAATGAGGTTGTGGTTAAGAACCTTATCAAATAAAACATTTGAAATCTACGTTTTTCCAAGAAGAACAGTATTACCTATACCAATAATTTCTCCCTTAGCACTATCTCTAAAAGTAAGTTTTCCTCCTTTATTATTGATAATCCTTTCAATGAAGTTTTTGTTACCAGTCATATGTCTGGAACATCCACTATCCGTGTACCATTTATTGTTGTTGGTACTATCATTATTTTGCTACAAATAAAAGTGTTATACTTTCAGAATCCAAACTTTCATGGATCCGATATTAGAAAATAAAAATTTAGGGACCCACATTTGTTTGGAAAAATAAGCCTTGTGGAATCCTAGACATTGAATTTTGTTTAAGGAACATGTTTTCCTCCAATGTACTCCACTATGACATTTTTTACAAAAGGGTGATTTGGATAGAATATAATATTTATTTTTTAAAATAGGTTTTTAGTGTGTATAACCTACTCCAAAATTATTTCTGTGAGGTCATATTTGGTAATACATCTTGTCAAAATTTTCTTTACCTGAATAAAATTTGGCCAGATGTTTCTTAAGGGAATATTTTTCTGATTTTAGGGTTATGACTAAATTCCTATCCTCAAGAAATTTTTCCTTAGAGTTATATTTCTCCTCAAAAACATTTAGTTTTGAAATATCATTCTTAATATCTTTAGAATGTTTTTACTTTTTAGAATTTACTTCCTTAAGGTCTTTATAATTTTCTTTATAAGATATCATCCTTATCATTAAGATCTCTAGTGAGATATAAAATCACTTTTGTAATAACCTCATATCTAGAATTTTCATTTTCTAGTTTCTTATAAATTTTATAATTTTTTTCTTCTAAAGACATAGAAAATCTGGACACTTATTCATATGAAGTTTTTTCTTCATTATCAAAAGATGAAGTATCTTCATCAAAAGTAATATCTTCAGGATAATTATTCTTATCAAGGGATAAATGTTTTAAATCCTCGGGAGAGCATACCTTGGCTATAAGATGTGTATTTGGGAAAGAATTAGTAGCAATGAATCTTATATTCTTCTGTGATGATTATTCATATTCAGAGTATTCACTTATAGATGAGTATCCACAACTATCACTCCAAGTTTTTTACTATAAGACTTTTCCCGTTCTTATAATGGCTGAAATTTTTCATTTTTTTCTCTAAATTCATTTCATTCCTATCCTTATTTTTCAAAAGAGTGAAATCACATTGGATATGACCTGTTCTTCTGCATTTGTAGTAAGTAACTACCCAATCTTTCTTTTATTTTTAGTCTCTCTTATTAAACTTTTTTTGATAGATATTCTTAGCTACTATTTTGTTCATCCTCTGAGCAGGATTAGCTAACTCATTCTCAAATATTTCAGTATCACTGGATTCTGATTGAATATTAACTTCCTCTGACATTGATCTAGTAAATCTTTCTAGAGTTTTTTATTTCGTATGGTTAGAAGTTGTTGTAAATGAAACACTTACATTTCCATTATTGTTCTTAATATTATTCACATCTCTCTTAATTCAAGTCTTGTGCTGAAGAAGAGTTCCAAAAGTCTCATCTAAGGAAATCTGGGTGACTTTACTATTCTCATAAATTGTTTTCCTATTGGACTCTCATTCATTAGGTATGATTTCTATGATCTTATCAACTAGTATTTCATCATGAATAACTTTTTCTCACATAGACTCTATGTTATTCACAATGGTCATGAACCTTTTTTGAACATTGCTTATATGTTCTCCATAAGGAAAGCTAAAGCCATGATATTCAACTCTCAACATAGCTCTTCATGACTATATAACATTAGATGTTTTAAAAATTGTAACCTCCAATTTCTTCCAGATACAATTTGAAGCATCAAGTGAGGATATTTGATTATAGATGTTCCTAGTCATAGAACACAACAAAGTATTGTGTTCCATATAGATTAGTTGATATTCTGACTTCTTTTGATTAGTAAAAGTTCTGACTTCCTTATCTGAAATCTTGTATTCTATAGTCAGCATAACAAATTTTTCCACTCCAGTATTAATGAAAATGGTATTCATACAATATCTCCAATATTTTTATTCATTTTGATCAAAAATAGGTGGTCTAGTAGTATTAATATTGTCGATTGAACCAACATTTATTCCTTTCATCTCTAGGAAAATATTTCCACACGAACTTGTTAGTAATAAAATTTTATGAAAAAGGGTAAAAATATCATAATCAAGGAAAATATAGAACAATGAAATACTTGATCAGGAATACTTATATGTGAATATATGTATTTCAGTGACCTCCTGTGATACCAATTTTAGGATCAAAATGATAATAATTGTAGTATTTGAATAATGATGTTGATGGTCAATATAAAAGAGGTGGGTGAATTTTATAATTTAAAAAATTCCATAGGAAATTTTAAATATGATAATGTTTAACAATGTTAAACAAGGTAAATTCACATAACCTCTTAGTTCTACAAATATTCATGATTTTGGATACATGGTTCCGAAAATGAAACTTACCAAATGTTTACAAAAAAAATTCTACCTTAAAGTGATTAGAATCTTATTTTAATCATATTACAAGTATACGAAAGTATAAGATAGATATACATTCCTCAAAAACCAAAATACAACAGAAAACAAACATGAAATAGAACAAGTTACAAGTATATAAATCTTTTAACCCAAAGATTAGGGTATCCAACAAACTTGAATAAAGGCCCCTTTATTTATACTTTCAAGAAAGTCTATCTTACCCAAACCCATGTAATCCCTCAATCTGAATATCGGTATCTGGCTTGGTATTCTTGTAATCCCTTGATTTTGAGGGAACTCGAAACCTCTATCTTCTAATCCTAGAAGCCCATGATCAGCACAATCGGAGTCTGCACGAAGTAAGTCCGATCAAGTTGTTCACACCCAAAAAATTTGTTAACCGCATATACACAAAGCACTAAGAGTTAAAAGAGCCTCTATCCCTTTCATGTAATCCCTAGATTGATAGAGTAGTACATAAATTTTCAACAACTTTTGGATCTTGTTCAAATGAGCTCCTATTTATCGGAAAATCTTCAAAAGTTGGATCCCTCCTTCAACGGTCATATTTTTCCTTGAATTTCAGTGGGACCTATATAAGTGTCACTCTAACAATAGTTAGTAAATAACAGAATGCACGAAATTGTTTTATACTTATAACAAAGGTAAGTAAAAATATGGTTTCTTAACCAAAACCATTTGTCGAAGTCTAAGTAAAAAATAAAATTCAGAGTCTATGAAAGTTAAACTTTGGAGTCTATATTTCTTGGATAATAAGATCTTGTTTCTCAAGAATTCGGAATCATAATTCTATAGACTTTTGAGTCTGAATTATGAGGAATTCAGATTATGAATTCTATGAAATTCAGAGTCTGAATTATAAGGAATTCAATGTCTGAATTCTGAAGAATTCAGAACCTAAATTCAAAAAGAATTCAGTGTCTTAATTCTAAGGAATTTGGAATCTAATTTCAATGGAATTCAGAACCTGAATTTCAAAGAATTCGGAGTCTTAATTTCAGTAAATTTGGAGTCTGAATTCATATGAATTAGGAACATAAACTCAGAAAGTTTGTATTCTAAATTCAGAGAGATCGGAACCAGAATTCAGATCCTGAAAATAGAATGCTCTTTATCTAAGTATTTATAGGATTCTGAGATTTTATATGTGAAACTGAATTTTACAATTAGTAATAAAAAGAGTTAGTATTAGAGAAACTAAAATATGAACAATGAAAACATGGTAAGGATAAATTTTCCTTGGGGGAGGAAAAAAATTCTTTTTAAGGGAAGTCATAGGGAAAATGATATTTTCCTTACGATAGAAATTTTGTGATTTTCAAAACATGAAGGAATGGAAAAGTCATAAGGAGACCTTACTGACTGACTCAACTATCTCCCCCAAACATTAATGAATGGAAGATTCATACAGAAACATTATTGACTCAACAATACCAACAGGTAATTTGGAAAGCATCACCATAAAAGTTTTCACCGAATATCTGAATACATCCATAAGAAAAAAATACAATATGTGTTTTTGTGAATCATCTCACAAAGGAAACTCACTTTATTGTAATTCAGGAGGACTTATCACTAGATAAACAGGAATGGATATACATCCTTGATGTTTAAATTATGAAGGAGTACTTAGATGGATTATATCTGATCGGGATCTGAGATTTACTTTTATCTTATAGAAGAAACCTCATCATTATCTAATAACTGAGAAATACTTCAATACCATATGTCATCCTCAAACTGATGGCCACTATGAACTAACTATTCAGATGTTGGAAGACATGTTGAGAGAATGATTTGTGGAAAAAAAGGAAGATGAGACCAACAACTGACCCAGTCTGAATTCACATATAACAACAATTTCTACAAAAGCAACCAAATGACTACATATAAATCCCATTATGGTAAAATATGAATAATAACGGAATTATAGAATGAAGTTAGATAATATAAGTTTCTAGGGTCTGGGATAGTCTATGAAATAGTAGATATGGTGAAAACCATTCATCAACACATCATGAAATACAAATACCAAAAAAAATGCAAACAATTGTTGATTACACCTTCAGTTTGAGGTTAGAGATATGGTAATCATACACATATTTCTAAGGAAGAGGTTCAAGAAAATTTGGAACTAATGAAATCTATTTCCCTTGTCCATTGTCCCCTTTCATACTCTTAATCATATTTGAGTTGTGACCTATCTACTAAAACATCCACCAACTATGTCCCAAGAAAAAAATGTTTTCATTGTATGCCTCTTGAAGAAGTACATACAAGATCCCTACCATGTATTGAGTCTAGAGGTGGTACAGTTGAAAAATGATCTCTCTTAGGAGGAGCATTCGGTTAAGATCTTGGATCATAGATATAATGTTTTATGTAACAAAAATACTCACCCGATCAATATATTATTGAGCAGCCATATGTATGAAGATGAAACATCCGAAATGGAAGAAGCAATGATATATAAGTACCCTCACCTTTTTTCCATTCAGTTCGTAAAATAAAATTTTGGGTTGAAATTTCATAAGGGGGGAAGAATGTAACATCCCATAATTCAAAAAATGGAAATTACATTATAATATTTATTATATATTGTATAAATCTCACGAATAACATATATAACACAGTAGAAACATTATAAATGATTAAGAAATGAATTAGAGGTATATCATGATGTTAAAGAAGTTATACTGATGAAATAGTAACTTCTCTATTAGAATAGTAACATGAACATTATGAATAGTAATCTAAACTATAGAATAGACAACCACCCATGAAATTATAAATAGAATTTAGTCATCATAAAAATTGTAATCTAATATGATTATTTCATGGTATAAGTAAATAAATATTTTATATATTCTTAATTAAGTATTGATATTTTTTTAAAACATATATGTTTATTTTAATTTTTTAAATTAATATAATTATTTAAATGAAAATTTGTTTTTATAAAATGTAAAAAAAATTAATATTTTTTTCTGATTGAAAAAAAATTCTATTGTACCTTAATTAAATTTTTAAAGTGTTAGAAAATAATTTATAATTATTGAATTCGTATTTTCCAACTAAATGGTGATTTCATTTCAAAATTATGTTTAATATATTTAAACAATTATTTTCATAAAATGGAGTAAATTTTTGAATTATACATGTCATAAAATTTTTATGGTCAATTTTTTGTATTTTCCTAGAATACATGATCTGTTACTAAAAAGTAAAATATTTCAATTTATAGTGTATCTACATTTTAAGTTAAATAAACCGTTACATGAATAATTTTTAAAGTAATAAACATAATCTAAAACTAAACATCATTATTTTAATATATTTAGTGATAAATATCAAATTATCCATAGTATTGATGTAAAATAATAATCTTATTGATAAAATAACGAGATAACACCCCTCTCATCCACTATAATAACCACCCCTAGCCAGAACTTCTCCTCACACCTATTAAGCCTAGAAGAATGTACAATTAATTTATAATGATCATCCCAAGTACCTATCACCCATCCAGGAGGTTCTAGTCTCAACAGAAGAGAAAAGATATTTCCCTAATAAGGATCTCAAGGAGAAGAATTAGACACGTAAAATCAACATTCACATTGTTTATTTTCTTTTCACTTTCTCTTCATTTATTATATGTTCATCAAATAAATCTTCTAAATATTAATGATAACTATAATATATTATATATACTTAAATTCTATTATGATAAAGTAAAATACACAATAAATTCACTTTTCATCTTCATTTTATTCTCAAAATAAAAATATTATCCGCAAGGTGTTGATTTATTGACTATGACGATGAAAAGTTTTCATTTTCGTTTAAATCCTTCGTGGATGGTAATAAAAATAGTATAGTTGTTGAAAATGATTTTGAAATGTATTATATAACTAATTTTATGTTAATTAACTATCATATATACATAATATTAAATATGTAATCCTAACAAGTTTTCAATGATCGAAAACCTGCAAAACAAATCTACCTTATTATCACTAACATCTTATCAAATGATTCATCCTCACCCCAAATAACCAAATGAATTATATAACCATTAAATATTATTTATGTACATTAATAAAATTTAACTTCAATTCTGGATATCTATTCCCAATTTACATGATCATTCATTCATTTATATAGGTAAAAAATCATTAAAAACCAAGGAAATGAACACTCGTTAATGAGGAAATTACATCTTCGAACTCATCAAAATGGTTGTATATGAACTTAATAAAATTATAATAAATAATATAAATTTATAAAAGGTACTTATAATATTAATTAATGTATTTAATTTTATTATTTATGATATAATGATCATGTTCATAACTCTCTCTAAAATAAGGTAAGGGATTATTTCTGAACCTCCATTTTTCGTTCAAGTTACACATTCTCTCTCTTTATCCCTATAAGATTATTAATTATTTAAATTTAATATGGCTACTATTTTTTATGTTCAAAACATATGTTTATATCCCTATACATCTCTATTTTATGGAGTAATTAATGGTTTATATGGTTCCATTCCCTTTTCTCCCTGATAAGCAAGATCGATTAACGGAATATTTTCAAACTATTACTCATTTTCATGTTTCATATTTAAAAAGATTTATGCCACAAATATTTTTATAAAATCAATAATATTATCATGAAATGAATTCACGTTTCATTTCTTATTTTACACAAAAAAATTATGACCTTTTCATTTTGAAGACTCGTTAATGTTTTTCCTAAAATTGTACTAAAGTGGATCATTTCCAATGTTTTTAAACACGTTTTTTAAATGTTTCTCAAAATTTTGACATCATTTTTTAATAGTTATGACTTATTTCCTCTATGTGTGAATATTTTTAATTTAAATCCATTATTTCAAGAAATATTTTATGACACACCACTTGGTTATGCCTTATGACTTGTTTAGGATACTCAATTCCTTTTATGGGTTATCCGTATGTTTATACCTCAAGTATGATTCTTCTTGTGGAATGAATAGTCATGATAATGTTATTTTTGGTGCACCCAGGTAGAACATAATTTCATTTGGTTATGTTTAGTCTTAGGAGATGTCATGTTGGGACATGGAGTGAAACATAGTCCGTTGTGGGACATTGTCTTCCATGTGCAATGATCTTGCTAGGTAGCATTTTTGTATGATTATGTCTTATTGTGTATTGTTTAAAAATTTATATAATTACATGATTACCCAAAACCATGATATACATGTTAATATTCCTTATGTTTATTCAAAATCCATGTATTTTTATATCGTCTTGTTATATCTTATAACCCATGGTCTTTGCATAAGTCCTATGTTTATAACATTGTTCGTTTTTTTAGCTCATCATTATTATTCATATATTTCTATGGTTATCCTATGTACATATTAATATTGATCTCAATTTAAGATAGGATAACTTAATGCAAGATTAAAATAAATATGTTCTATTACATTTCCAAGTATTCGGTTGTGTGTACCTAATCATCCAAAGTCAGAAGAAATTACAATCCTTGGCATATAATATAATCATTAAATATTCTTAAAATCATCTGATAATATTTTTATAATGTTTATTTCACTATATTATCAATTTATTGGGTCCCAAAATACCCATTTTGAATGATTTTCTTCAATGATAAGAAATGCAGATGTGATTTATTCTTTTTGAAAATTATATATGTTTCCTCTCCCACACTTAAAAAAGGAAACCATCACTCCACTCATTACTAAATGCCTAAAGTGATTTATATCCCAAAATTCATATCCAAACTAATTACTTACATCGATAAAAAAATCCCATACCCATTGTATTACTTACAAATCCATCCTAAGATAATGTTTGGTGCAAACCTAGAGAGGTTTCTGAATAAGAGGTAATGTTATAAAAAACATTTTTAATTTAATTTATTCTTTCAACTCCTCAAATTTTAAACCATAATGTTAATATAATAAAAAAATCATCTCTCACATAGTGAGATGTAATTATACTAATTGAATAATCTATATCCATATTTTCTACCATCAAATGAAAAACTAAATTATCGATCGTGTGTGTGGTAGAGTACCAAAAAGTGACCTGATGGAACATTACATCTATAAAATCATCTCTCAACTAGATATTATGGTGATATTAATATATATGTATAATATTTATTTATAATTAAAATTTTTTAAATTATAGTATCACATATTCTAAGAAGGCATATCTTCTTTTTAGGATTGGATCTTGATTTTGGGTTTTTTGTGATAATGGGAAAATTTTGAAATTTCATAAGTACATGTTGTGTACTCGATTGCATTGGTATCCATGTAATGGATTTGTAATGTCTGAGTACATGGAAATGTGAGGTGACCTGGAGTCCACCTAGAGTGGGACTTGGTAAAGGAATATACACACTGTGTATCCTCGGGTAAAACAACATGTATTTTTATTTTTAATGGTTATATTTGGCCGGGGTCACCTCTAATCATCAGAAATAACTTCTTCTTTCTTTGTCTCATCCAGATAGGGATATTAATAAATGATTATTCTCTAATCCTTGGATTCATTGTCTGTGCTCCGAATCGAACACCATCGATTGCGTTAGAATCTCCATGGTGAGTTCTTCCTTCTTCTAGACCCTATCTACTTGATTTCTCTTCTTTCGTGAGATATTTGAGGTTGAGATTATTTGACTTTTTATATATCTACAATGTTCTAGGTCTATTAAAAGGTTGAGGTTCAACTATATTGATAGTACAATGTTGAGGTAGATGGTTTGTGCATTTACATAGTTATCTTTTGAATATATGTGCAAAAACTGATGAATACCCTAGTTTAGGGTGTTGCATTTTTAGTGATTTAACCTTATTAATGCTTCTATGATTTTTTTCATGAGTAATGGTTTTTGTTTATGAATAAGGTTTATTAAATTCTTATAGATGGGTTTTCCCATGTTTCATTGATATTGGTCGTTGGGTCTAGAACTTCCTGTTAGGCTTTTACTTTTTCCATTAACAGTGATGTTGATATGGAGTTGTGTATATGGCATGCTTCTAATATGAATTATATCTATTTTTACTTGTATTATTTTATACTTACTATAGCTACTCAAAAAAAAATTTCGTGATTGTGTTACACATGGTTGTGGGAACCAAGTGTAGTGAGGCCATAGGGGGAATGGACACTGAGGAATTTCATATAGTGTCTATTAACTATAATGTTTCAAGGTCATTGGGTTGATGGACATTGAGGAAACCCTTAGAGATCCTATAGTATACAGTTGAGTGAACACATGGGGAATTATCCATTCAGTTCTTCCTCACAGAGTTTATAGTTTTCCGCTAAAAGACCACAGGAGGAATTGATGGTGAGTGTTTCCTCAGGGAGTCATTTTCTATGTGGAACAAGAGGGGTTAGACTATGAGTAATTTCCAGAGCATTGATTGTATTGTTTGGATGAATATTTTTAGATTTTAATTAATTTAGGTGAAATTATTGGAATGATTAATTTGATTACATCCTTGATTAATACTTCATTTTTCATATTTTTCCTGATATATATATATATATTCACTAATAGTTAGGAACGTGTCTTTTGGTGGTTGCCTATTAATATTTGTCTCATACCTATTGTGTTCAAGCTTTTGGGGACAAATTGATTATATTTTTCATGGTATATGTAAGGGAATGATCAATTCTACTTCAGGTACTTGATTACTCTAGAGCTGGAGAGCATGGGACCTAGCGGATGATTGAGATGCCGTGAGAGTTTACTTATGTACATTTTGCATAGGTTTAGTGCTATATTTATAGCATTGTGACGTTTTTTGATGCTTTCCTAGACATCGTTTCCTTGTATCAATTATATACATGTTCTCTAAATATTTATATACTTTTAGTATTCTATTGTTTACTTATTGTATGGTATTACTACTTCTACTATTGTATATTGTTGTTATTCCACTATGTTACTCTTTTGATGAGGGAATAGTTTACCCACTATCATACCCAAGGCCCTTTCTTCTTTTCTGCATCCTCTGTCATTTGTTGATATGCACTTGATACCATGTGACCAATCGGGTACCAGAAACCTTTTTGCAGCACTAGGAACCAGGACGTTACAAACTTGTATCAGAGAGAATTATTTCTAATTTCACTTAATATTATGTGACTCTATATAAGGATATAAAGAAATAGGTAGTTGGTAATAAGTTGTGTCTGGGAGTAGCTAACTGTTGTACTGGGAAAATCCAATATGCCTCGAATATTGAAATTTTTCTAGTTTTTCAATTATTGTAGTTGACTTGATTTAACCATTGGGTGGTTCACATGTTGTGTGTTGTTATAATTTATGTTATTGAGGATCTATATTTGTTGCAACCTGATGAGATTAGGGTATTCCATCTCATTCATCTTATAGGCACTTTCTAAAGATCACATGTCATGCATTCTTGTAATGCCATTTTGGGTGCATTTCCTGTTTCATGTTGTTGTGATAGATGTTATACTAGATATGCATGCTGTTGTGATTAATGCCTCGATAGAATACCTTATATTTGATAGGGTATTGATAATTTTGTAACATTTCATTTTAATGAATTCCAAAATTTCGTCTCAGTGGTGTTATGGGCCCTCATGGATTGGAATTTTTTGGATCATGTGTTTGATTGCACTTTTATACTTGTATATACATGAATATGATGCCATGATTTGGTTCGCAGGGAATATGGGCCCCCATGGATTGGAATTTTTCACATTAATGTCTGTTTTAGTGTTTTTATGGGGTTCCAGAGTAGTTCATGAGGATTACTATCCAAATAAAACCAGAATACACTATGTGTATTGATAAATGCATACTTTGTATCATTCTGATCAAGAGGGAACATCTTTTCTTAAGAATCTCTATGTACTCAATATACAAGTCGTGTGGTCCTTAATCGTGTGACATGTTGTGTGGGTAGAGACACAGGGTTGGGAAATGTTTGGTGGTTCACACTGTGTACTTGGAGTACATGTTGGGTAGTAAGAGTCATGTATCCATCCGTGTGACCAACAATATGGGTGGATAAAACCTATGTTGTACACACTGAATTTCGTTCTTGTATGCCATGTATAGTCGACCATGTAACTGACCATGTGACTAACTATGCAGGTGGTTATAATTTAAGGCGGTACACATTTTGTTAATAGTGAACATGCTATGTGGAGTTACCTATGAAGTAACCATGTGTTTAGATGTGTGGAGGAACTCAGGAAGGTGGAAAATGATTCATGAACACGCCATGTTTTAGGGGGAACACACCGTGTGTATGGGTGTTACATGACTAGAATTGGCAAAAGTATGTGCCCATGTAAAGGATTAAAGGAACACACCATATAGTGGTTATACACACCATGTTTCCATGTATTATAAAACATGAATGTTTTATTTCTCATGTTCCTTTCATGCACATCATAGTTTCATTACATGATAATATTGATCTATGGGGTTTTCTTGACCTTACAGAGTCAAGCCACCGAGACATCCTCTGATTGTACACCAGATAGAGGTCAACGATGTGACATTATCCATATAAGATTATAGACTACCACAGATCCTTATATAATTTCTATCTTGGATCCAGCTTGATTTTTAGATACTGCTGCTGATGCAAAATTTCAAGAAGCCTTCATGATTTTTATGTTGAACATTCTGGGAGACCCACACCGTTCCCTGTCAATGGAAGAGTTGACATGAGTTTTTTCATAGCTGCAACCACTCATATTATTAGTGTATGGATGACTTCAGGCTGTAGGGTTGTGGTTAGAAGCCCTGATGTCAGTCTTTGAGCATCTAGATATGCCTCCAAAGGGGATGATGAAGCTCTGTACATACTTACTTCATATATCCTCCAAGGGATTTTGGGATGTGATATTGCAGGCAGGGAACCACCAGGATTTCGATTAGGATGAGTTCCATCATGCCATCTATGATTAATTCTACCCAAATACTATGATAGCTGACCAAGCCCTAGAGTTCATGAGTTTGGAGTAGTGTATTATCTCAGTCATGGAGTATTCTTCTCACTTCATAGACCAGCAATAATTCAAACCCATTCCAAGGGGTGATGAGTTATTTAGGATGAGAAAGTTTGAGGATGATTTTGGGCATGACATCCTATCAAAGGTTAAAATATTTTGGTTCAATTCCATCACTTTTATAGTAAACCAGGATTCGATCACAGAGTAAAACCTAAGGGGTTCTGGGGCTATCTGCCAGTGCGGCATGACACCAGGAATTGGTACCCCTCCAAATGACAGAAGAAATCTCCACAGGGAATATACGTGTAAAGATATGATTAGGCGAGATACTCTATTAGGTAGACAGTTGGTATGATACCGGTGTGGAAAGAGTGGTAGTATGATCCCACATTTCAATATATACCCAGTTTGGTGCTGATTTTATGGCTAGATTAGTCATCTTCAGTGTTTCTATCTTATTTTTTCACTAGAAGCTGCTGATAGAGGTTCTGTTTTGACTCCTTATATCTGTGTAGGACCACCAGTCCCACATCTCTCAGTGAACTGGTGTTCTTCTGGCTGTTCAGGCTGATGTGGAGGTCCTAGCCATAGTGGTTAGACCCATGGTTTTCGACAGTCGTAGGGAGTATCAGCTTAAGTATACCAAACATATTCATTGGGACGCGAGGCGGGTCCAGATTTTGCGATAGAGCAGTCCCAGCATTAATAGAATCTCATACCATCTACAGTTATAGGTTTGATACTAGTTACCTCAGTTTTTACATATGCACTTTTTCATATAGGGGATTCCCATAGTATCATATATATTTCTGTTGTGAAGAGCCTTGGGATATGTATCTTTACATATATTGATATCATGAAACTGGACACACCATTTGGAACTAGAAAAGCTAGTGAAATTCACTGCAAGGAGTTCCCTCTTAAGTTTAGTGGGTTTCAGTTTTTATGGGACCCTTAAGTATTAGATATTATGATGTATGACATCATTCTCGGAATGGATTGGTTTGTCTTCTTACAATTTCTATAGTCGCATGGTGAGAATTTCATCACCAGAAGGTAGTTTGTTTCTATATAAGGTTGAATGGGATGTCCAGGTGAGCAGAGCAGGACACAAGCATCATGGGTTGGGAGAAGTTATAGTCTAGATTTTTAGTCTATATTTAGAAGACCAGGGGAATTCACAGATGGACTTTCCTCCAGTGGTGGAATGTTTAGGAGATGTATTTCCATAGGAATTTTCAGTTTTTCCTCTACAGTGAGAGGTATATTTCTCATTTTATCACGTTCCTAGAGCAGCACTGCTATCCATTCCTTCTATTGGATGGATACACAAGAGTTACAAGAGCTCAATAAGCAGTTGGAGTATTTGCAGGGAATGTGTTTAATCCGACCTAGAACTTGTCCCTGAGGGATATCCCATCATTTTTGTGAATATGGTGGGCGATACCTTCATACATTGTGTGGATTCTCAAAAGATGAAATATTAGATGGTAAATGATCGATATCTCTTTCCGAGGATTGATGATCTCTTTGATTAGAATCAAGGAACCCGAGTGTTCTGGAAGATTAACTAGAGGACAGATTATCATAAGCTGCGAGTTAGACCATCAGGTATAGAACTTACAGCGCTTCGGAGCAGGTATGGTCTACATAAGTATTTGGTTATGTCATAGGGTCTCTCTAATGAGCCTGTAGTTTTTATAGCATTAATGAGATGACTATTCCATCCACACATTGATTCTATTATAGTCGTCTTCGTGGATGATATATTGGTGTACTCTCAAACTCAACACAACCATGATACCCATTGTGGGATTGGTTTGAGTACACCGAGTGAGTATGAGTTATATGATAAAATCTCAAAATTACACTTTTGGATGGACCAGATCCACTTAAATGGTTTGGTTATCTTAGAGACATTAGTGTCAGTAGTCCTAAAAAAAAGTGAGAACATTAGTTTCCTAGGAGTATTCGAAAAATGTCATTGAGGAACAGTGTTTTCTAGGGCTGTATGGTTACTGTAGACATTTTATACATGAATTTTTACAAATACTAATGCCATTGAAGGGCCTGACTAAGAAAGGTATGATGTACTTGAGGACAAATACCCGTGAATAATCCATCCAGGATATGCAAGTGAGTTTGAATTCGACACTGATACTTCTTTTTTCAGAGCTATGTAAGAGTTATACAATTTACAATGATGCATCAAGTATCAGGCTAGGAGAAGTACTTATGTATGGGAAATGGGTCGTTGTGTATGGGCCTCGACAGTTGAGTACACATGAAAGTAATTACCCGACACACAATCTTGAATTGGATGTAGTTTTACATGCTTAACACTTTTTGATACATTATATATAAGAGAGCATTTTGTGGATTTTATAGACCAAAAAATCCTCGAATATATCTTCACTCAGTGCAATATGAATTTGAGACAGTGAAGGTGGGTTGAGTACATTCTGTCCTTATATTTTGAACTTTCCTATAAGTGTGGGAAAATAAATGTAGTGGATAATGAATTTAGAATGAGGACTCAGATGTAGGAAGTTCAAGAGGCTAGTAGTGAGTGATAGTTATGGCTCTGGTTTCTAAGATGAATTTTGATGTGCACGATAGACAGGGTTAGAGGTTTCTTTCTTCAGTAGCTATTACCTCTATAATTCTAGATCGAGTGAAAATGAAGAAGATCTGAGATTCGGAAGGCCTAGTTCTAGGGGGAGTTTTTCAGGATAGGAACCTATACCCGGATGGACAGTAGGTGAGGATGATCTCTTTTGCTTCTATGGGAACGTATGGGTTTCAGTAGACACACAGGAGGAGCGGATGTGATATTTTCATTCTTTAGTTTGGGAAGTTCATCTGATTGTCCCGAAGATGTATCGACATCTACACCGTCAGAATTAGTGGCCCGGTATGAAAAGATATGTCACTGGTTATTTCATGAGGTGTTTCATCGGTCAGCAGGTTAATTCGGAGCATCAGTAACCAGCATGGATTTTACAGTAGTTACCCATTCATGAGTGGATGTGGAATGATGTCGTGATGTACTTCATGATAGGTTTTCAATCTTTTATTCAAAATAACGATGTAGTTTGGGTTGTCATTGATTGACTCACGAAGGGTACACATTTCTTACCGATTAAAGATATATTTAGTGTTGAAGAACAAAGAAGGTTGTACATCTGGGAGATATTACATTTAAATGAGGTTCCACACTGTATCATTTCATACAAGGATGATCATTTTACTTCTTGGGTTTGGAAGGAATAATATAGGGATTTGGGAACAAAGGTACAACTGAGTATAACATACCATCCTCAGACAGATGGAAAGTCCATTCATAAAATTTAGGTGTTGAGTACATGCTTTGAGCATGATTCCAAGATTTTCTAGTATCTTGAGAGAAGCACATAGATTTTGAGGTGTTTTACTAAAATTATTGTCTTCTAGAAACTATTCATAAGGCACTCTATGAGGATTTTTATGGTAGGCCATGCCGATATTCCCTGTGTTGGCTAGAAGATGGAGAGGTAGCTGTGTTGGGACCTCGTCTTGTCCAAGTGACCAAAGAGAAGGTGGATTTGATTTGGAAGAGGATAGATATTGCACAGTCATGGAGTAATTCTTATGGTGACTAACAATGATGACCTCTAGAGTTTGAGGTCGAAGAGAAGGTTTTTCAATGTGTCACACTACGGTTGGGACATAGGATGATTAGGAGGCAATTCAAGCTATCACTGAGAAATGTTGGGACATTTTCCGTTATAGAGAAAGTTGGGGAGGTTTTCTATCATCTACAGTTACCACAGAGGTACCCGTCCATGCGTGAGGTCTTCTATGTTTCTAACCATTGGAGTTACATATCATACCCATGTCATGTTTCCCAACCTGAGGAAGTTGAGTTAGAGTTTGATCCATCATTCGATTAGCATCATATCAGGATTTTTGATCAAAGAGAGAATTTTTTCCGTGGATGGCATGTTCCTCTAGTATGGGTGTTATGGAAGCACTGGCAAGTATAGGACAACACTTGGGAGAGGGAGACCAATGTGCAATAATAGTGGCTGTAGCTGTTCGAGGATTCTTCTGTGCCTCCTTCTTAGGGAAATTCTGGTGGTGATTGGAAGTGAATCGCATCACTACGTAGTGGTGGTTTTCCCCACATGCTCAAAATTGATAACATCCTTTTCATTTTTAAATATTGGTTCTGGAAAATGGTTGTAACATTAACATAAAACATTAAAATGTATTTATTATTTTTTTAACAGTATTTAATTATATATATAATAAATTTAAATGAAGGGGAATATGAAATATGGTATGCATGAGTTGATTATGATGATTACATCTTCTTTGATAGACCACAGTTATCATACACCTTATGCCTTCAGAAGATGGTATAGGGAAAGAGAATAATAAATTTCATTAGGGGACATAATCTATGGAGTTTTGTGTGAATATATTGTATTACCTAAAAGATCATACATTGGAAAAAAAATTGAGGGTAATAGGTTCCCATTATAAATTTGGGGAAAAGACACAATATGAGTTTCAAAAAATATTTAAATATAATATATATCATAATCATGTAATGATGGGTAATAGAACCCTTAGTCGAATATAATACATGACAAGGTCAAAATGAACTAAAATAATCACATTTTAATCTATTTTTTGTCACATTTTAAGACTTATCTATTAGTTAAACATCATTAATATAATTTTAACCTTAACCATGATAACAATAAATGTTACCCTGATAAAATAAATTTATGACACAAAATAATTGGGACCTTCTATAAAAATAATGATATATTGATTCCAAATTTTGAATCAGATTTTTAGTTTCAATTTCTATATGATTATGAAAATACTTTTAATCTATATATATATAATTCCGGAAAAATAATTTCTAGGAATATAATTTATCAAATAATTAAAATAATATTTCATCGAAATAATGTAAAATTATTATGATTTTATTCGGTTAAACAATTGTTTCATTAGTAATTTGGAACAGGGCCCAAAATATTTTTTCCTTCCAAATATAACAACATATGAAAATAATCCAAATCATTTAATAATTTGAATATAATTTTACTAAGTTCATAAAATTCATTATTGGGGTCCAAATATTAAAATATGTATTAATAAAAGTATTTTACTATATAAACATATATATATATATATATATATATTCAATTTTTTTGTTTTAATATTTATTATTTAATGATTATATCACAATCAATTAATAAAAGATTTAGTATTTTAATAATCAATAATTTTTTTATTAACAAAATAGTATATATTTTAATAAAATTCCATTAATTTCATCACAATAATACTACCAAATTATATTTTCAAAAAAGAATTCAATTTATCCAAATAAAATTAATAGGATGGGGAAAATTAGTTATAATATTCACACACAAAATTAAACAAAAACCATGTTGAAGAATATATTTTTTCGATGAATAAAATGACATTTTTTTATAATTACCTTCCTAATAAAAATAATCAAACGAGTGTAATATATTTGAATGAATATTTTTTAAATTGCACAAAAATATATCTAAATTTTTTATAAATTAAAATTATTTAAAAAAAGAAAATTAAAAATATAAAAATGTTTTTAAAAAAATATCTCTTTTAACATTAGATTATATTAAATTTTTTAACCAATCAATAAGTGATGAATTTATTCCAAAATGTGTAAAAGAAATTTTCATAACTTTTATGGTTCCATTCATACCTATGAATTCCATGTCTAACAGAAAAAATTCACATTACAAAAAAAATAATTCTATAGTATATGAGGGTTTTTTATACTATGTATGGCTGGTGAAGCGTGATATTTTAAAATAGAAATTTATTTTAACAATAATATTTCATTTAATATATTTTTATTACTTTTAAATTATTATAAATTATAAAAAATTATGTAATTAATATTATATAACTATTTGTTAATAAATTAATATATATAAGTTTGTTACACAAGATCTAAAAATTTGATTAAACAATACATGTCCTCAATTAAGGTGACCCTATAACTCATTCCATTCTTTTGGGTTGATACATTGTTTTAACATTTATTTTATCTATATTTCTTATTACTACTTATCAAATGTTATCTAAATATTCTATATTTCTTTTTCACATTCCCAATTATACTTATATGAATGTATATACTTCCTCGTGATGAATTCATAGTCATCCTAAATTATTATTGATAATGAATTTAATTTTAAATCTCTTTGTGGATTCATTGTTTGTGTATTTGTTATATTCATGAATTTTGAACATTTATTTGTATCTAAATTTCAATATAAAAATAATATTTTCCCTTTATTTATTGGATAACAAAAAAATTATTTATTGATAGAATTTAAAATATTTTTTAATGAAACCCATTATTTTTACATTTATTTACATGTTATTTTGTATCATATATGATTATTTTTATGTGTAATTCATTATTATGAACATATTATGATATGATGATTTGAAAAAAAATTATATATGCCTCCATTTAATTTGTTTAAGAATTAAATATCAGGATATTACTATACATATACATGATGTAAATTTTATTTTTATTGAATATTATAAATAGAAATTATGTAGTTAGTTTCTACTATAATGTTATAAAATATTTTTAGTGTGACTTGATGAATAATGATTCTATTTTATTTTTAATAATGTACCATATTGCTTGTATCATACAAATAAATTTAATATGATTATGGGTAGGATCTTATTTTTATTGTGTGTAAATAATTATTTCTGACACCCATGAACTCATGTTGATTCAAGTCACATGAAAGTCATTATTATTTCTCTTTTTAATGGTATTTTTAGATCATAAATTATATTAATTTGGAATCCAGGTTTCCATGAGATATAGAAATACAGAAAAACTATTATAAAGAATATTTTACTTGATTCTAATAAATTGTATTGTTTTACATATCAAAAATTGCATTAACCCTTTTTTACAAGATATAACCTATCAATTTTCTTGTGTTTTAATATATTTTATGTATATATTAAAATAGATTTATTAATAATTTATATATGATTTGGGTAATCATAGTTATTATTAGAGTAATTATTATCCAATTTTAAATTTTATTAATAATATTAATCATTTGATAACTGTTTTATTTTATAACTTAATAATATATATATGATTTTCTAATTGAAAAAATATTTATCTTGATATTTTATACATATGTTTTCAAAATTATATTTTGATTTTTTTTAAATAAGGATATGTATGAGAAACTAAGATTTAAAACCATCTAATTATTAATGATATGATTATATAATTAAAATTTATAATGTAATGGGATATTGATATTAAAACCTCAGAGCGGTATGTAACCAATTCTCAGAACATATACACAATATCCTAAAAATAGAAGGATAATAATTTCTAAATAAAGAGAAATTATCAACAGAGTCCTTCAAACAATAATAACCAAAATCTATTTTTGGATCATAAAATCCCTATATAATGAAACAATGTGTCTCCTACATAAGAAATTTATTTTTCACTGATTCATTATTTTTAATTGGAGAAGTTTATTGTAGAAAAATCTATTTATAAAGAGAATATTATAAATTGTGTACCACGATAATTAATAATACAATAGAAGATATTTTAAAAACCAATAGAGTGAGATGAAATCATTAAGATATTTAATTAAATATATTTTAATCACACCCTTCTATCAATAAGGGGACATCATTTCTAGATCATTAGAACATGATAAGGAATACCATAATGAATATGATGCGAATTTTGAAAGGCATTCAAAGAACACCTCTGATTTATTTATCAACCATGATATAAAATAAAAATATTTTCTCGTGGATTAAATCAACATATAAAAAAGTATATTTATATCCAAATAATTGGGAGTAAATAAAGTGTAGTTTTTTTTTCTCTAATGATATAGATTTGTATTTTATAATAGTCCCATTAATATGGAGATCATAAAATTTTGATGGTGTTTAATTTTAGAGGATAATATGATAAAGCACATGGAAGAAGTATGATCTAAATAAGAAAATTTAAATGATATAAAAATAAGAACTATGGGATCTTTCAAATGTAAAATATGAAATTTATTATGTGTGTAACTAGAGGTAATTGAGAACAATAGGGTATAAGGGACCTGAAAATGCAACATAATTTAATGGATAAAATTAATGAGCCTCTAAATTCAGAAATTATATTGTAATACACCAAAAACATAGAACATAGGGAACTATGTATACCAGATCCAAAATCTAAAACTCTTAGAGGATTATAAACATAAAAAACACATATAACCCGGGTGAAATAGAAGAGATATTCTATCACCACTGTTATAGTGGAGACCAAATTGATGTGTTGAATTAAATGAGTATTATTCACTCAATATTAGTGATCATTTTTAAAAATTGGGCGTTGGAAATATTTTGGTAAAAATTTTTTAGAACTACAAGAATAATTCTCATAAGAATAGTTATATTTGTAAATACCATGTGGTAAATGTTTTGAAACCAAAGTTCTTAAATAATTCTAGATTAATATTAGTGGGTTCATTAATTAAAAAATATCATAATTGCTTATCTGAAAGAATTTAATTCCACATTAGTTAGAAATTATCTATTTCTATAAATATATCAATTTAAATTCAATGACAATGAAATATCATTTAATATCATGAACTATCTAATGAACTTATAAAACTTATTGGACCATTATGAACCTTTGTTTCTTAATCCATGGATTGTATAAGTACGAATATCATATGAATATTCATATCTTACATAAATGGATGAGATAATGGAATATTGAAAACATGAATACATTAAAATTATACGGGATTATACATATGGACTCGAAAAAATATCTTCCCAAATATCTGCGGGGGTCATAAAATAGAATTATCAATAGAACATATTCTTATTGTGGAACTTATATCATATATCCCATACATAATATATCTGGTATTACATTATGAATTACAAGAGAAAATGAAAGAGAATATTGAAAATGGTTTTTATTTCTTATAATATCACCATTGGGTGAAATAGTTCTATTTTTCTTGAAGGTGGATAGGTCACATAGACATTTCATAAATTGTTGATGGATATATTAGATCAATATAAAGAAAAAGTATCAACTATTTTGGTTTTATGAAATGTTCATTCATCATAAAGGACCACAATACATCTCAATAGTTCATCTTCATTCTTGATATCATTATCTAAATACCATGAAATAATATATTTACAAGATAAAAATCAACATAAAATATATAAAATATGATTTTATAGTGATTCATTTTTAATCAATAAAATTCCTTGACTTATTTAGATAAAATATGAATAATGGTATTATGACTATCAATAATATTCATAGTGTTTTTTATTTTCAATATTATCATAATTTATAATAAAAATTAATAAAAAAATGACATCATTGATTTTTTTTAATATTTTAGTAAAAATATTTTTTTATAAAAATGGTAAAGAGTGTAACTCTATAATAAAGAATGTACCATTAATAAGAAATATGATCATAACTCAAATAGTTTACATTGATAATATAAAGAAAAATTAAATATAAGAATTCCCCCAACCAATAAATTTTAGAGTGATCCACACTTATATTGGATAATATAATGGCTTTGGGGTATAGTAGAAGCAATGGATGGAGGAGGAAATTTTTTCCAATAAAATAAATCGATAAATCATTGACCATAATGAATTCACCATAGATTTATATATATAGGATCATGAAATATTAATATAAAATTATTTTAAATTAATAATTTTTTTAAATTCTATAATCTTCATGATAAATTTTATTCCACTACTTCTATAATGTTGTCTTTATGATATTAATCCCAAGAATTATTCCATTCGAAGTATCCATAAATACATTGTGAATCTACAAAAGATATTCTTTATTTCATAGGTGTTTTTATATTTTCATAAATCTATTTATGTTTTTATCAATTTTAATGAGTATATCTTAATTTCTTCTCCACTAAATAGAGGAGATAATAGGATAATTATCTTTATGGCTTGAGTAAAATTTTCCAAAGTGGTAAACATATATTTTTTGAAGTTGATTTATTTTATATTACAGAATCAGAAACAAAAAATGAAAATTTAATTAATGACCATATCATTTAATTTAATATAAGGCATAATCCATGTCAAATATAGTAATTGAAATGTTACTATTTTATAACTTAGTATGAATTTAATTGAATATCATTTCATAAATAAATAAATTATTATGCTTTAAATAATATAAAAAATAGTATATCATTTCAATAGGATTAATAAATATGAACTTCCTTAAACATTAATATCTATTGATCCTTGTATACAAAATAATATTTTGGTAAAATAAAATAAATATTATAATTGCTCCAATAGTGTATATATTTTCATGTTAATATTTCCATAAATTTAAAAAACACTTTATTTGGATTAATTATTGGAATAAAAAATATAACCATTATTATTTTTATAATTGATGATTGGAATAAAATACATTATTTTTCATTTTAATCAATGATTGGAATAAATAAATAATATTACAATTATTATGTTAATAATTAGTAATTAGGAAAATTTAAAATCCAATATTATAAAAGTTAAATACTTGTTATTTAATTTTTATGATAAACTTTTAATTTAATAAATATTATTCCAAAATCATGAAAAAGATTATTTTGTAAATATAAATTATATTGAATTAAATAGAATTTGAGATAAAATATCTATTTTTATCTATATGTCATATTTTCAATTTTTTTAGGTGGAACATACACAACGAGCATGAACAACATATTTAAATATTTTAGGGAACACATAGAAAAAAAAGTAAATATATTTTCCACATAAACCGTCAGATAAATTCAAATATCTAATATATTATCTTTTTCAACTTATACGTAATCATAAAAGAAGCATACTTGGGTTATCTCCTAATATGATTAGTTTGTGTTTTTTTTAAATGATTTATTTTTCAAAGTATCACAACATTGTTTTTTTTCAAATCGTCATAGCTCATTAAAATTTCACTAGTTGTATTCTTCACTAAATATGTATTGGATAATTGCTTTAATTACAATTAATGTGTTGTAATATTACTTATAATGAACATGGATTCATACTTTCACCTTGTCAGAATATATCATCAATATTTTCATTAATATATATATATATATATATATATATCTAATTCATAATAAACAATAATAATGGTCTCAATCCTATAGAGAAAAACACAATTTTGAATAATTGAATATCTTGTTATATATAAAACATGTATAATTATTATTATCATGTCATTACTCATGACATAACATCATGGATATAACCTTGTCAAGACATACTAAGAATAATTCTCAATACTTATGTTCCCCTAACACATGATATTCAAAAAATAATATGTATACTGGGAAGTAAATATATCTTTACTATAAGACATATACATTTAAGAATATTTTTATGTAATCTCATAATAATAATTATAACATGAACTATATTATAAATTTATAAAAAATATTGTAAGTGCATTATGAAATTATTTTTTCAAAGAACAAAATTAATGAATTGATAAGAATACATATTTATTTATTTTTATAAAATTGGATGTACAAAATCATTATATTCTTTAGAAACAACTCCAATAGACTTAAGTATGAACTAGATGTACTTACTAAAACATATAAAAATTTAAATATTATATGATTTTAATTATTATTTTGAGTTATTAAAAAAATTGAGCTCTCAATGTTTTTATTTATTGACCATCCTATTTTTTGAGAATTATTCTTTTAAGTAATATCCCTCAAGAGATGATCTCCCCAGTATATTCATTTTTTCCACAATAATATTCCAGGAAACCATGGTAGTACCAAATTATGAAATAATAAAATAATATATATTTTTATAACAATTTACTCTCTTTATATGTTTTCACAATTTGTTAAAAATCATTCAATATATATACTTATTTTAGAGCTATATTAGAAGTCAAGACATGATCTCTCTCTCTCTCTCTCTTTGTATGAGGATAAGGAAAGCTTTAACGATATCTTATTTCCTTTGTTTATCTTTTATAACTATGAATAACTATATGAATAATGGTTAGTTTTTTCCCATTATACATAGTGTTCCATCTTATTTTTGTACCCAGAACATATTCCTCTTACTTTCTCAGTTACTATTACATGGATTTTTTTTATTATTTTATAATACTATAAGATTAGTTTGACATTTTTAATTATAATTGAAGATATAAAAACATTAAAGTAAATATATATTATATAATACTTGATGGATCACATTTATGAATAAAATGGATTTATACTCATAATTTTAGTCTACCCTATCTCTTAACACATCATCTATATGTGGTTCAATCCTTGATACATTGTTAAAAAATCATTATTGAATTATTCTATCTTATATTATCTCAACATCCTATAAAAAATACAACTACATGGGATAAAAATCCCAATAATAAATATTATTAAATCACATTAAATAGATATTAGATAACTACATTAAATAATTTATTTGATAATTTTTTTAAACATATTCCTAACTAAATTTAATACTATTACTTTTTTCCATAAGTAATTAAAATATTTATATTATAAAATTCTGAAACTCTTATTAGAATATATTAAACATGTGAAATGAATTAAAATATAACAATAGGAATTCAAATATACATTTGACCATTTTATTAGTTAAAACAATTTCCATATAACAAACAACTATTCAAATAATGAAACACAAAAAAATAATCTTCCTTTAGATGTGGATAAATGATCTTCCCTATCCAGATATTTTTTAATAAATACTCAAATTCAATGGGTTTTACATTACATTTAAATGGTACTAATATACATATTTTTTTAATAAAGGATCTATTTATGACTTCATGATAATTTTCAAACTCTAGCTTACAATCTTATAATAATTTTTTATAGGATACGTATTTATTATTCTCAATTAATAATATAAATATCACATAATATGATGATTAAAAAATTATTTAAATTATGTTTTAGTTTTTGTTATATAGTATTTAACTATTAAAAAACTCCTGCATTTAATTCTATTTTAGTTTCTATTCCCATTCATAATCTTATGCATCAGGGGCCATAAATTCATTTACATCTATCAATATAAAAATATCATAAATATTAATATTATTTCCTCTTATATAATCATTGTAATTCACAAGAATAATACTCTTTTCTATAATATGGATTAAAATATAGATAATGACATGAAAAATTTATCATAAATTCAAAATAATTTATTCATAAAGAATTATTATTTGTAAAATAATTTTTAACTTATTTTTTAAGAAAAAATAAATGAGTTTGAAAAAAAATGGATTTAATTTATATTATTAGTCATATTATATCTTTTAATTATTGTTTTTGGAACATTAATATTGATTCAATTATTTGTGAATCATTTCTTAGAAGGAATAATTGATAATTTAAAATAATTTAATGAAAAATAATCAATCAATCATTTACCAACACCATGACTATGACGTTTATATGGAAAATTGAGATTTTTAATAACTCCACTAAATATTATGTGATTGATGAATCATTTGGTTTTGAAATCATATATCATAACATCTTAAATAATCTGTTATATTTTTTCAAATAACATTATCCAGATCACATTAACATTAAATAAATCAATTTTAGGAATCTAAAATGTATATAAATTTATGTATAAGTTATAATTATAATGAAACACACACACACACACACACATATATATATATATATATTCTCTAGTGAATATCAAAACCCTTCTGCTTATAGCACTTAAATATTTATCACAATTTCGTTAAATATGAATTATCCTCCAATAACCTGGTATTATTTGATTCTAAAATGTTATAATTAACATTATTTAAATATTTAAGTCATATATAATTATATTATGGTTAAAATATTAATTGAGTATCCTATACCAAAAACATAGTCATTATAAACATGAAATGAGTTATAATTATTTCTTAACATTACAATAAGATATTTTTTTCGTAATCATCAACATAAAATAATATATTTTAAATAAAAAAATAATTTATCTATTAAAATTAATGATGTGATCTTATATTACCTAAATATGGACTCAATACCCATCATAAACCTAATTGTTCATTTCAGCCTTATCATATTTATATTCATCCTTGGATCTTATATCAAGATTAATATATATGAGTTAATTATTTTATTTAAAACCATAAATAGAGACAATGATATTACATGGAATGAAGAATATACCTAATGTTAGAGACATAACAATATTTATATTAACATGATTAAAAATAATATACTTGTGATATAACAACCATGATATAAATAAAATATCTTCTTATTCAGTGTTTTCCAACTACACGGTCATTTTCATTAATTGATATTTTAAATGGGTGACTAACACCAAATATTTAATTAAAATAGAAACACTTTAATCTATTTAATGGCCTAAAAATATTGAAGAATAAAATTCCAACAAATCCTTGCCAACATAGTTAGAAATAGTAAATATACCCTTTAAGTGATTCTCTAGGTTGATCATTTTCTTATTGATTATGAAATTGGTAATCCTGTATATGAGGATAAATAGATAAGATTTATTGATAATTTGAATTCTATATAGACCCCCAAACATATCATTTTTTTTATTTAAATAATATTTTAGGATCATCAAGGGAATTGTGAGAATATTAATATAAATATATGTTTCATTAAATAATTTAACATTAAAGGGACTAATGTATGTCTTTGCAAATAAAGTTTAATAAATTTTTATAGACATGATGATAAGGTTTGTCATGAACCAGTACTAACACTAGAGAAAAGAGGAGATTGAATTGTGTTATATATCTTTTATTCAAATAATTAATTTAGAATCATAATCATTCAAAATTATAATGTAACCTATTATTATATTAAATAATGGATTATACATGATAGAAAATTCAAAAAATATGATATAGATTTTGATTATTTTATATTATCCTGGAATATGTAGGGGAATTACCTGTATAGAGACATGTGGGGAATGTATAATAATAAGATGTGATCAATGTATATAATCAATCAAAATTAGTTCTTTTTGCACCAATAATGATATTTTCATTTAATTAATGAAATTTATTTATTTAAAAATTATCATCTCTGAAGGATCAATAATATAGGTGAATCTATGTTTAGATAATATCATCTTAACATATTCATAATGAAGAAAAAACTAATCATATCATCATTGTATTTTAAATAATTGATCTAAAAATAATAAAAGTAGGATTAAATCATATCATTAGAAAATGATTGCACAATAATCTATCTTGGAGAAAATCATGGAAGTTTATATGGATGATTTTAATGACAAAAATAATTCCAGAGAACCCAATGAAGGTAAGAATCCAATATTGATTAACGCTATCTATGGAATCATTTATTCTAGAAAAATATACTATGTAAAAAAATTAATATAGATAAATGATGATCCATTGATGATCCATATATTTAATCTTTATTGCACAATCAAGGATATAGGAATATGTATTCAAATCATTGTAACAACATAACATAAAATAATAATTATTTTATTTCAATGTATTGATTTATGTGATTCATATTATATTATGAAATCTATGAGAAATATAAATCCAAGATGATGAGATAGTAATTTCTTATTCCAGTTGAAAAGGGTAGAATATCACTACAGACATTATGATGGGACATTAGATGAAATATAAAGGATATCTCTTTATATTTGTTATGGTGGATTGGCATACCATGTTTTTATACATCGTCATTATCTTAAAAGATTTAATAATTGATAAATATAATATGATATATGATAATGTAGTTTTGAGGATGGAAAATTTTCCAATTTAAATCATATTTAATCATAGAATAGCCTACATGTATATTTTGGTAGAGTTTTAAACATTTCATAAACTAATATTTGAACTTTATTATATCCTATCATCCACAGACTAATGGAAAATATTACAATACAATTTTGTAGTATATGTCAAATTAATAGATTTCTAATCGGATGCCAAAAAAGGATAATTCCAGCATCATATTGTGGTTTACTTCTCATACCAAAATAAGATCACCTAATGAATCTTGATGTTTCAATTTTAATATATATAAGAAAAGAGATGACATATTAAAAGGTTTATATATAAATGTTATGAATGATAATTTTTGGTAAATAAATATGGGTAAGAAATAACAAATAAGGTAAATGTTTTTCACAACCTATTCAAATATAATATTTTAAAAAAATTGTCTATGTAGACTATCATCAAAGAGAATAAAAAATCAATATTAGTGATAAACTTCCCCTATGAAAATCAATCTAAAAGTATTCATTAGGTTTTCAAATAAGTGAATTATAATCCCTGTAATTTTCCCCTTAGAGATTCTTGATGATATATGTGTTTTGGCATATCAACTTTCAATTCCAAAACATCATGCCCATGATCTTAATTCGTTGCAAATATCTCACATAAGTAAGAATCTATATGATCCCATAGAAAGAATAATTATAAAGATGGTACAAATATATCATGATCTCTCTATGTAAGTTTATATAGTGATAATCACTAAATATAGAAAAAAATTATAGAAAAAATAAAAAATAACTTTTCCAAAGTTTATTAGAGTAATTATTATCACGAAATAGAAACATAGAATCCATGTGATTTAATGAAAAATAAGTATCACCATGTATTTTTGAATTTATATTATAGTTTAAATATCAAGGACAATATTTATAAAGGGGTGAAATATTTAATTCCACAATCATTTTAAAAATAAAAAAATATTCTTAAAATATATGTGTATCATATGTAGGTAAAAATTGTTGCATAAAACACATACACTATGTTTAAAAAAAATTATAATTCATATCATTAATATAGATATTTGTATATTGATTAAAAATAAAATAAATAAAATTTAAAATTGTATTATTGGATAATTATGGAATAACATAATTATTTTTTATAAATATTTCATGTTTTGATCAAATATAAATATTTCACCAATGAACAATATTTTAAAAATAATAAAACTATTTCAAATATTATATTTATATTGTAACAGATATTGAGAATATTGATATAACAATATTTTAATGATTTGTTAATTCTATATAATGAATATATTGGATATATACGGTTTATATTATTGATGTAATAGTAACATGACTATTAGAGTCGTAAACAAACTGTTAAAATGGAAACCTAGGTGTTATATTTATAATAAGGCTGTTTGAATATTAAAATTACATGAAAATATATTTTTACTTGAATAAAATATGTATATTAAAATATAATAATTTCTTTAATGAAATATTCATATTTGATATATCATAAAAACTATAAATTTATTTCTTACTAATTTATGTTTGAACTTATTATGTAAAAATATTAAATTTTATATTTAAATATTTAAATTAAAAAACTAAAAAAACTATATAGCTAAAAATATTTTTTTATACTTACATAATCCATATTATCTATTTGTCATTTTTTTTTGAAAAATTGATAACATTTAGGTCATAAATAAAAAAATTACAAAAAAAATCATATTATTACATAATATTTAGGTTATAATGAAGTAATAAATTCAAAATTGGTGTGACAAGATAAATATATGTTTAACAAAATAAATAAATTAATTAAAACGAGATATTAAATTTTAAAACAAAAAATAATAATTTATAAATTCTTAAAATATAAATTATGAAATTAAAAAAATATATTTTTTTATTATAAAAAACAAATTAATATTTTTATGCATTAAAAATTCATAAAAGTCATATAATTTCAATAAAATACTATTTATTTTATGTGTTAACTACACTATTGAATGTATGAATGATGAAATAATATTTTATTCACTATTTTATTCACCCCTTTTTTGTATAAATACAACATCCCAAATATAGAAATATCATTTCAAATACATTACATTATCAAACAATTTTCTCATAAATATTTTATATAACTTATATAGGTCCATATATACATTCTCCCCTCACTAATACCTATTTTTTTAAGGAATTAATGACCTTAATAAAATGGTCCCACTATTGATGTGGTAACCATTCTTGTGGTTCTTTTTATTTATTATTCAGGTTTTATACGTTTTCCTTCTAATTTTTAATCAAATTTTAGGAAACATAGTTAAGTGGTTTACTATAATTATGTTGCAATTATAATGTAAAAATAGTCACATAAAAATAATTTTTCTATTTCATATATATATATATTATAATTTCTCTTTTTGATATGTGTTAATGATGGCAATTTTAACAATAAAGATGCCATTAATTCTTTTACTGTATCATTAGTCGCTATTGAAATAAAAGAATTTTTATACAATTTTAATATTTATTTTTTGTAATATTTAGGATTTATGAGGTGATTTATATAAATAAAAATATTTTAATTCCCTAAAATTTTAAAAAACTTATATAAATCCAAGAAATAATTTATCAAACAATTTTTTTCTTCAGTGAAATGCTAATAATAAAATTATAATGTTCATAATTTATCTATAATAGCATAAATTCATAAAATATTATAAAATAATAATGATTAAATAATAATATATTTTTTATACAAGAGGACTAAATATCAATAACAAAATATGACCTAAGATATGGGGACTCTCAAATTCATTCCATTCATTTTTGGATTCAACATTATTCCTTCCTCTCTCTTTCACTGTGAATATTCTAAATTTTAATTACATTAATTAAATTGTTTAATATTTATCTTTTCTATAACCTTTTTTAGGTTTATTAATTATAGTAATTCATTAGATATATTATTATACATCCATAATTTTAATTTATAGATGATTTATTTCTCACAAACATTAAATTTTTGGTATTTTATTATTAGTTGATATTTTTATAAACAAAATTATGTAATTTTGTTTCATTGATGAATGTATAAACATATATTAACCATTAAAATTTTAGAACCCTCGTTATTTATTCATAAAAATATTATTTACACACTTTTTATGATACCAATTTTTCTCGCCACTATAAATATTGTTTTCATGATTTATAATATTTTTAATGTCGAATGAAAGATTATTACTATTTGATGACATTGAGTATAACAACCTTGAAATTTGGACATTTAATTCTATATATTATTAAATTTTAATGTCATATTAGAGAATGTTTTACAATATAAAACAAATTCACCTAAAAATAAAATCAAACAAAATATAGTTTTATTATATGGGAACATTTCCAAATAAATAGGCAAAATAAAGATGAAAAAAGTATAGCAAGAAAATAAAAACATAAAAACTAAAAAAATTGTGAATTAAAGAATTTGGATCATATTTTTTCTATAATTATAAAACAAGGGAACAATATTATAAAAATAAAATAAAAAATAAGCGATGATGTCAATTTCTTAAAAAAATTAATATTTAAAATTAAAACAGATTTAAGAGAATATTAAAAGAAGAAAATAGACGGAATTTATATGAATTATAAGTCCAATATAACATCCCCAATAGTAAAAAATATTGTATGGAATAGTAACATGACCGTTGGAAATAGTAACTTGGTTGATAGAACTATACCTAAACTAATAAAATATTCAAAGGAAATATATATAATTATTAACAAGATAAAATTGTTAAAATATAAAATTATAATTAAATTAGAAAAAGATTCAAATTATTATCTTAATATACTTATAATAAAATTTTAGAAAAGTATATATTATAATATATTTTTTAAGAAATATTAAATTATTTTTTAATAACTAAAATTATTGAAGTAGAAAATTTTTATATTAAAACAAATTTTACTTTCTAAATCATCACATGGAAAATTAATAATATTTTCTCATTGTTTAATTTATTTAAAACATATATTTCTTCAATAATATAAAAATATTTTTTTTAAAATATTTATGTTTTATAATTTAATTTAATTTTGATAATTAATTAATATCTTATAAAATCGTTTTAATGGCTCCAAATTTTTTTAATTCTATAAATTATCCTTTTAAAAATAGAATAATTTATTTAAAACCATCAAAAAAATTAACATTTTTTAAAAAATAATTTAAACTATAGATTTTAAATAATTTTTTTCAATAATTTTGTATATAATAGTAAATTCAGTGATTAAATGGATTAGAGGATTTAAAAATATATATATTATAAAAAAATTATATAGTTATTAATAATGAAAATCTCACAATTAAAATGTTTTATTTTTTAATAATAATCAATTAAATATTTAATTCCAAAAAATCCCCTCACCAAATATATAAATATTCTCTTTCCCTTCCCTTGAATAAAACCAATCCATATATTAAATCCCATAATCATCCAAACTACCACATCTTATGTCTCCATAAAACATTATTTATATTTTAGAATCATCATACTCCATGTCTTGAAGGTATTGGGGTCACAATAAAGGAAAAACATAAAGAAGGAAGTTAAGATCCTCCATTTTTTCATTTATTTCCATTATTTACACTTCTATCATTATAATTTGTTTCTAAAAAACATTTTAAGAAGAATTAAAAAAATATTTTAATATGAAATTAATGATATAAGTACATTATAAAAAAATATTTTTAATAAATATATATATATCGGTTTTGTTTGAAAATTTTCAATTAATGGATAATTAATACCATTAATAGATGTTATTGACTTCATATATATAGTCACCTAAACTTAATTATATATAATATATAAATATAAAATTCTATTTATATTTATAAATTTTCAATTTATTTTACTAATTCATAAATATAATTTAAAAATGATAAAAAATAATAATAATAATAATAAAAATTTATAAAAAACATAACATTAAACTATTTCACCATTAATAAATTAGATTAAAAAAAATTAATTTATTACATTAGTTCATGTTTTACATCATACAGTTTAATTAGATTATTTATTTGTGTTATAATAATCTTATTATTCTATAATTGAGGCAAAAATGTGATTATATATAATGGGCCCTAAGGTGATGGGAATCTCAAACCCAACACATTTTTTCGGTTTTATAACATATTTATATTTAAATTCAATATGATTCAAATAAATCTATTCAAATTTCCTATCTCATTTCATTCCAATTATTCTTGAGAATATATATATATGATTAATTAATTGAAATTATAACTAATAAGTTATCATTATTTTTTATTATTTTTATTTTCCAATAAAAATATCTTCAAATCTTCTTATTTTCATTCTTTATCACTATAATAAGTTTAATCTGTACAATTATCATACTGGAAAACACTGGAAATATTTTTTTTCTTCCAGTAATATTCTAGGAACCTTTGTATATGTTAGTTAATATAATTTTTAACATCATTGATGAAAAATTTCATCTATCAATAGTTTATATCAAGATTAATGGTAACGAACACTTTTCATTCCATGTGTCTTTCTTTGTTATGAAGAGTTTATGAAATAATAGGTTTTCCTAAAATTATATAGAACTCCAATGCCTTATGTAATGTGATATATCTCACTATAAAATTAGTATTGTGAGTGAACATGATTCTATATTTATTATAAAAAATCTATTATTATTTGTACACATATGTTATACATGATAATGTTGATAGATTTGTTTATGATGTATATGTGGAATTTTAAACCAATTTTATGATATTTCATTATTCTCTAAATATTGTATTCTTTGCCTATTTAAAATGATTCAATCATGTTTATGATACTTTTTCTTTTATTTTGTGATAATTATGTTGATTATTCTTACTAATGTACTATGGTAAATATATCCTATTTTATTACAATTATTCAGTCCCATGGTTGGATTTTATCACCCACATTCATTGATGTGGGTCCCCGAGTGACTACATTTACTATAAAAATACAGAATTTTTAAAGGAAGATTATTCCAATGGAATAAATTAAATTTTAATTTATATTTTATGATTATGGTTTATTAACATTATTTTCACGAGACACAAAATATTTTGAGAATAGTTTAAATAATTATTTTTTTACTTATCCTAAAAATTATTTAATAATCACAAAAGAGTTATCTAGGTTTATATGATCAATATCATTGAATGGTTTATATATTTTATGTATTTTGTTATTAAATTGAAAACACACACTACACATGGGGATACCATATGTGAATTCAATTTAATGGATTCATGGATGTGAATTGGTGATTTATTTATGAATTATTGAATTATGTTTTATTATAATATTTTCTATTTTGAACATTATGAGAACCTAGAGAATTTTAAACTAAAACCCTTTTAAATTAAAATAAATTTGTTTTTTAAACCATATTCAGAATTCAATGATGGATTGATCTTATAATATATTTAATATATGTAACTATAATTTCATAGGTTATGAAAATTTACATGAACCTTATATAAAATCAACTTTAACCAAAGAAGAAGAAATTATGCATAGATTCATTTATAAACCAATGAATGGTAACATGTAGTGGACCTTTTGATGTACTTTTTATATATTTATGGGTCAAATATATGTAAAATATTTTATCAATGATTTCATGTTTCATAAATGAGAATGTTACATTATCCATTTCTCTTTAACAAGGAGACAATAATCAACTCTAGAAATTAATCAATAATATAAATTCAAATGATGATGCTAACACAATATACTGAGATAAATTTATGAGACCTTTATAACATGGTATTTTAATAAAATTTTGATAATTTAATCATATTAAATTTCTCATTTCCTTTTTATTTTCATGTGATCTTTTTTCAGGAAGTTGGTTGGTCTTTTAGGATTTCAATTGATTACCTAAAGGTTATAAAGATCACAATAAATAAAAATTATTCACTCTAAAATATTTATAACATTTTTATATATATATAAATGTTATCATTACCTATAAAATGTGGACATAGCTTCTCCACATAATCAAATAATGGAAAATAGAGAATATATTAATAATATTTCATTCGTTAAAATATATGTACATGATCATTTCATAGAGATTCCATTTGAAACAAAACATTGCATGGAACATTCCATGGAAATGATGGAGATATCCCCTAGAGGAAACCAAAATAATATTTTTTATTTATTATTTATATTTTATTATGCTCAAATTGAAACAAAAAAATAGAAATGATAATAGGGGTTGTGTTTGTGTAATGGCCCGGGTTTTGGGGTCCATTACTTTGAGAAAATCTCAGGTTGGGTTTTCTGGTCTAGGTAATCTCTATGAAGTTAGGAGTAATGGTTGGCCTACTGGTAGCCTTATCCTACCGGTAGTAGGCCTACCGGTAGCTCGGTCTACCAGTAGCAGCAGCCTACCGGTAGCTCTGGCTAACCGGTAGTTGCAGCTACCGGTAGCTATGTCTACTGGTAGCTTGGTCTACCGGTGGTTGCATCCTACCGGTAGCGCGGTCTACCAGTCGCTGTAGCCTACTGGTAGCTCAGCCTACCGTTTGCTGCAGCCTACCGGTAGCTCGACCAATGGTGGATCTTAGCGACCAGTGGCTCTCGCCTACCCCCACGAGGTCTTTCCAGTAGTGCTTCTTTTTGCTCAAATTGGGTTTTAAACCCTATTTTAACTCCTTTATGCTTTTGTTAAATCCCGGTAATTCCCATAAATGTTTAATTAAATATTTAATGAATTAATCTGGTGTGTGCGTCAGTTTAAAACCTCCCGACCCTTTCATGACGTGTGGGGTTAAGTGGTCAACCCACGACCCCGCTCCTTACGCGGTTTTGGGTTATTATCTCAACGGTCACTGGCCTTATAAATAAAAGTATTCGTCATAGGGGACTTTTCTCATTCACCTTATGCTAGATTACCCTTCCTTCAGACGATCCACTCTTCGTTCAGGCGAGCCACATCGCTATGTGTGAAGTTATGCGCCCAGCCTAAGCGTCGATCATTGATCAACAAGTAGGGAATTTATCCTTCACCTCTCTCTTTTATGTATCATACAGGGTGGGCGTGCTTTTATTTCTGTATAATTAGATAAAGCAGACCTAAATAAATATAATGAACAGATTCTACAAAGAAAGAAGGGGGGCTGTGATTGTTGATGCTGTTTTGTATTATGATCTTATTCTAAATTGTTCGGGCTTACACCAACTGAAAATCATGTCCATTGGTGGTGATTTCTGTGCACTAACAAAACCCCTCATGATGTTTTAAATGTATTTTTTTTAATTGTGAACTCCTACTATGAAAAGTAAATTTGTTAATCACATATACCTGGCTAAATAAATTGAAAGATCCAGGATCAATCCTTCTGTGATAACCCCGGTTAAAGCACATGGAAATTGAAATCATGGAGTGTGTTAAATCGTTTAAATCTGAAAATACTGGTATGGGATTTCATTGTGTTGTTGGTAGTGGTTTGGTTTTTTTCTTTTACAAGCCAATTGCTGGAGATGGGGAAGGGGATGGGATCCCCTATTTTTATACTCTCTGTGGTTGTGGAATTGGGGATGGGATCTGCTGTTGTTATGAATTCAGTGGTTGTGAGTCTTAAGACCGGGTGGTTACCTTGTTTATATCACGAAATGGGGTGGGATCCTCTGTTGATGAGAAACCATTTTGGGGGACACAGGGCAGTGTCTCGGGGTTACTTTGGTTCCAGTACTTCGAGGGGTCTCAACTATCCCCTCGTTGTTATGACTTTACAAGAGAACCGGGTGTGAATGATTAAATTGAAGTTTGGCTAGATTCCTTTCCTTGGTTATGCTTATGGTGTTAGTTACCCAATAGGTGCAGAACATGATTAAACATTGTTACTGAACATGAAAACAAGAATGGGAAAATGGGTTTTTTTGGCGAGAGTCGTGACTCGGATTTGAGTGTTGTTTCTGTTCTTTAGGCTGGCTGAAGAATAACCTAAACTTGGGAGAGTGCTTCTTACTTATATATATACTTGTAGATTTTTGTTTCTTATTTGCACCCCACCCAAGTTGATCACTTAGTGCTGAACACCCCCATGTCATGGGGAAAAGTGTTTTTCCCAACACTATTAGTAGTGGCATGTTATTAGATCCTTTTCTGCTCCCTTTCCCAGATAGCCCAAGTATCTTCGGGCAGGATGTGATGGCCTGAGGTCCATTATTTTCCCAAGAATCTTTGGGCAGGGTAGTGTTGTGGTTGGCCAAGGTGTGTGCGGGCAGGTGGTTTCCCAAGTATCTTTGAGATGAGGCTCAGGTGTCTTCAGGCGTGGTCGTGGATCTTCTAGCCCAGGTGTCTTCGAGCATGGTGGTGGTTTTTTTGGCCTAGGTGTTTGCAGGCATGGTTACGTATGACAATTGTAGCCCAGGTGTTTGCTAGCGGGATTCGGCAGTGGGATTGCGTGCGGTTTTGGCCTAGGTGTGTGTGGGTGGGTGTGGTAGTGGGACTGACGTGAGAATGGCGGGATTGGTTCGATGCATAGGATGTCTCAATAAATAGTGGAAAAGTGGCGTGGGGTACCCAAACATCGATGTGCTCTTATTATATATATTACATGACTTGAGTTATTTGGGGAGTGTGCCTTGGTGAGGCTTGGGTGGATAGTTTACCAATTTAGGTGTTTGGTTTACTCCTTTTTCTCACAGTACTTTAGTACGTTCCCCCATTTGTGCACGAGAGTCTTTGGTTTTCCCTACTGAGTGTACTTGTATGCTCACCCTACGCATATAAAACTGCTTTCAGGATTCCATGAGCACTTCGGGGATCATGCAGGACCATACTAGCTTGGACCATTGGGGAAGTTGCAGTTACTGTTTTTCTTTCTTTGGTACTTACCCTTGTAGTCACTTTTGTACTTTGTGGCTTTTACTTTTGGAACATTCATGTGGGAATGGTTTACTTTTTGCTTTACTATTCTTTTAGTTTTGGTGTGGTTGGGTTTCACCATCTTATCTCTCGATCCTTTAAAAACAAAAAGGGTAATGCCTTCCATTTGTGTGTAATCTCCATACCCTTGGTGCTAGTCGCCACTATGGGACACATAGAAGGAGGGTTTCGGGGGTCAATATCTATCTTTCAACTTAAAGAAGGAAGGGCTTGGAAACCTACTGACCATTCCCTCCTTTTGGTGAAGGCGGGTCATGACAGAATGGTATCAAAGGTGATGTTTGAGAGATAGGATGGAGTCTGGAGTTAGGCACAGTGAGGAATGCATGGGATGGAAAGGAAATAGTGTTGGGTGACATTGGTGCATGAATGAGGCCAGGGAAGACCGGCTAGGACATGGGATTTTAGGGCCCCCCTTGATCTGATGCAAGGACTCTGGACCTACCGAACGACCAAGTGAGGCCACGCTGATTGCAGGGTAGAGACCCTAGGAAGGGTTCATTAATCATAGTGACTTGTGTTCTTGTGTTTCTGGGATGTCTTGGTAATTAAGAATAAATGAAAAGTTTAAGAAGTTTAAGAACAATATTCTGCACTACTTGTGATTAGGCATTCCTTATTTACCTTGCAGCTATGGAACCTAGAAGGCGGCCATGTGTGGTACAGGAGATCGAGGCCCTAGAGACTATTTTGGCCGATCGGCATAGAGATGATCGAGAGGAGGAGGACGATCAGTGGCAGAAGACTCTTCAGGCCTTCCAGCAACATACCCTCAAGAAGTATGAGGGTAGCACCTCTGACATGAAGACGAAAGGCTGGTTAGAGGATCTTGTGATAGCTTTCGGCTTGATTCGGGGCCCAACCGAGTACTGGGTTCCTCTGGCTGTATGCCAGATGCAGGGAGCAGCGCGTCAGTGGTGGACGCTTTACTTGGGTTAGAAGAGAGTGGCTGAGGTGGCATGGGATTATTTTGAGAGGGAGTCCTGGGCTGAATTGCTCTCTTCGACAATGAAGGCGGAAAAAATACAGGAGGTACTCTCCCTCCAGTATGGAAGTATGTTAGTGAGGGAGCTAGTAATCAATTTCAAGGACATCCTACATTTTGCTCCGAACCTCTTTACTAATGAGGAGTCTCGGGCAAGACTTTTTGAGGAGGCGCTCCGACCCTCCCTCCAGTATGCTGTTACCCCCTTTACCCTACTGACGTACTTGGAGGTCCAGAAGAAGGACGAAGTCGTAGAGACGATGCAAGCTCTAGGAGGAGTGTCGCGAGAGTGGATCCAGTTGGGACCAACGAAGGGGAAGGCCGTCAGTACTAGGCCTCTAGTGTCAGGACCCTCCAGGTTCCAACCAGTAGAGAGCAAGCCACAACAATTTCAGTTTCGATCCCCTAGTGCTCGCCCTTTTCCATCGGGTCCGGGACTGTGATGCTTCATCTGTGGGAGCCATGGAAATCTTCGGATTCAGTTCCCTGACCGGGTACTGTACGGCGGTGGCGAACAGCCCCACCACCCGCCCCAGCAGCAGCTTCCAGCCAGGCCTTTCCAGCAGTAGCAGCAGAGACAGCGAGCTCCCGCTCCTCCGAGGGCAGACGTAGGAGGAGGAGTCCGAACTCAGGGCACTCCTCAGGGACCTCGACCGGGGAAAGGTCGGGGAGTTGGCTGATAGCAGAGGGGCATAGAAGCTAGGCATGGATAGTTACACGTCGCGGAGGCAGCAGTTCCAGCAAGTCCGAAGGTTGTTCGAGGTTCGATCAGTTTGTTCAGTACCCTTGCTTATGCCTTGTTCGATAACAGAGCTTCTCACTCCTTTTTTGCACCCAGTATATCCCGTGCCTTGGGTCTAGATGCCGAGAGACTTCCAGTTCCCCTGGTGTTGAGAACACTAGTCGGAGGTCAGACCAACTTGTTGTTTGTTTGTCGGAGAGGCAGACTGATGATAGGGCCACATCAGTCGGTTAGGGATCTTCTTCTTCTATAGATACAACCATACGATGTCATCATAGTCATCAATTGGATATTCTCTATGTGTGACATCATTGACTGTTTCTGATGAAAGGATGTTTTTTCAGACCTAGGATTCCGATGTGTTACCTTCACCGGAGAGCGGAGTAGTCAGAAGGGAAGTAGGCGAGAGGAACCCCTCCTCTCCTTGTTAGCTGAGCTATCAGTAGAGTCAGTAGATTCTAAAATAGTGGAGGTGCCATAGATCATCCATGAGTTTATGGATTTCTTCCCTTAGTAGGTGATTACTCTACCCCCTCGACGTGATATCGAGTTCGGGATAGACCTACAGCCCGTCGCTCGTCCGATCTCGTTGGCTCCTTACCAGATGGCACCTTCAGAACTACAGGAGTTTTGGATCAAAATTGACGATATGATGAAGAGGGGTTATGGTTGGCCAAGTGTGTCACCATGGGGTGCTCCAGTATTGTTCGCAAAGAAGTCAGATGGTGGTCTCAGGTTGTTCATAGACTATAGGAGGCTGAATCAGGTGACGATCAAGAATCGCTATCCTCTTCCGAGGATATCCAATCTTTTAGACCAGTTGAAAAGGGCAGGGTGGTTCTTGAAGAACGACCTGCGGTCTGGGTATCACCATCTGAGAGTGAAGGAAAGTGACATCCCAAAGATGGAATTCATGTGCAGATATGGACACTTCGAGTTCATAGTCATGCCCTTCGGTGTTATGAAATCCCCATTTATGTTCATGGGGATTATGAAATCCATCTTCCGGGAGTACTTGGATCGGTTCGTAGTGGTGTTCATCGATGACATCTTAGTCTATTCACGATCAGAGGAGGACCATACAGAGCACCTGACGACAGTTTTGGAGGTCCTCCGACAGTATCAACTCTATGGGAAGTTGTCAAAATGAAAATTCTGGACACCAGAAGTGCACTTCCTCAGGCACATGGTGTCTTAGTATGGGGTAGCGGTGGACCCATCAAAGGTTGAGGCAGTCATTTTTTGGGAAGCACCCAAGAATGTGGCAGAGGTCCATAGTTTTCTCGGGCTGGTGGGTTACTATCAGAGGTTCATACCCAACTTTTCCAGAGTTGCAGCCCCTTTGATAGCCCTGACCAAGAAAGACCAGGTTTTCGTGTGGGGTGAGAAGTTTGAGTGAGCTTTCAGCTATCTGAAGGAGAATTTGGTCATTGCTCCAGTACTAAGATTTCTAGAAGAAGGGGCAGCGTATGATGTGTTCTGTGATGCTTCAAGACAAGGTCTGGGATGTGTGTTGATGCAGCGACAAGGGATGATCTCTTATGGGTCCAGGAAGCTATGCCCTCATGAGCATAATTAATCCACCCATGACCTGGAGCTTGCAGCGGTCGTTTTTGCGCTAAAGTTACGGCGACACTACCTCATCGGAGAATGCTTTGTGGTCTTCACAGATCACAAAAGATTGAGGAATATCTTCTCCCAGTGGGACCTCAACATGCGACATCGTATATGGTTGGATTTTAGCTAGGATTATGACTTCAAGATCTCTTATACTAAGGGAAATGGGAATGTAGTGTCTGATGTCTTGAGCAGGAGGACGTAGAAGGATGCGGTCCGAGAGGTGGTGGACACCTGGAAGGAAATGGAGGAGTTGACAGCCTTACTCCTGGATGTGAGGATGGATAGTTGTAGAGGTTGCCTGTATCAGATGACAGTGCAGTCTTCTTTGTTGCAGTAAGTGGAGGAGTCTCAGTGGGGAGACCCAGAGTGAGAAGTGATGCGTGACCGAGTTAACCAGGGCAATGCTCCGGAAGGATGGACGGAGGATGGTCAAAACCAGATGCTTTTCCAGGGAAGGTTGTTTGATCTAGAAGTGATGTGCGGCAAGGTTCTCAATGAGTTCCACAGCTCACCCCTAGCAGTCCACCCTGGAGTGTCCAAGATGTACCAGGGACTGAAGAGACAGTTTTGGTGGCCAGGAGTTAAGCGAGCGGCGGCAGAATTTGTGGACAAGTGCTTAGTGTGTCAGCAAGTGAAGGATGAACACTGAGTTCCAGGCGGCCTACTGCAGTCACTAGATGTCCCCGAGTGGAAGTGGGACGACATCTCGATGGATTTCGTCACGGGACTACCCAAGTTCCAAGGGGGATATGATTCCATTTGGGTGGTAGTGGACATGTTGACAAAATCGGCTCACTTTATGGCGTTCAGGGAGTCGAGTGCAGTGGATGTTTCGGCGCGAAGTTACATGGATGAGGTGGTATAATTGCATGGGGTTATGAGTTCAATAGTATCGGATAGGGATTCATGTTTTACCTCATGGGTCTGGAGGGGTTTTCATCATGATTTTGGCACCCAGCTATGCCTTAGTACTGCTTTCCACCCCCAGATAGATTGATAGACAGAGCACACCATCTAGACCTTGGAGGATATGCTGTGGGCATGTGTTCTGGACTTTGGAGGATAAAGGGTACGATTCTTACCCCTGGTAGAGTTTTCCTACAATAATAGCTACCACTCTACCATTAGTACCGTTTTGAAACCTTGTACGGGAGGCCATGTCGTTCACCTGTGTGTTGGACCGAAGTAGGAGATGCAGGAATCCATGGCCCGGAGGTAGCGCAGAGCACGATAGAGAAGGTTTAGTTCATACGGGAAAGTATGAAGGCATCCTAGGACCGACATAAGTCGTATGCTGATACCAGGAGGAGTCCCTTGGAGTTTGAGGTTGGAGACCACGTATTTTTTAAGGTCTCCCCTCAGTGTGGACAACAGAGGTTCGGTATGGGGAGTAAGCTTTCTCCCATGTTCATCGGGCCCTTCAATGTGTTGCGGCGTGTCGGGGAAGTGGCTTATCATCTAGTGTTACCACCGCCGCTACTGAGGATACATGATGTCTTCCATCTGTCCCAACTCCATCGGTATCTTCCTGACGATTCACACATCCTTGATTGGTGTGAACTGGACATCAAGGATGACGCGACTTTTGTAGAGAGACCAGTGATGATAGAGGATCGCAAAGAGAAGGTGCTTCGTGGGAAAACCATTCTCCTGGTTCGTGTGTTATGGAGACATGGTAGGATTGATGAGAGTACGTGGGAGAGGGAACCATAGATGTGTGCCCAATTCCCAGAGTTGTTTTTAGTTTGTGTTTTCATGTTTGTTATACCTGTTGTGGTAGAACGTTTTACCTTGTTGGCTATGAAATACTGGTTTTATTTCCTCTGAATGTCAGTGAAGAGCCTTTGCTATGGGGGAGGAGAGAACCTGACCCCTAATCAAGACGCATTAAGGTGGATGCGATTAAACCCGTGCGGGTGAGTCAGTGTCGCCCAAAGAGGATAATATCTTGACATGGAGAATGAGACTCCCCAACCCGCATGCCTGGTCAGTTTGGCATGGTATGTTTCTTGGTTGACAGAAAGGCGTTTTTAGTTAACAATGAGGTTCACTCCTAAGAGGTATCTTTCTAGGTAGTTGTTCAGACCCTCTCTTTCCTTCTGGGTTTTTTTGATTCTCGAGGATGAGAATCGTTTAAGAGGTATCTGATTTAATGGCCCTGGTTTTTGGGGTCCATTACTTTGTGAAAATCTCGGGTTGGGTTTTCTGGTCTGGGAATCTCAGTGAAGTTTGGCGTAATGGTAGGCCTACCAGTAGCCTTAGCCTACAGGTAGCAGGCCTACCGGTAGCGCGGTCTACTAACAGCTGCAGCTACTGGTAGCTACAACCTACCAGTAGCTTGGTCTACTGGTGGCTGCAGCCTACCGAAAGCATGGCCATCGGTAACTATCAGCCACCGGTGGCTCTCAGCTACCGGTGGCTCTTGCCTACCCCCACGGGGTCTTTCCAGTAGCAGTCCTTTTTGCGCAAATTGGGTTTTAAACCCTATTTATACCCCATTAATCTTGTTTTAAAACTCTTTAATTCCCATAAATGTTTAATTAAATATTTAATGAATTAACCTGGTGTGTGCGTCGGTTTAAAACCGCCTGACCCTTTTATGACGTATGGGGCCGCGTGGTCAACCCACGACCCCGCTCCTTACGTGGTTTTGGGTTATTATCTCAACCATCCCCGGCCTTATAAACAATAGGATTTGCCGTAGGGGTCTTTTCTCATTCACCCTATGCTATTGTTCCCTTCATTCAGACGAGAAACTCTTCGTTCAGGAGAGCCGCATCGCTATGCGTGAAGTTCCGTACCCGGCCTAAGCGTAGATCGTTGATCAACAAGTAGGGAATTTCTCCTTCGCCTCTATCTTTTGTGTATCATGCGTGGTGGGCGTGATTTTATTTCTGTAGAGTTGGATAAACCAGACCTAAATAAAGATAATGAACGGATTCTATAAAGAAAGAAGGGGGGGCTGTGATCATTGTTGTTGTTTTGTATTATGATCTTATTCTAAATTGTGCGGGATTATGCCTAATGAAAATCATGGTCGTTGGTGGTCTTTTTGATGCACTAAAAAAACCCCTCATGATTTTTTAAACGGGTTGTTTTGTAATTGTGAACTTCTGCTGTGAAAAGTAAATTGGTTAATCATGAATACCTGGATAAATAAATTTAAAGCACCAAGATAAATCCTTCTATGATATCCCCGGTTAAATCAAATAGAAATTGAAATCATGGAGTGTGTAAAATTGTTTAAATCTGAAGATACCGGTATAGCCCTGCTTTGTGTTGTTGGTAGTGGTTTGGTTGTTTTCTTTTACGGTCCGACTGCTAGAGATGTGGGAGGGGAGAGGATCCCCTATTTTTATACTCTCGGTGGTTGTGGAATTGGGGATGGGATCCCCTATTGTTATGGATTTAGTGGTTGTGAGACTTAAGACCGGGTGGTTACCTTATTTATATCATGAATTAGGGTGGGATCCTCTGTTGATGAGAAACCATTTTGGGGGACACTAGGCAGTGTCTCGGGGTTACTTTGGTTCCAGTACTTCGAGGGGTCTCAACTATCCCCTCGTTGTTGTGACTTTACAAGAGAACCGTGTGTGAATTTTTAAATTGACGTTTGGATGGATTATTTTCCTTGGTTATGATTATGGTGTTAGTTGCCCATGTAAGTACAGAACATGATTAAACCTTGTTACTGAACATGAAAACAAGAATGGGGAAAATGGTTTTTGTTGGCGAGAGTCATGACTCGGACTTGAGTGTTGTTTGTGTTCTTTAGACTGGCTGAAGAAAAAAACCCAAACTTGGGAGAGTTCTTGTTACCTATATATATACTTGTAGCTTTGTGTTTCTTATTCTTGCCCCACCCATGTTGAGAACTTAGTGCTGAACACCCCCATTTCATGGGGGAGGGTGTTTTTTCCAACACTATTAGTAGTGGCTGGTTATTAGCTCATTTTCTACTCCCTTTCCTGGATAGTCCACGTATCTTTGGGAAGGATATGATGGCCTGAGGTGCATTATTAGCCTAGGAGTCTTCAGGGTAGGGTAGTGTGGTGGTTGGCCCAGGTGTGTGAGGGCAGGTGGTTTCCTACGTATCTTCGCGATGAGGCCCAGGTGTCTTCGGGTGTGGCAGTGGATCTTCTAGCCCATGTGTCTTCGGTCGTGGTGGTGGTTGTTCTGGCCTAGTTGTTTGCTGGCGTGGTTACGTGTGACAGTTGTGGCCCAGGTGTTTGAGGGTGGGATTTGGCAGTGGGACTGCGTGCGGTTCTGGGCCAGGTGTGTGCGGGCGGGTGTGGCAGTGAGACTGTGGTGAGAATGGTGGGATTGGTTCGATGAGTAGGATGTCTCAATAACTAGTGGTAAAGTGATGTGGGGTACCCAAACATCAATTTTCTATTATTATATATATTACTTGACTTGAGTTATTTGGGGAGTGTGCCTTGGTGTGGCTTGGGTGGATAGTTTATCTTGTTAGGTGTTTGGTTTACTCCTTTTTCTCAAGGGACATTAGTATGTCCCCCCACTTGTGCACGAGAGTCTTTGGTTTTCCCTACTAAGTGTACTTGTATGCTCACCCTACGTATATAAAACTGCTTTCAGGATTCCAGGAGGACTTCGGGGATTGCGGAGGACCATACTAGCTTGGACCTTTGGGGCAGTTGCAGTTGTTGTTTTTCATTCTTTGGTACTTACCCTTGTAGTCACTTTTGTACTTTGAGGCTTTTACATTTGGAACATGAATATGGGAATGGTTTACTTTTGTCTTTACTTTACATTTAGTTCTGGTTTTGTTGGGTTTCACCATCTTATCTCCCGATCCTATAAAAACAAAAACGGTAATGCCTTCCATTTGTGTGTAATTTCCATACCCTTGGTGCTAGTCGCCACTCCGGGGCCTATATAACACAGGTTTCAGGGGTCATTATCTCTCGTTAAACATAAAGATGTAAGGTCTTGGCAACCTTCTGACCCTTCCCTCCTTTTGGTGAAGGCGGGTCGTGACAGTTTGAGATATTATCAAATGACAAGTAATATTCTATATTTATAAAGTGTAAATTTTTTATGAAATTATTCTCATTCATGGGATATGTGATTACTATTGAGGGAATACAATAATTTATATTAATTAATAAAAAAGTGAGGAATATAAAAAATTTAATATTTTCATGGAATTATATATATTTCTTATGTATTCTTTTTTCAATTAAGGATTTCGAAGAAATGATTCTTGTTTTAATATACAACTAACCAAATTAATTTGGAATGGTAAAATTTATTCCTTAATAAAATAATGTGATAATATATGTAATGATCTAAAGGTGGGGATAATAACATTACCTATACTAAATATCAAATCTAGAATATATGTTTTTTGACATATTATGATTCTTTAAATGAATTTGTTTGTTTTTACTCATGTATAATAGAAGAAACAATTGAATACACCTCACCGCAATTGATTATTTATGATAAAAACTACATGAATTGGGATTTTTAGTTTTCATATGTCATAATTTTATTTAATATTTAGATAGTTTTCATATATTAAGTGAAATATGACCAAAATAAAGATAATAATATTCAAATATATTTGTCTTGTTGAGGAAGTTAAATACAAATCAATGAAGATGAATTGCATTAATCATGGATTATGAATTCTCAAATCACTTCAATTCAAGAAATCATAATAAGGTAGATAATAAACATTATATAATTAAATATATTATATTATAAATTATTTGAATTGAAGATGTATGTATCATATTATATATTTATATATATTATGGATCATGAAATAGTACGTTTTGTGAATTCATCCTATCATAAACAAATTATTTTATAACCAAATATCTAATAAAAAATAATTATATATAAGGAATATATGTATCTTCTGTAGAATATGAGAGAAAAAAGGATGTTGATGACCCTGAATTCAATATTAACAAAAATTGATTCATTTACAATGGAACTAAAGTGTGTGTTCCATTATCAACAGAGATATATATAGAGCTATTATTTGATTCACATACATCACATTTCCTTATGAAGCATAGAATTATAATGATATCCAAATATATTAAAAGGAAATTATTGTGGGAAATCATGAATATGTATATTTTAAAAACACTTCAATGTTTATAAAATTGCAATAAGTTAATTAAAGTGTTTCATAATTATAAATTCTCGATAACACCATTGTCATACCATCATTAATGTTCTAGAACATTTGTATATACTTTTTCACATGTAATTTTGAATACATACAAATAATATAATTATATATGATTAATGGTTAATTTACCCACCTTGGATTATCACATTTTCCCCGTCTTGAATTATTTATCACTTTAAAAACATGATAATTTATTCATAATGAATGTGTTGGGGCTCATTTTCACACCACTAGTGATCATATATAATAGTGATCAAAGGTTCTCCATTATATTCTTTATAATTCATAAAAATTCCATGAAAACTATGTTGATCATTAGTATAACCAATCACCCCCAGACTGATGAATAATTTAAAAGTAATATTCATAAACATGAATAAATGATGAGATATTAGTCAATGAATTTGAAATAATGATTGGATTAAGATATTTCATTGATTGACTTTATATATAATAACATTATCTAGTATGTATTATGATGAACCCATATTAAATAGAATATGGATGATACATCGACCGTCTATATGATGAAATAAATCTAGTGAATAGATACATCATGTACCCAATCATGATAAATGTTGAAATAGAATGTTCAATAAATTTAAAAACACATTATTGTTTCCTAATGTGGATTAATGATCTATAGTTAAAATCATATTAGAGATTAAGATCTTAAGATTAGAGAAAATGTGTTCCATTTTATATCACATCAGTGGAGAGTCATGATATTTATATGTGAATTATTATCCCACTGTATATTTTAATCTTTTAAATCATTTAGCATATAAGAGTTATGGCTTATGGACTGTAACATCCATGAATCCATATTCATGTTCTTGATATGTTTCGAATTTCTATCCTAATGAAGTAAATAATAAATCTATAATTTATACTGAGTCTATATGTTGCAATACTAAATAATTACTTCTCTTTTGAAGATAAAAAATTGATAATCATAGAACATAAAGAAAATTTCCTAAACCAAAAACAACTATATTTTTCAACATACCACTTTGGGACCATAAGTATGAAGGAGAAATTTTTAAACTAGAGAATACAATGAATCCAATTTACCCTCAAATATTCTTAGAAATGATATTGTTATAAATTTTAATGAATTGATATTTTAATGCCAGAATATTGAAATGTTATACACATATAATATTGGACATTCCTTATCAATAAACATTTGTTTATTATTTTTTAGTACAATTTTGCATATAGAACAAGCCCCACACAATAAAAACAAAAACTATTATATTTCAATAATTTAGAATGTTAAATAATAAATATAGTTAGTAACATTAGAAATAATACAATGTAATAATAAAAAAACTAAAATAAAAAAAATATAATAGAAAAATTTAGAGAATTTAGATTACCTAGAATAATATCACTAATGAAAAATATGGTTAAAAATATAGAAAAAATGGAAATGTTTTCAACATTTGGAAGATTAAGGATATTGAAATTTTATAGTAATTTATGGGAAAAATGAATGAAGAAAACATTAGGTATTTATTTGATGTAAGTAACTAAAATTAACATTGGAATTGTAAATCTAATTGTTATGAATGGTAACATAATAGTTGATAATAATAAACTAATAATTTTAATAGTAACATAATTTATGACCAAATATATATTTATATATATATATAATACATAACTTGAATAAATTATTTAAATAAAAATATTATAATTCCCAAATATAAATATTAAAAATTTAACCTCAATGAAATTATAATTACATTTTTGATAAATTTTATTATAAAATGATTATTAAAAGGCAAATAAGTTTGTAAATAATAAAAAGTACATAAAACTAATATTATTTTAGTAAAACTAATTTAAATTTTAGAACCATTATATCTAAATTGTATAAGGATAATTTTTTTTAATCTTATAATGATATGTAATGTTCTGTATATACATAAAATATAAATTGTAAAATTAATGATGCGTCAAAATGAAATATTAATGAGTTAATTACATAATTAACTTATATTAGTTAGATATACTAAAAAATAAAATAATATGATAAATGATTCTATTTGAAACAAATATATTAATTTCATTTCTGAAAAATTAATTTCTAAAGAATAAAAAAGTAATTTACTCCATTAAAAAAAATTATGATTTAATTATTTATTTTTGTTTAAATTAATAAATTTTGTGTTTAAATGGTTTTCATGTACTTATAATATATATATTTTTATATATGTATATTTCTCAATTTAAAATATATTTTTTATGAATTTAATTTTTTAAAATAATTTATTCTATATTTTTTTAACAAATAACCTTATGTGGAAATATAAACACCCATATCCCTTACCATGGGATGTATAACAAGCCATAATTTACATACATTGTTCATACTTTAAAATTGAAGCACACTTATTACAACATATAACAATACCATGAAAGGACCGTATAGGTATAGCGTCTTTAGAAACTGGGAAACATAAACAACTGGTTCATAAATCATCTACATCGTCTCCATTTTATTTTATCATATCTAGAGTCCTTTTGGAATATCTTACTTAATACCCTTCTTCCTGACCAAGGGAAAAAACATAAAAAAGGGTGATCTCAAATGCTCAGTAAGGGTAAACAAAAGATATATCAATCACATCATATTCATAAGAACATAACATTTTGGAAATCATAACCTGCAAAAGAGATCATAATTTCATAACATGGGATAAATCATAGTAGTGAAATGTTACCCCAATAATCATAAAATTAAACTTTATGGCATACACAAATAATTATAGAGAATCATTTCTTAGTAGTCAAGACTCATTTCCAAGACTATCTTAGCAGACAAAGTCCATTTCTGAACGGAGTTCACTCCTTGTTTCAGTCCTGTATCACTGAACCAGATTAACCTGTCATTCCAGGCATGTCTATCTCATGAGATATAAATCATTACCCAATTCATTCTAGGGAGATATAGGTCCCACCCATATCATAATGATACCATTATTATGTGTGCCACAAGATCATAAATCATACATCGTAGCATAACCCATGTAATAAAAATAGGATTCTTAAACATTATTCCAACATAACATAATCCATATAAGATAAAAAGAACATCATAAAAATAATTCCATCATAACCTAATCAAATCAATGTAAAAATAGGGATATAAATAGAACCCTATATTATCTTAGATGGAAAATAATTTTGATAAAACACTTGAACTTCATTTTTGAGGAAAATATCATTTCTATTTCAAAATCATTTTTCCTTTCTTAACATGTCATACAATTTTAAACTAAAAGATTTTGATTAAAAATAAACTTGACAACTTGTAAAGGAAGCTTCAAGTAAATAATGTTCTATGAAATCATAAAAATCCATTCATGTCGTATAAGTTATAAAAACATTCTTCTTGTACTTTGGCTGGAAAAGTCAAAAAGTACATCGTACTACAAATGAAAAAAGATTACTTTCATATCTTTTACTAAAAACTCACCAATGGGTAAAATTGGATTTGAACAATTGTAGTAGGATATAAATAATATTACATATTGAAAAAACATGGATGTGGATGATAAATATTCCCTAGTAATTACCGATGTATAAACAATCTCAGAAAAAAATTGAGATTGTGAGATTTTCCCTTACCTTAGGTCCGATTTTCTTCGTATGTGTCCGAACCTCCTGTATAATGATTTAAATAATGTTATTGACCTATTATAGAATCTTACTCATTTTTATGACATCATATATGGTCATATTCTTAGCTTCTTATTAGTAATATTTCATTGCTACTTGTTATTCAGGTGTTTATTGCTTTTTGTTCTTATGTGTGTTTTGTCGAATAAATTCTTATTATTGATTTTAGGTTATAGATACCCAATTTTCAGAATATTATTAGTGTAATATATATTATATTTATTCATTAAATTAATTTATATAATCATTATGCATTGAAGATCATGTAGAACGAGTCGCATCACATCGTGGAGACGGTAGGTCGTACGTACGCACGAGCAGTGATATCGCTCCCATGCTTGTGGAATTGTATTTAAGTGTATGTATAATATTTCAGAAACAATATCACTTTAAAATAATAATATATCATTATTCTTTACACCATTATACCCATCCATGTATGGTGGTGGTGGAAAAAAGATTACACCACGGCGTGGAGACGGTATTCCGTACATACACATGCGCGGTGATTTCGTTTTCCATAGGATGGATAGAAGGTGAAATAGGGTTGTTTCATATTTATAATAACATATCCGTATATGATTGATACTGATGTTATTACATTATAATAAAACAACTAAAGAAGAAGAACTATAAGAATAAATAAAGTTGAAAGAATCGGTAACAGACATTACCTCTTCTTTGAAGCGCCTCTTCTTAACCTCGTCTTAGGGCACTAAAGATGGTCTTTGAAGAAGACCAAGACCTCTAGTATGTTTATAGGGAAGTTGAGAAGTGAAATGGGAAGGGGTTGGAAGATCTTGAAGGCTCAAAGTGGTGTGAAGAGGAGAGGGATGAGGTGCCCTTTTATAAGGGATGAGAGTGACACCTTAGGAAAAACATAAAATATTATTTTATTATAAAGTCATATTCGGTTTTTAATATCTCCAAATTGATTTATTTCGAATCTAAGGTGGGGATTTTCTGAAATCCTCTCAACCGATATATTTTAGACAAGTTTAGGTTACTATTTTAACCTTATCATTTATATTTAACTCTAAGTTAAATAATTTAACTTTTACCATGTCTTCTTGTTTTCTTACATTATATGGTTAGTAAACTTACTATAACAAGCTAAACGAAACCCAAGTTGTGAATTATTAATATACGTAAACCTATATAAGTCATTTGGCAGAGCCTTATATTTTTAGGAATAAAGTAACAATTAATAATATAATATTTGTTCTAAAAACTATTTTATGTCAATTTTGACACTATTTGGTAATTGATTTTTGTGAAAATCATAACAGCATTATTAGTTCAAAGAAAGTAAATTAAATCAATACTAATATGTCATTTTAACCTATAAAATTATTTTAATTCTTAAGAAGTATCAAATTACATTTATTTGGATATTTATAATATCAATTATGTTAATATTTCCTTAATAAGGTAATTACTGAATCATCATTGTGTCATAAATAAATTAAATTATATAAAGTATAAAAATTATAAATAAAATACCATTATGAATATTTATTGTCGAATTTATCTTATGTATAACCCTATATTAAATATGTTTTTGTTATTAAACTTTGATTTTAACTATTTTAACTCTTCTTTAAATAAAATAACATTAAATGTCCTAATCTAATACAATTGGACCTAAAGGGTAATATTTTATTTCTAAGTTTGTTTTTGGTAGAATTATACTTATCCAATAGAATTCGGACATGTGTTAGGGTAATAAAAATATCATTTTTACCCTTAATTACCCTATTTACTTTTAACAGTGGTAAAAAAAGTAAAAAGTTAATATTCACCAAAAATAGATTTTATCTTATTGAACCACATTTTACTCCTTGATATTAACCGTGTCTCTCGGATTTTTAAAATTCTACTCACATAAGCGGTAAAATTATGTTTTATCTACATTTACAAATTCTCCTAGGAGGTGGGTAAAAGACGGTGAAAAGTTCAATAAAATTTTTATATATCTAAAATTTTTATAAAATGACTCCAATGAATTACATTGAACTTATATAGATATTATGTATCAATTTTGACCTAAAATAAATTTAAATAAAATAAATAATTATTTAAATAAAAAGTCTGTTTTTAAATAGTAACCCAGTGTTTTCACTATTCATCAAAAATTGAAAGATTTCATAAAAATACCAAAATTTCACCCTAGGCTAATTTTGATATTCTGAATCCAAAAATGAAGACCATTTTGAAGGATAAAATTTATAAAATTTCAAAAATTGGGTGTTAATATTCATAACAGGTAGTTTATATAATATTTTAAGAGCATATCGTTGTTTTGTGAAACTCGGTATTGCGTACAATGCAAGCTATCGAGGACGGTCGTGATTGCGTGTAAAGAAAGCCAAGATAGTGTTTTGTGTAGTGAAATATTCATTTGATGATGTATATAACATAAAAACAAGATATTTCTCATAAAAATATTGGGTGTTACAGGATGATACATTCCTTCACTTATCAAAGCCAATGATTTAACTGATTAATTCATCAGATATATTTTTTTCATAAATTATGTTTGGATTCCATCCAACCTAACACAAAAAATGATCTGAGACATCGACCTAAGGGCATTCTTTATCCCCATGTGTTGTTGACTACTATCGGGTACCAAATATATTACAAAAGGGAATGATTTCTGTCCGTACAATGAGAATAGGACAATAAAAAAAGAACACAACATATCCAAAACTAAATATCAATAAATATACAAATTGATCTAGATAAAACAAATAATGATAAAATACCAACATAATCCAAAACTAAATGAAAACCACAAAACTTGATCTCCACATGATCTCTTTGTCACTACCAACCCCAAGGACAACCACCACCAATGCTAATGTGAACCAAAAACCTGAAACTAATAAAATCAGATATACAAATAATGAGTCGTACAAGTGGTTTGTTAACTTAAATAAATCAATGGGTAATAAACATATTTTCCATGCACTTACTTTCTTAAAATAGTTCCCAATTTGTAGTTTAAAATACATATACAAAATAAGCTTCGATCATTTTAAACAACCAAACACAGCATTCAAAAAATCCTTTTTTTAACACAAGATATAGGATTTATTTTTAAAAATAATTACACATTAAAAAACACATTTGAAAACCCAAATTAAGTAACAAATCTATATCATATCTCCCAAAAGAAAATATAGTTCATAGTAATGGAAACAAAACAAGTCGGTACAAAATAGTAGGACTAATAACCAATAATCAGAAGAAAAAACTTCAAGATAGATAATCGTTGACGTTTCATAAACATATCTAGAAGAAATCCATGGGCGTACTCAGTTCAAAATCACATATAATCAAATGGTTCCTCTCCATAGTAATTAGCCAACTAGAAGCTCTAAATTATCAAATACTAAGGTTCTCCCCACTTGGACTCTCATCAAATCAAGGGAGTATTAACTCATCTAATAGGGGTCAATAAAAAATCATCACTCTATACTCTTGATGATTCCCAGGAATTTCAAGATAAATGTACTTGATGAAACATAGTATAAAACCCATAAATGATAGCATACTCATTCCTGATTCACTAGAGGGAAACACATACTAAAGTCTAGTGGTCTTAAAATATAACACAAACCTATAGTGTTCACTTTCATGAGACACTATAGGGGATCCAATACCTTGTTCTACTACTCACCAAAAATAATCCAAGACATTATAAAGGCACATGAAATATCCATGTATTTTATAACCACAATCATTCATCAATTAAAGCTCACATAGAATCCCCCATTCTTTATAATCAAGATCATTTTCCAAAATTCAAAATGTACCACCCATGCCTTTAGCTGCCCAATCATTCAATGAATTTTTCAAAACATTCCACGATTCCCACAAGTATAATATTCTACATGAGTTACAAAAAATATTTACAAGACATCATAATGTACCAATCAGGCCTTCACAACACTTCACATCAAAACCAACTTTTCAAAGAATATAAAAGGTTCCAACTAGGCCATTAACATTTCCGATATAGATAAATTTTCAAATATATTTATACACTATTTACAAAGTCAATATTAATGAAAACCTTCAAATGAACAATCCAAAATAAGAAATTATAATAGAAATACAAACCCATTTCTAATCCAACGTGAAAACATGAAACAATAAAAAAACATCCAAGTGGGTCCCAATGGAAATTATTCATGAAATAATAATTCATAATTATGAATGGGAATTTATACCAATTATTCACAAAAACATACCTCAAATTTCATAATGCATATTTCTTTAAAGAAAAAATTGAGGTCACATTTTAAGTCACTTGAAGTACCAATACACCATTTAGAATTCAAGTAACTAAATTATAAAAAGAATTACAGAACAGAGGGGAAGCCTTTGAAAAATCATGGTTCAAGGAAACATTATTCTTAATGGCCATTTTCATTTGTTTTCCCATATATATGTGAACTACATTCACATATATATGTTCCAACATCCAATAAAACTCTTCATGTATCCATGAAATAATCTAAAAACCCTATTTAAAGAAACATTACTTTATTTTAAGCAAAAACAACATGACACACATTAGTATTACAAAGTCCCAAACTTCCACATGAAACAACCAGTTCACAACCCAACAATATTTCCAAAGCATAAACAATGGAACACACCAGCCAAAAAAACCAATTTTCACATTAAATATTCAATTAAAATTTTATAAAACACCATTAAAGAATTTTCTTCTAGTAAAAATTATTGAATCCATTTTCAAACCATGTCACACCCATTTTCCATCATGAGAACAAAAAAACTTTATTATACTAACACACCACAAGAATGATTTTATCATGTTTAAATCATTAAATGAATTCTCAAGTATGAAATATATATTTTAAAATGGAAATGGATGGAAACACATATCTCAATGATATGTTAATGCAATAAAACTCTAGGAGAAGGACTAATACACCCCAAGAGATAGTCCACACACACTAACATAAATATAATCAAAACACATGAGATAAACTTCATCATAAGGTTTTTTCAAGAGGTAACCCACCGAGAAAACACCAAGTAACCAAAAGAGAAGGAAGAGGATAAGATAAAATCTTCCAAAACCTTAATGAAAATACATAGGAACCTTCAAAAATCCTTAATGAAGGAATGGGGGAAACATAAGTGGATATTGGAGGCTCCATGGAATAACTAGGAATAGTGGGTGAGGAAAATCCCAATTTGGGGTTAAAACAATGGATGGGAAAAAGAGGAATTTCACACTTTTAATGTCCTGAGAAGCTCACTTGTTTGGCCATACGGTTTGAAAATTAGAGTGAAAACCATTCGCACCCTACTATAGATAATGTGCACCTACACTATTTGGAAACATGTTTTGAAAAACTATGCACTAACCTTACAAAAAGACACTATTGAAATCAAAATCTGCCCTACATGGTAACCAAATAGTTTGATCGAACTGTGTTCATGTCATAAACCTATGCACATGAAACTGAAGCAAGATCCACAGTTACTCATCACCTCACACAGTTTTTCTAAATCCATAATCATACCATGCAAGTGAAACCATGAATGATCAAAATGAACTGAAACAACTACACCCTTATTAAGTCGCATTGTTAACCCTGAAACCATTCTCACAAACTGTGCCCATGTCAATACTCACCCAAAACACCCAAAATTTTAATAATCGATCTAGGAACTCAACATAAACATTAACTAATTGATCCAAATCCATGAAAAGAAAAAATTAAATTAGTTTTTGCGGTGGTTTGTGAAAATGTTCTCCACCAAAAAAAATTTCTACACCCTAAAAGTCACCCAGCCACATGAGAAAAAAGTAATATGGTTAAAATGAGACATGATGAAGTGAACCAATGGTCCATACTATGACCTATCACACCACAAGTCACAACTATCCATTTTAGGGGGAAAACACAACACACAGAACAATGTGGGGACACTATAGGGTTTTAACCACCACAATAATGCTGTTAGCATGGACAATATTGAAATTCCCAGAAACACCAGCCTAGGTCAACCAATGTGTGAACTCCTAATATGAACTAACCCAGATATCTCAGCATAAGAAAAAACCCACAGTCTTTTGAAGTGGATATACCCATCTTGAAGCGATAACCTCTCAAAAAAAGAGGGAAAAACTCATTGAAGGCATCAAAATCCTACAATGAGAAAATACATAATTCATCATTTATACAGGACTCCTGAATTATTTGAATAAACATGATAAAAAATAAAAGTTGAATCCAATAAACGACCATACATGTGCCAGAGAGAATGATCAACTCTGAAGCTCACATATAAATAAGTATAAATAGTTGGATTAGAAAAGGAAAAAGCCTTCATGTTTTTTCAAAAAAAAAGGAACTCACTAAAATAGTGAAATATAATACAACCAAACATTAACCATATCCACTCCAATACTATATAAAAAATGACCCAAGATCCCTACACAATCAACAATTCCTAATTGTGTGAAAAGAATCACTGAGGGGCCTATGGATGGAGCCATGATGTCCTGAAGAATTTATTGTGCTATAGTCAAGAGCATAATCCCTATATTGGAGACATATTCTTCTTACCATGATTTTACTGAATTTCTTTAGATGAACCAAATAATCATAGAAAAAAAGGCTTAAGAGAATTATAAAAAAGACAACATAAAGTTCCCAAAACAACCACACTAAATCCACACCAGAAAATAGTATACCGAATGAGAATCCAGAACCAATGAATGGGATTTTTCATATATGGGTTCCTCTTTTACATGCCTATCACAAGATAGGGAACCTTCATGTGTTCCAACCACAACTAACTGAACAGTTGGATCCAACCCATCCAAGAAGGGTTCCTCCACAAACTTCCAAAACTGAACATTATTAGATTAGAGGACTTTCTCTTTAATCACTCTTCGAAGCCCCCCAATTGAAGATAAGAGCCTTCATCAGATCCTGTGATTCTATATTAGTAGAGAAAGTGACCAACTCCATAAAATTTTCTATATATGCTTTCACTCTTCGCTGGCCTTACTGAACACCTAACATCTAATCCACCTTCCTCATTTCACCTACTCAGGTATTATCCATAAGAAAATGGTGGTATTAAATATTTCCCAAGTCATACTAATTTGAAATGATGATAGAATAATCACCTTCAACATTTCCAAATGTCATCCTTTAAATAAACCCAACATTACGTGAACCCTCACCTCTTTGTGAGTTACCAAAAATTTGAATATTTCTTTGACATAATTAATCCACTCTAAATGATCTAACAGAATATGAACACCATGAATTATAGGAATCAACCGAGATGAACTTTACTCTTCCATCCCACTCAGGGTTAGGGAATGGTCGACAACAATAAGAGACTCACATTAATCTTATGGGACAATTTTAGGTGGAATAATCTAAACAGAATAAAAACACCATACTAATATTAAAATATTCCCAAAACACAACCAAAAAATATATATCAAGCCAAAAAAAAGTCTCACAATTTTAAATATCAAAAACATAACAATAATTTTCATTTTAAAAATCCTCTATTTTATTCTATATTCAAATATATATATTTTCCAAGGCCACTTTTCAAATTCTGAACCGTATTTTCACAATAAAAATCATTTATCAAATTACTCTTTTACAACAACACCCATTACCTTAAAATATTTTTCCTATTTTGAAAATTTTCTTTTCCCAAAAACCATTTTCATTATAACAACACATTCAAACCAAACTTTACTAAAACCAAACAAAAATTACAAAAAACCACCAAAATTGGGAACTAGTGGTCAGGCCTAAGCTAGTGACATGCTTAGTGATACATGGACCAAGTATGTATTGACAATTAAGAGGACATTGAACAGTGAAATTAGACCCTACATGGGATACTACTCAACGTAAGATGATAACATGAACCTCTATTTTCATTCCCCATCCACACATCAGAAAAAGAAAAAAACTCAAATCCCATAATATGTTTAGAAACATGGGGATAAAAACAATCAAGGGTTCAAGACACCATATCTTTGAATTCCTATCGAGTCTGGAAATTCCAAATATCCAATCTAACTGACACCTCAAATAACAATGGACTCCTTTAATACAATGTTGTCACAAACCGGGATGGGATACCACCCAACCCGACACCCATCCAGTTTGATACATGGGCAGAAGGGATTTCATAATACCCACGAGCTAGTGAATAGCAGCCTAAAACAATGATAATTCAAAGGGGAACCATTTCTACCAAAATAATGAGGATAAAATACCAAAACGAACACACAACATTACCAATACTAAATAACAATTTGTATACAATGTGAACCAAATACATTAGTTGATAAAAAAACAAAAACTGAATTAAAAACTAAAAATTAACCAAAAAACATGATATCTATGTTACCCCGTGTTCACCAACCACCCCAAGGACATAATAATCCATATAAAAAACCCTTAATATGAACCTACAAAAAATATCGGTTCTACCAATGCCAAGAGGCACTACTAGGGTGTGAGAATAAACAGCTTAGTAGGTAATCACCATAGAATCCATGAATTTCCTTTCCAAAAATAGTTTATAATCACTAATTTAAAATACATATATAAAATAGGCTTTAATAATTTTAATCATCCATTCTCATAATTTCACTATTTTTTAAAAAAATTTTGAATGAAACATTTTCTTTTAAAACTAGTTGTAATTTACAATACCTTTTTCAGAACCCAAATGCAGTTAAAAATCCATACAATATCGCCCATGGAAACTCTTCTAATAGTAACAAAAAAAATACTCATAAAAAATCAGGGATAATAACCAACAAGTAACTGAAGAAAATAGAGAATACATATAGATAATTGGGGGAATTTCTTTAATAGATTTAGAGGAAATCCCTAGATGTACTCAGTTTGTACTCACCTACCAACATATAATGTATCTCCATAGTCAATAACTAATTTTCTTGTCTAATCTACCTAATCAAGTAGAATATCCTTCCTATATACTTTTTAAATCCATGTTGTACAAACTATTCTAATTAGGGTCGACAAGAAATTGCCACTAGACCCTCTAAATAACATCCTTGAATCATATGATAAAAATACTCGATGAAACAGGGTATAACTACCACAACCATGAGCGTCCTTATGAAGAATACACTAGAGGGGAACACATCACAAGGTCTATTGGTCTCCAAACACAATCCAAAACCAATAGTGTTCCCATGTATGATATAACAGAGGGGATCCCATCACAGGGTGTAGTGGTCTCCAAACATAATTTATAACATTATGAACACACATTAAAATCCATTTCATTCCCAATCACATTCATACACCAAATAAATATATCATGGAAACCATCATTTTACATAATCAAAAATCTTTCCTCATAAATAAAAAAGTACCAAATGGACCTTTAGGCAACCCAAGCCTTCGATCCATTTTCCAAAACACACCCTGATTCCCACTTTCTTATAACACACATGAGTTCCAAAACCGATTTACAAAACATCATAATGTAAAATTTAGGATTTCTCATTGATTTTAAAAAATACAAACAATTAAAAAGACAACTCAAATAACCAATTGGGGTTTTAACACTCCCAATCCAAATACATTTATAAATATATTTATACACCATTTACAAAGTCAATATAAAACACCCCTTTAACAAACACAATGCCATGTATACTTTTATATTTCAAATAAAAAACTATTTTTAAGATAATGTAAAACATGAAACAACACAAAAATTACCAATTTAGTCCTTATTAAAATTATTTAAAAATATTTATTTAAAAATTCAAAATAGTAATTTATACCAATTATTCATAAAATATTTCTCAAAATGAAAAAAAATTCTAAGCTTTAAGGAACACCTTAAAGTCGCATTATAATTTACATAAATCACCAATACACCAATTAGAAATAAAGGAACTACATTTTGAAAAATAATAACAGAGAGGAGGAGAAAACCTTGAAAATCCATGGTTAATGGAAACATCATTCCCAAGGGATATTATCATTTGTTTTTCCTTCCCAATGTGAACCTCTACACATTTTTATTTTCCAAAATCTAATTAATCTTTTCATATATCCCTAAAATCACCCAAAAACCCTTTTAAAAGAAAAAAATCCTGCTTTTAAAATAACTTAACATAACACACATAAGAACCATAAAAAAAAATTCACTAGTTTCCACATAAAAAATAGAATCCACAACCCAGACACATTACCAAAACTAATAAAATAGAAAACACCTCACAATGGACCCAATTTCCGTTTAAAATTTCAACTAGAATTCTATCAAACACATTGCATGAATTTAAATATGGACATAATTAAGGGAAGCCATTAGAAACCATTTCACACCCATTTTTCATCCTAAAAATAGCATAAAAATTTATACAAACAAAACATTAGAAATATCGTGACATGTTTATAGAATTATATGAAATATCCAACATCAAAAAAATGTTCTCGAATATAAATGGATGGAAGTACCTACCTCAATAATGTTTAAATTCAATGTATATCAAGGGGAGGGATGAGAACACCCCAAGAGACAATCTACACACCCTAAAACCAAATTAATCAAACAACATGAGATATCCTCTATCCAAGGGGTTGTCTAAGAGTGTATCAACCAAGAAAACCCCAAGAAACAATGATATAAGGAATAAGATAAAAAAATATTGACTAAAAACTCAACGAAACATATAAATGAACCTTCATGAAACATTAATTGAGGAATGAGGGAATGAGAGGACGATCATGGGGGACCACATGGTACACATAGGTAGAATGGTGGAGGAAAATAATTTTTTTGATTAAACCAATAATGAGTAAAAAGATGAGTTTCACACATTTAATGACTTAGGAAACATTAGTGGTTTGGATACATGGTTTGAGAAACTGTGGGCCAATCGTGTGAACCCAACAAGAGATGAGAGAACTGTACATGGTTGGACCATACATTTTGTGAAACATTACACCAACTCTGAAAAACATCAATTTCAAAATGAAATTCCTCCCCACATGCTTATCAAATAGATTGATCTAACCCCGCCCAAGATGGGCAACTGAGAACTATTACCTAAAGTAAGTTAAACAGTATACAAAAAATACTACACGGTTCAGACCAGAACATTCTATAACTACGAAATTCAAAATGTTAAATAACCAGATGAACTAAAAAAATATCTACCATAATAGGCCTCATATGTAACATTCAATCCAAGATAGAAAACTATGCGCGTGTCAAAACTCAACCGCTACTTACAAAATAAAAAAATAGAATTGAGAAATAAACTGTAAATTCAACTAAAAGATCCATAGTAATGTAATTAATAAAACAAAATAAATTCCATGTTTGGGATATGACACCTTTTAAACTTAAATATATATTTGTTTTTTCAAACTCCATGAAATTAAGGAATCAAGGGTCATTGCAAAGGAACAACATCAAGAATGAGTTATGTTTCTTTATATTTTTACAGTAATTTTCACATTTTCCTTCAATATTATAATAATAATATTAAAAATATTCTAAAAATAATGATATAATTTATAAATAATATTAATTATTTTATTTTTTGTAATGATGTTATTTAATATATATGTATATATGTACACACCACATTTCAGACAATGTCTCATTAATATTTTATTCGCTTCCAATGATTATGTTTCCAACCCTTTAAATATCACTAACTTAATTGATGCTTATCATAAATTATTTAAAAAAATAAATATATAGTTCATTTTATATTTATTATTAATTAATTAATTATAAGATTTCATAAATAGAAGTAAATAAAATATATAAAAACAAAACAATATAGTAAAATTTAATTTAAAACCTAACATCCTTATATTTCAAATTAAACAATAATGTTTAAAATAAAATCTCAAATTATTTTTAATTATAGTCATTGATAAAAGAATATAATTTTCTTATAGAGTTGTTTTTTATTTAAAATACATTTACTATACATGAGGCAAAAATTCAATGAAATATAATATGATATAAGTTATTTTAAATATCAATTAAAAATAATTCCTTTTGTGTTTGTTTCTTATTTCTATTTAATTATTTATAATGTTTATAAATCCATTTAAAATTATATAGTTATTTTAATTATCAATTTTATTAATTTTATATTTTGTTTTTATAACGTTATTATGAAAATTAAGATAAATTCATGATTTTTATTAATGGTGTTTCATGAAATACACTATTTAAATTTTATTTTTATTCCTTCAATTATCTATGTGAAAGGTGAAATATTGAATGATAATATTACCATTTCATGACCAAATTATGTTTTCCCATTATTTTTGGAACCGTTTTATTATTTACAACATTTCAATTTGTGCTTTTCAAAACATTTTCATATCCAATAGGTTATTATATTTCTTATAATTGATGTATGTTTTCCATTCCATATAGAACAAATTATTCTAAGCATACTATGATGTGATAGGTTAATCTATAATTATATATCCCACAAATTTGTTGGATAATGTGTTATATTTCTTTATATTTTTTATTATATGTTATCATGAAGCTGGAGTTGTTAAATTTTTTTGAAGTGATGACTTTTAGAAATATGTAATTTGAGAACATGATTCCATATTTATTCAAAATATTTGTATAGTGTATTACCATAATGGAAGGATTATTCATTTATTTGGATATTACCCATTGCTGGCCTATTTAAATTCATTCAACTAGTTTAATTAGAAAGATCTATTTTTTATAATATAATTTGAATTATTATACTCACTCATGTATTATGATTAATTTATAATGTTCCTTTCCAATTATGCCTCTCTTTATTGGTATTTTAGTGAAACATTCATTTATTATAGTACTTCATGTGAATATATGAAGTATGATGGATATGAATGATTACAATAGGTTTCCCTGAAGGAATTCAATATTTTTTTATATAATATTTGGTTGCATAAAAAAATTTCCCATAATATTAACCTATTTGATTCAAGTTTGTATTATTATTATTATTTTGTGTATCATAAAAATGACACAATAATCAAGTATAAAAGATGTCATTTTCAATATTATGGGTGGGAATATAATTATTAATCCCTTTAATGCATATGGAAATAAATTAAATCTCATAAAATCAATATTCATAGACATTATTTCATTCTTCTTATCTTCAATTGTATTAATTGAGATTGTATAATTAGATTTGATAAGATGTTATGATTTTTTAGAACTAATCCTTGAATTGGATTTATAATGGTTCATTATTATTAATGTGCCTCATTTTAATTCCCTATCAAATGACTTCCCTATATTTATTATAATTATCATATGTTTATGATTTTATTAAAACTTTTATGCTATTAAGAATTAATTATAATACATATCTCATGTTCGTCCTTATTATTCCTCCCCTTAGTAGGTTTTTTTAACTTTTTTTTTGAATTTCCCATATTAATACTATATATTAATAAAACTATAAAACCCACAAAAGGGTTATATTGAATGATTTAAAAAGAATTAAAATTTAATATGATATAATATATTATAGAAAAAAATTTCAAGGGCACTATACTTATGGTTTTTGGTATTTCAAATAATATAAATTTTATCAAAATTATGATATCATAATTATGTTTCAATTTTATGAGTCACTATATGAAACACCACTCACACTATCTATGTGTAAATCCTTTGTAAATCACCATTGTTCAAATGCATCATTTTTTAAAACCATATAAATCATTGAAAACAATGAATAATTATGTCTTTAGTTGAATAAATAATAAAAAATAATTTTATAAATACCAAGAATTATTCATATTAATATCTTATAGTTCATAACTACTCAAGAATATAGATGGATTCATAATAGTGAAGTAATAATGGAATATGATCCATCATATCCATATATAACTATTAAGGGATATGTGGAAGTTAATATTGTTTTCAGGGGACTAAATTTATCCTAAAATATCTCTAACAATAAAAATAGGACAATATAATGGACATATATCAAAATCTCTGTAGATAATGTTGATACAAATGAAAATAATGTGGTATAAGTTTGTAGATATAGATGAAGTGGATTTTAATTTATTTTACACAAGTAATGTTCTCATTCTCCAAATGAATTTATGGATAAATCATATAAAATTCATTGGGTGGGGGTGTTCCAAAAAAATAATTTTTAATTTAATGTGATGACTATAAAAAATGTAATTCATTGAAGATTGAGCATACTAGAAGAGTAATTTCACTAATGTCTCATACTATAAATGAATTATTTCCATCATGTATATCTTAAGCATATGAATGATTTTTTCACAGTGGGGTTTGATGGAATTTGTTTTTATTTTTACTCATTATGCTTTATTCGGTAAATATATTTCAATTTTTCAATTATTTATTAACATGTTACTATCTCTATAACCTTGTGAATGAATATTATTGATATGAAAATGTATTTAAATTTTTTTTAAACCATTACATTAAATAGGTTCTTAGTTCATAAATAAATATGAGTATCTTAAAGTGGTCAATGAAAAATATATTTTGGGGAAATTAAAACACAAATCTGTTATGGTATATAGCATGAGAAACATCAATGTTACCAAATTTTATACTAAATGTGTTAAATATTGAATCAAAAGATATATTTAAAGATATAGAAATCATGTTATCATTCAATTATTATATTCATGTTTAAATATTATTATATAATAATACTAATCCTAAAAATAAAAATATATCATCACAAAAAATGAAAATCGTATACATTCCATCAGTTACCATCATTAAGGTTTCTACCAGTTACATCATTTTTTATATTCACACCAACTGATAAACTTATCATATATATTTTTTACATTCAAACTCTACATAATAAAAATATTTATAGACACCCATAATTATTTAATTTTTTTCAATTTAAATGAAGTTATGCGAAAAATACCATGGATTTATTATAAGAATTAAACTGGGGTACTTCTAGTTAGTCTTCCAAAATTCAATAAATATTGACATATTGTTAAGTTGTTACCACTGCACAGTATTATAAATCAAAATTTTTGTTATTGGCTAGATTAATGATTTACATATACACTGTTAGTTTAAAAATCATAAAAAATATATAAATATTATTTTTATACTCAAAATTTATCTCACAGGATAAATTGATTCTTAGTATTACTATTTTTTTAATATATGTTTTTATCTTTATGGTTTATCTATATTTTATTTTCTAAATTTATATATTTATTACCAATAATGTATGAAATTTAGTTTTATCTAGACATAGTTTTTGAAATAAAAAATCTATTAAAATAGAAGAATATAAGCACACATTGTTCCCATATGAGAAATTCATTTAAATATCAAGTATTTTAGTGAATAATGATTAAATATTTCTATTATTGATAGAACTTTACATTTTAATATTCATTTTTAATCTAGAATGTATCAGGATTAACCTCGATTCCAAAAAATTTGATCAGACTAACCCTAATTTGAAATATCTTCTATTATTCTATGGGGTAATATTTTAAGATATTGTACCCTTTATCAAAGATTCTAGGTGTCAAGACCCATCCCTCAGGGGCCATTCTATGACATACCCTATCCCCACCTCCAAAAAGTAAGGGGTTGGCATCTAGAACCAATGGAATCAACCTCTAAGTAGGAGTTATTTTCTTGATTACTTTTACGCACATGCACACCCAACCATAATCCATAAACTAAAAGGGGTAAACAATTATAACGAATGAAGTGACGAGTACAAGTACATCTGAAAACAAGTGGTCCAGAATACAAACCCAATAGAAGGAATTGAAAACAAAAAAGTACAAAGGGACTTGGGTAACCATCTATTGAAAACCCCACATGATGGTATGAGTAGAGATTCTTTTGGATGTTGATGTAGAATTTCAAGTTTGTCCGACCCTACTGGGACCTGCCTGCTCCTAGGCCCCCATGTTCTCTGTTGAAATGTTATTCATATTAATAAGAGACAAGACATGGGGGAGATACACGTGCAAGGATTATTGACACAGTACTCAGTAGGGGGCCAGTTTGACTAAGGAGATAAACCACAAATAAACCACAAATCAAAGACACAAAGGAAGGACACAAAGAAAGGACAACTCACAATTCAATAAAAGCTCACACTAGGATATATTCTATAGCATATGAAGAAGATTAATTGGATACAGTGATGAAAATTTCATTCTATTGAGGGTCTCAACCCTGATGAATCGCTGCCCACCCACCTAGAGGATAAGGATCCACATGGCTGCGGCTTATTTACCGAGCCACTAAGGATCCAAATGGCTGGTGCATATCTACTGGGACACTAAGGATCCACATGGCTCCTGCATGTCTTCCAGAACACTAAGGATCTGCATGGTTGCTACTCGACTATTGAGCCACTATGGATACACACACCAGCTTCACAGGCTATTTTTCATTCCTAAACAACCACAAAGACTCACATATAATAATCCAATATACCTTATATTCGTAAGGGTTCCAATTCAATAAACGGAGCGTCGAATGGAAACACAATCTGTAAGATATTAGAGTTTTAGTATTTAGGGGCCGGTTTCATTTGGTACTAGTCTAACTATTCAGATGGACCCAACCAACCCTACTCATGGGTCCCACATACGTCGGATTGATTTGACTAACCTGGCCTCGTTTGATTTGGGGTAGGTCTAGTTTAGCCTAAGTTATGGTCCCAGCCAAATGGGACTCATTGGTCTCAACCTCTTTTGGCTGAGGGTCCAGCTCGTCTTGAATGGCATGGGTCCAGCCTACTAACATGGGTCCAAACTTCTAGGGGTGGTTATGTGCTGCTAGTACGGGTCCAGTCTGCTTGGGTGGGGTCTGGTCGTGATGCGGCTAGGATCCGTGTCTGCTACTTCATTTCTTATGGATCATATATGGGGTCGTTCCCTATCCACAGTAGGATAACCGCATCTTAGAGGTAGGGATCTCCCTATTACCGTGCCATGACCAAATGTCACAGCCTCCTCCACATGGCAGAGCCATCGATGCGGTTGTCCGGTTCCCTATGGAGTATCGTCATGGTGTGTCGCCCTCCAGTTTCGACGAGCTAGCATGGTCTTTAGTGGAACACCAGACGCACTCTTGTGGTCTGTTCTCCATGTCGTCTGTACCTATTGTCACAAGGGGATGTCTCCTTTCCTGCGATGGTATTGATTCCACCTTATCATCCATTTGAGAATTCAGTCACAATAAACACCCTTGTAGAGGGGATCGAGCCTTATTCATGTCGACATGCACCCTCTGTGTTATAAGTTTAAAGAAATGTGGAGGCTATGGGATTTCAGTTCTAACCATAAAAGAATAATTAAATCCCAATTATAGAAAATCACAAGAATGACACCCATATAAAAGAATGCATGATTTGAGGATTAATCTATTCGTGGGTTAATCCACTTTTATAGTTTAGAAAGAGAACATGGAAACATTAAATAATTGAAAACCCCTACCTCATTGACGTTCGTTGCCATAGTGATCTATCCCCGAGGATCTAAGAGGTCAGTGGACTTCATCATTTTTTGAGGTACGTTGAAGTCAATGAAATCCCTCCAGTAGTCGTAAATATTCATTGTCGAGGAAATATATAAATGGTTCATCAGTGAATCCTTATAGTTTAATTCCTATTCCACCAATGCGTCAACTACTAAAAAGAAAACATGTTGTAACATTTCTATTATGCTACGACATTACATCGTTACGCTATTTTATTTATGAAGTAGTGTCTCTGTTACATGTCATTAATGCCTTATTATGATGCATGTTTAGGATATATTAATGATTCTCATTGATGTTCCTCTTCATCACCTCATCGCTACACCACAACTTAACATTTCGCAACTCGATACTGATAAATGAAATAAAATAATTCATTTAATGTTATTTTTATTTTTTTTGAAAATTTCCAAAAAATAACTTTTTCATTTGGCCCTTGATGGCTGATGTTAATTACATTCTAGGATAATCCTAGCTTCCATAGTTCAATGGTGCCCTCATATTTTTGATCTGATTAATAGGTCAATGGTTATAAAAACCCACTCACACGTTTAGTGAATATACATTAAAAATGATTTATATTTTATTCCAGTATCATCGAGCCACAGAATCACGTGTAGTCAGAATTTCTAGTCTCGAAATAATTTTATATAATTAAAAAAATTATACATTAATTCTGATACATTACATTCTCCCACCAAATAGATTATATACCCAAAACCAAAGAAAAGGATTATCAAATAAATGGGGGTACTGAGCATGAATCTGAGCCTCCCAATCTCGTGTTCTCTCCTTGAGATTCCCAAGCTTCCACCAAATGTGCACCATTGGAATCGACCACCCACATAGTACCCTCTATTTATGATCCTCAATCTCCACCAGGAACTCTGAAAACGTCACCCCATCTGCAATGTCTATCTCTCCCCAGTCGATAACATGTGATGGGTCATGCACGTATCTCCTCAGTTGCGGCACGTGGAAAACATCATGCACCCTTTTTATCTACAGGGAAAGATCCAAGTGGTAAGACACCTCTCCAACTCTTCTCAAGACCTGGAATGGTCCGATGAACCTCATAGATAATAAGTCACCCCTTCCAAATATTTACAATCCCGATCAGCGTGAGACCCAAAAGAAGACATGGTCTCCCTCCTATAACTACAACGGTCTCTGTCTTCTATTGGGATAAGACTTATGTTTACTATGCTCAGTCCTCAACTGCTCCTGGATAAGCTGCACCTTCTCAATGGTATCCAATACCAACTCTGGATCATTTAGTGCTGACTCCCCTGGCTATGTCTGGCATAGAGGTGATCTGCAAGGAAACTCATACAAGTCCTTGAACGATAAAATGCCAATGGTGGAGTGATCAATGATGTTGTATGAAAACTCCACTAGTGTTAGGTGGTCCTCCCAAATAAAACCAAATTACAGGATGCATGAATGAAGCATGTTCTCCATGGTCTGTATGGTCTGCTCTATCTGACAATCTATCTGGGGATAAAAAGAATTGCTCATGCGTATCTGAGTCTTAAATGCCTCCTATAATCCCTCCACCAATCAGGATGTATATCTTTAATCATTGTTTAAGAGGATCATCGTAGAAACCCTGTGAAGTTGTACTGTCCCCTGGACATAGAGTCATACCAAGCCCTCTATTGTTCCCTTCTCCCAGATGGGTAGGAAGTGATCCGACTTGGTGAGTTGGTCAATGATAACTGAGGTAGAATCATTGATAATTTATGTACATGGTAACCCCATCAGAAAAACCATCAATATACCATCCCATTTCCACTTTTGTACATCATGTGGCTGATCAAATCCTACTTGAACCTAATGCTCGATGTTCACTTATTGACAAGTGAGGCATCGTGAAATGAACTTTAATGATGCTTTCTTCAACCCTAGCCACTAGTACGAATGTTATAGGTCCTAATACTTCGTCACCACACCCGAATATACCGCTAAAGGGGAGGTATGGAACTCCCTCAACACCTCCTCCTGTAACATCACTAGTAATATTTTATATTCTATAGAATGATGACGTGCTCCCCACTGATCAAAAACCTATCAGGAGCCAGTCCTGAGGATATTTTCATTAATCAGTCCTCACGGTCAATATCTCCAAGTTGTTCCTCCCTAACTCGTTGTAAGAGTGGGGGAGTAATATTCATTAACTGAAGGTATAATGCTTCATCATCATCCATAAAGGATATCTACATCACATCTAGTTGCTCCGTCTCCTCACTTAGCATCTGCAATCTGATCCTCCTACTAGGTGCGTTTGTTACCATGTTCCCCTTCCTAGGTGTATAGACTATCTCCAAGTCAGAAATCTTGGAGGAAAACTATTCATTGATGCTATCTAATTATTAGGTCCTTCTAGGAGAACATATACCTAAGACTCCTGTGGTCATAGTAAACTGTAAACAATTCACCCATCGATCTATGATACCACATCGTTAATGAAAATACCACTGCTACTAACTCCAGGTTGTGGGTCACATATTTCTTACTGTTCTTCCTCAACTAATGTATTACGTAAGTGATCACCTCTCACTCCTGCATCAGGACACATCATATATAGGTCCATGATTCATCATAGAAAATTATATACTTGACACCCTACTCATATAGTCTTCAGATGGGGGCAGTAGTCAGTCTCTACCTCAACTCCTAGAAACTATTATTGCATTTATTCTTCCACATGAAGGGATATACCTTCTATATAAAAGACGATAAGGGTAATGCCACTATGAAAAATTTGGGCACGAACCTACGATAGTGTCCAGCCAACCCCAAAAATCTCAGCACCTCAGTCACTATCCGGGATGGCTCCCAAGTGAGCACTGCCTCTTTCTTTTCTAGATCCACTGCAAATCCTGTATCCAAGATGATGTGTCCCAGAAAGTGGACCACCCGAGTCCATAACTAGAACATAGAGAGAATAACATAAATCTGGTTCTCTCAGAGTGTATCTTGGACTATACGTAGGTGTGTAGTGTGTTCCTCATCTGACGCCAAGTACCCAAGATGTCTTCAACAAAGACCATGACCACCTGACCATGGTAAGGTTGGAAAATCATATTCATGTGTCCCATTAACACTATTCGGTAATTTTTCATTCCAATGGTAATCACCATGAACTTATAGTGGCCGTACTGGAATTTAAAAGTTGTCTTTTGTACATCTTCATACCGTACCCGGAGCTGATGATAGCCTGATATGAGGTCGTTCTTTGAGAACCACCTCGCTCCCTTTAGATGATCTAAGTGGTCATAATTCATTGGTATTGTATACTTTTTTTTATGGTCCCCTAGTTCTGGAACCGAAAGTCCACACATAGACTGAAACACCCATTTTCCATCTTGGAAAACAACACTCAGTCTTCCCATGTGGATATTTTTGGCCTTACGAATCCATTCTCCTACAAGTCCTCCATTTGTACCCTCAGTTTGTGATGCTCCATGGGAGACATCTGATATGCTTGTGTGGATAAAAATGTAACTCCATGGTACAGGTCAATGAAAAAGTCTACCTTTCTGCGAGGAGGTAGTCTCGAAACATCCTCAATAAAAACAACCGCATACTTATCCTTCACTACAAGAATACTTGGTCTCCACTCATCCACTACACCGAGGGTGAGGATAGAAAATGGGTGAGTTATCCCATGCACCCTCCTCCAGTAAAGTCAATCAAGTGCTGGAAGGGATTCCTTCTTGCTCGTGAAGAATAACATGGTCCCATCCTCACAGAGACACTGCACTTTGTACCTAAAACTGTTGATCTGATCATGGACTATAGATAACCTGTCCATACCCAAGATGAATTTATAAGTCCATTACGCTGCTGTTATGAAAATTCTTTCCAAATCTCTGACCTTCTAGAGTATGCTTACACTCTAGTCACCAGTGTGTAATCATCGGTTCCCCTCCCATAAGGGTTTCTAGGTGTAAGGTCCTAGCCAACGGCTCCACCGGAATCTTCAAGCTCCAAAAAAGAGCTATAGTAAGGAATGTTTTAATTTCATTTATGTCTATGAGAACTTCATCTATGGTGGATAAGACACAGATAGTACCTTGATTCATCTCTGGAGCGTCATGGTAATATACCTCTGCTTCCTGAAGTTGTGATCGCCCATGTTTGCATGCTCTTTCAGGTTGGATTGGACCACCTGGAGGTGGTGTTGTAGTATCTCAAACCATTTCCCACATCCACCTTTTCATCCTGCTCCCCTGCCACTTCTGCAGCCCTGCGGCCTTGCACAACAGATCCGGATTCATGGGTTCATGCACTAGATGATCTGGCCCGATTAGACCACTGTTCAATCTGTTGACTACCTTCCACAGATGGATCAGCTACCTATCTCCTGGTGGGGGAACTTAATGTTGGTGTTTTCTCCGTAAGGAAGCTATCTACGAGTAGAGCTCACTCCATCACTCCAGCCTACTTGGGGATGCTAAGAGAAAAAAATACCCTAATCTCTCAGTGTTGGCACTAATCGAAGGCTCAAAGCCTAAAGAAAGGGTCTCTCACCATGTATGTAGTGTATCGGGAAATCTAGTCGAACCTCGCTGAGTACGCTGCTACCGTTATGCTGCCCTACAAAATGTGAAACAGCTCTTGAATGAAAACTAAGTGCAAAGTCATGTGGAAGACTCCTCTCAGAAAATTAGCTTGATGTCCATCCCGGTGAAGGTGGACTAATCATTAGTATGAATCGTCAGGCTCCACCATCTCCCTACTAGACGCTGATGAAGGCTCACATCAATTATCTTCATCCAGTCAAATGGGGTAATCACTAAGTAGACGACCCGCATCATCCCCTCCACCCAATATATAGTGATCTAAGGATTCATCTCTCCCCTGAACCTGGGAAGTCTCTATCTATAAAACTCCAGTAATGAATTGATTTTACACGCATCCACTATTAGTACTGCCAAAAGTAGATGATGACCAGTGGGTGGTTGTAGCACTAGTGAAACACCTAGTGGGGACATCTCAAGAACTGGTCCTTGGACAGACACCTCGCCACTAGGCAGCCTATCCTCTTAACCATGTATCAGAATCTGGGATCGTCGTCCTCATGGAGGCATCTGGAAATAGATCAAGATGGGCCATAGTCAAAATATTATACCTAGTGAGATGACTATATTACAAATTAACATAAGGATAAACTTTTGCAACTAGTGTTTTTATGAATTGAGACAAAAAGAATAATATGAGGTCCTAATGTGGGGATAGGTTGACCGCCACACCAATATTGGACTCCTCGAATTGGAATGTAGGAATCACTCCATTTAACACTGTTTCACTAAAACAAAAACAATAGACTCTCAGTATCTAAGGTAGAACCGTCCACCTCTGATACCGCTCATTCACGACACATCTCCTAGGACCTATGTTGTGACATGCCCTATGACTACCTCATAAAGCCTAGAGGTTGGAGACAAGCACTGAAATCATCAACCTTTAAGTGGTAGACATTTTCTAGAGTACATGTACATAGACACACCCCCAACCACATCCTAATAACTAAAAGGGGAAAATAAGTATATTGAAACAAATGTTGAGTATAATTACAACTGAAAACAAGTGGGGCAGAATAAAAACCCAAAAAAAATAACTGAAACCAATATAGTACAAAGGGACTCAGGTAGCCATCTGCTAAAAACAAACCTAATTATAAGATTAGTGTATCTGTTATAAGCTAAGGTAGTATGTCAAGTCTGTATGATACTATAGGGAACCGACTAATCCTATGCCACAATGTCCTCCATCAAAACATTCATCGTCTACATAAGACACAACACGTGCAGGCGAAGCCCATGAAGGGATGAGTAACACAGTACTTAGTAAGGGACCCAAATCCACTACGCAGAAACGCCACAATGAAACCAAAAGCTAAAGCCAAAAATCAAGGACAGAAAGAAAGGATATGTCATAAAGCAATAATAGCTTACACCAGGATTTATTATACATCATAGTAATAAGGTCAATTAGCTATGGTGACGAACATTTTGTACTATTAAGGGACTCATATTCGATGAATCACTACTGGACTTCCTGGAAATGATGCATCCACACATCTGATGCTCATCTATCGGGACACAAAGGATCCACACAGCTGCTACTCGACATTATGGAAACTAAGGATCCACACAACCGTTGCTTGTCTACTAGGCCACTATGAATCGACATGACCACTGCTAGTCTACCAGGACAATAAGGATCCACACCGTTTCAGCTCAAGCTGACGGTCGTACCTCAACTGCCAAAATGTGCCACATATAATTACCCAAAGTACTTCCTTGTCGTATGGGTTCCATCACAATAGACGAAACATCGCTCAGATGCCTAGTATGTAATATATTACTGTTTTAGTATCCTAAGTCTGGATGCATCTGGGCTTAGTCTGACCAGTTAGACCTACCCAACCACCCTAGCCCAGGGGTCCCACACACCCCGGTTTGATTTTACTAACTTGACCTCACTTGGTTTAGGTTAGGGTAGGTCCATTTTGTCATGGCCAGTAGTCCAGGCCCTAGGGGCCTTGCTGGACCCGTCAGAGTTTGGTCAAGGGTCTAGCCCTCCATGTCTCCCAATGACCCGATCTCATATGGCCTGGCCTAAAGGGTGTGGGTCCAGCCTTTTGATGTGGGTCTATCCGGCTAGGTGCAGGTCTTCCACACCATTGCAAGGTCTGGATTGGTAGGTGTGGGTCTGGAACGCCTACTGGACAGTCTGACTGGGATGAGTTTAAGAGCTTCATCTCGCACTTCCAGCCCTACGGGTCATCCCCAGGTCCCTTCCCAAGCCACGTTCGGTTCTCCAAGGAATGCAACACGGAGCCTCATCCTCTCACCTCCCTCAACTGGCTCGGAGGCCGGTGAACCTGTCCGGATATTCCATGGCCTCCTTGGAATTGGAAGGCTACTGATGCAGTAGTTAGGGTTATTGGGGTGTACGGCTGTGGTGCGCCGCCCATAGGTGGTCATGCACCTATAGGGTCTTCAGAGGACCTCTATATGAACTCTGGTGGACCTTTCTCCATGCCGACTCTGCCTAAAAACTCGAGAGTATTTCACCATCTCCAAGAAGGCCTTGATTACACCATACCATCCACTTGAGAATTTAGTCACGAAGAACACCCAAGTGGAGGGGTTTGGGCCTTGTTCATGTCTACCCTCTCCCTCTTAATTCGATGTTTAATGATATGGGGAGGCTTGAGGATCTTATTTCTAATAATAAAATAATAACACAATCCTGAATATAGAAAATCCATAGAACGACACCCTTCTATAAGAACGAATGATTCGAGGATTAACCTGTTCATAGGTTAATCTGTTTCCATCGTTAGGAAAAAAAATTGGAAACTCTAAAAAATTCAAAACCCCTACCTCATTAACATTCATTGCAATAGTGTTTTGGCCCTAAGGGTCCAAGAGGTCGATGGTGTTTATCATTCTTCAAGATATTCTGAATTCTATGACATCCTGCTAGAGTTCATCATTCATTATTGGGTCAGAAATCCATAAGTAGTTCATCATAGAATTCTCACAGTTTAATACTCATTCCCCTGATGTATAAATTGTTATAAATTAAACATGTCGCAATGTTTTAGTTATGCTGCAATGTTGTGTCCTTATGATATTTCATTTATGAAATAACATCGCTATTACAAATAATTAATGTGTTGTTACACTATGAGATTATGAGCCATTAATGAGTCTCATTAATGTGCCTGATTGTCACCTTGCCACAGTATTGCAACATTTTCATTTTCCACTCAATAGTGATAAATGAAATAAAATAATTATTTTCATATTATTTTATGTTTTTTATGAAATTTTAAAAAAAATAACATTTCTGTTCATCCCGTGATGGGAAAATTTAAGTCGTTTTAATGGGATTCCCAATGTTATGAGTTCAATAATTCCCTCATATTTTTCATCCAAGTGATAGGTCATACATTATTAAAACTGATACGCATGTTTACTGAACTCACATTAAAAAAAGTTCAAAATTCCATTCTAGTCTCACCAGGACTTAGAATCACATTTCTTTCTGAATGTTTAGTCTCAAAATAATTCCATATAATAAAAAATTACATAGATATTCTATGGAATTACATTATCAAAATTTTCACATATTATCTTCTAAATAGGGTATCCTAAGATGAGAGGATATTTAAGTGATTTTCATTTAGTAAGATGTTTTAATAAATAACTATATTTTCTCCACAATTAGAGAAATCATTTAGTACATTAAAAATAATATATAGTTCCAATATAAAGACATTCTACAAAAAAAGAGTCATATAATATAAAAACCATGATTTTTATATTTATATAGGATGATCAAAATCAAGTTGATGAGTAATTGGATATATTATCATAATTTTTAAACAATTCCCTCAATATTTATTCTCTCACTATGTATTGACATAATTCATTATTGAAGGATCAAATACATTGTGATATACCAAAATATATTTGGTTTTATGAGATCATTATAGTGAAATCATTGATGAGGAACTCATACACCAACACAGACACACAAAAACTTCATTCCATAAAATATAGAAAATATTTTATCTATTGATTAATTAATTAATTATGTTATAGTAAAAGATAATATGAAAATATAAATTATAAATCTAAAAAATTAATTTTAATTCATTAATCCTAAAACCTGTTGCAATAGGGAACAATGAATACACTATGGAATGTTTCTCCATAGTGTCATTCATTACCTATAATATGATATTACTATGAAAACTATATCAATGGATCAATTAATATAAGTGAGATATTTCAGTGCCAATAAGATAAAATCAATAAAGAATGACCTTTTCTCTAAAATATATAATACAGGGTGGATTAATTTAATAAAACATTCCATGAAAGATAAATATCACATTAAAAAAATTACATGTTATTTTTTACAAAAAATCCTTGATCAGATATAAAAAATAAATAAAAATTTAGAATATGAGAGTCATGCTTCAACATTAGAACAATATATTAAATATATTAACTGAATTTTCAAAGAATTAATGAAATTTAAATCCCTGAGATCAATATAAATTTCTTTTTGGATCATATATCCACATTTTGGAAAACATATTTATCTTATTAATTTAAATCTACCTAGAATAATTTATTTTAAAATACATGTGGAATATTATTCCATGGAAAAAATTAATATATTAATAGTATATAATAATGTAAAAAATGAAAAAATATGAGAAAAGTTTATATTGAAATTAAAACTATAATATAAGATAAAATTAATGTTAAATATGAAGAAATGATTTAAAATATGAATTTTAATCTAAAAATATATACAATCACTCTATAGAGTATAAATATATTACTGTAAAAATGAATACCAATGATAGAAAAAAAATGAATCTATAAAAAAAAATATAGTGTAAATAGAAAACTGATACTCTATTTAAATAATAGTTATGTAAAATGTTATGTTATACAAGTCACAATTCAATATTGATACATAATTATTAGAATTTAGAAAAATAGGTTTAAATTTTTTTTAAAATATTATACATGATTTGATTTAACATTCAATTTGTTGAATCACATTCATATATTGAAAACATCATGAGGTTCAAGAATAAAATTATTTCAAATATAATAATAATTATGAAATTGACTATTATAAAAAAGACAAAAAAAATTATTGTTTTAATTCAATGTAAAATGACATAAACATTTAAGGATCATGTGACCTTGATAATTTTATTTTAATTTGAAGGGAAGATAAAATTAATTTTTCTTTATAGATTTAGGATCTCTCATTAGTGTAATCCATTTATATAATTTTAGTTATTTTATATGGGAAGTATTATCCCACAATAATATATTTTTAATTATTAAAAATAACTATAACAGATAAGAACGTAGTGACTGGAGAATTAGTAGTGATAAATGAGAAAATTTATTTCCTTTATATTTTTATATATAATATTTTCAACCAACAATGAAGTCTGTTTCATTATAGGAAGAAAATTCATAAACATTTTTGATTCATTATATAATGATAGCATAATTATATTTTTATTGTAAGGATAATGAATGGAATTAATATTTTAATTGGTTTCTTGTTATTTACAATCCATTTAGATTAGATTTTTTTGGTATATGTTATTAAATAGAAACATGATAACTATTATTAAAATAATCAATACTTTAGATTATCAGGACAAAGAATTTAAAAATGACTTCTGTAACATAATATAAAAATCCAATGATCAAGAAATCAAGAATATTGAGAGTTTTCAATAAATCTACTTTTCAACTAAAGTAGTAATGAAATGAAGGACTGCCAACGTAACCCTTTATAATTGACTCACAATGTTCACAAAAAAATATGTCAAATGATAAGAGTTTATATTAAAAATTGGGAAGGAATTTTGGTTATATTAGTATACATAATAATATTTTATGGATCCTTAATGGGGAAATAACTTTCATTATATGTTGAAAAATCATATAATTGATATTTAATGGACAATATTTGACATCATCGACACCATCTTGTTAATATTCATGCATATTATTCATTTGATATTTGAAGTAAAAAAATTGATATTCTAAATTATTTTTTAATGAAAATGTGATGGACATTTTGGGTTATGAAATCATTGTACAACTGCATTAGGAGTAAATATTACCTATTTTAGGATATTTACTAGTATGTCCTATATAGTTTTTCAGAATCATTATATAATACTATTCGTAGATGAAATATGAGAGAGGATATCAATATAAACTATTACAAGGTGGAGATTCTTCCCTGACTGAAGGTCCATTCACAAGGAAACATGAAAGAATCATTTTTCATTTTCCTTTATTAATCTTACATTTAATAGACTTATAATATTATCTAAAATTTTTCCACCTGGGATATTTAGGGTATATTAATTATCCAATAGAACAATAATATAATGGAAACATAAATTTTTCCTTTATATTCCTTTATTTTTCATATATATATATATATATTTTGGTTTAAATTTTTATAATCATATATTGAAAATTTTCATGATCTTATTTTTCATTATAAATGATGGAGAAAAAAAAATTGTTTTCAGGGGTTGAATTTTTAAATATTGGAATTAAATATAATGAATATCTAAAAATATATAGGAATAATATTATGATAATTTAATGAAACTAAATATGTGATGTTTAGGGAAAAATTCACATTATGGGGAAGGAATACATTGTTCTTTGAAAATAATCACAAAAGATGGAATGGAATGTGGTGAGTTTAAAATTGTTTTGCTATCTACTCATTAATCACTAAATTTAAATTAGGTAACAATAATATTTCTTGGATATATGTATATATATATATAAAAGGATCCTCAATGATTGTAAAACTATAATATTCCTTATTATTAAGGGATTACAAATATAATTTTCATAAATAATTCATCAATGTATTTTAACTATTAAAGAAACAATATATTTCATCCCCAATATACATTATATTATATAATAATTTATGCTTTAAAATCATATGTGAAGCTATATATTTTTATGTTGACGATTTTCATGGAATGGGAATATAGAAAAACAAATTTTTATTTACATTTCATTCTAGATAATCAATTTATAGTGTTTAAATTACCCCACATGTAAATGTTGAGAAACAATATTGTTAGTGTTAGGGAGGGGCATAGTCCAAATCTTATTGTTGAAGGATTTTTTCTAAAGTACCCATTTTTAATTAATATATTAACAATCATAAAATAAATCTAAATATAATAAAATAAAATGGATATTTAGTTTACAAGGATTTTACTTTTATATCATATATAGAAAAATAGGTAAGAATTAAGTTGCAAACCATGCTTCATAGAGATAATATTTTTATGAATAATACTCACATCCTATTACGGTATAATTTATTTGTTAGTATTCGATCGCATTAAAAACAAAATATAATTAAGTGGAATTTATAAATTGAATATTACAAGGTCAATAGAATAAATTTAATATTATTTTTACAAAATAAGATAAATAGATGAAAATAAGATATTATATTTTATCATTGGGATGTGTAATATCAATAATTGTTTTTGTAACACCATGAAATTTTGGAATATATTTTCCTAAAAATTTGGACTATAATATGTGATACCTCTTAAACCAATATTTAACAAACAAAAAAATTTTAAGATAAAATTATTAATAAATCAATAGTAAAAAAATATATTAAACTATTAAAATTTAATAACACTGTAATATAAATATCCAAAATAAGTTAATATTTAAAAAATTCATTATTTAGAAAAGTAATGATAATTATATTATTTATATTGTTTTAAATATTTTTTATAAAAAAATGAGAATTTAATAAAGAATAATTTAAATCCCCTTTGAGAATAGTTTACATGGTATAATGTTTTCAATTTTTTTACTGAAACCATTATTTTGTTGTCCAAAAATAAATATTTTATGAAATATATGTTTTTTATTTTTTTATTAAGTTTTAATAAACTATAATATTAACCTAAATTTGATAAAATCAAATATAAAATTAATATATATCATTATTAAATTTAAAATATTATTGTATCTTATAAAAATTATTTCTAATACTTTTAGGACTATAAAAACGATTACTAACAAAGACTACCTTTTTTCATTAAATCATGAATTTTCATGTTGAGATTCTATTTTAGATATCCATAAATGGATTATAACTATTATTTTATTTATAATAAATCATTTTATTTTATGTAAATAATCATCCATGATTATTTTACCTTATGCATAATTTTTAATAATAAATAATGATTTTATAAAGACATTTTTATGAAATTAAATGTTATTATTTTAAAATTAAAGCTTCACACATTAATAAATTTAACATGAATATATTATTTTCAAATTTTCTATCATAAGGTTGATATTAGGGAATAATTTCAATATTAATTTTGGTCATTTAAATTATTTCCTAATATTAAAAATTATTTACCCCCTTAAAATTTTTAAATATGAAAATTTATTTTCATTAGGGGAAATTGGAAAAAATTATTTATTTTTAAAGGAGTCGATGAGGATATTTTTGACCCAAAACCAAACTATCTAAATTTTTTTGATTTATTCCTTATTCACTTGAATAGAAATAGTACATTATTGAAAATATAAGGATTACATCCAAAACTACACTTCAAATCACATATAAAAATATAACACTTACAAACCTTAAAGATTTAACTTACCTTCGTATTTCTCCCTAAAAAAATTCCAAATTTATATTCTTATAATTTCATCCCACATGAAAAATAATTCTTTCAAAATTATAATGTATAAGTACATAATTTCAAAGGAGAATTCCTTAAGAAAATTCATTCCCCTGATGTGAGTATCAACTACATTATAGTTTAACCTTCAAAATACTTCCAACCATTACCTTAAATAATAATGTAATTTGTATAATTTAAATTGATAAAAGTAATTATATTATTTAGAAAATAAATATTAGATCTTTTCCATCAACACAAACACAAAGTAAAAAACTATTTTGCGAATATGTGGAATATATCATCCATGAAGCAATGTGGTTAAGTTTTCATTAAATCATCTCAATGAAGGTGTAAAGGACAGATTATATATATATATATATATATTCTATGTCCAAAAAAACTCTAACAAGTTCATTTTTCATATACCAACATTCTATCTATTCGTTGTGATGTGGGATCTTTAATCATGATTACAACATACCACTGCCTCTATGAATAGTGAATTCAATTTAAGATCACCATTCATCCTATATTGTTTTTTGAATGAATTAAATAATTATATATGATAAAAATTACATGTTTAAGGTTTTTAATTTTGCATGTTACCATTATCTATATACATTCCCTTAGTTATGAAAATGTAATAATATGTCACTGTTGTTATTTATTTTACCAAAAATGTGAATGATGTAATAATTTAAATATCCAAAGTTATTATGGGATGTTAAATAGTGATAATATTTTTTAATAGTAATGATTTTATGATTTCTTAATCATTCCTAAAATGGTTTATTTTTATTTTAAAATATTATTAATATAAATCCATTTAACCTTTATGCATGTTAAAACAAGTTTATCTTGTTTACCATTTTCACAATAAGTATTCACTCTCTTCATAAAATGAAAATATAACCTAAGGAATAATTGAAAAAAAATGATAATTCATACATTAAAAATTGGACAATAATTAACATTAAATTATATAATATTAACTTCATTTATTTCCATTATATTTGAATTAAATAAACAAATAAAAAATAAAAATTCCATTAATGAATATAATTGATTCTAAGTAATATATTATTAATAAAGGATTATAAATAACATTAAGAGAAGGAAATACATTCCAATATGTTTCTATATTAAATAAAATATATATTTATCTTCATTATATGTGAACACATAGTATAGTCATGTTTTCAGAAACCTAATGTAATGGTTTCAATAACATAATTACCCTATAGTAGGTTTTAAACCACTTTATAAATCCAAAAATTAAAAGAAGGTTATAATCATACCTATGATGACATAATTATATAAATAATATTTAATTTTATAGGGTTGATGTTTGATATACATGTAATATTCTTTTATTATTTCTTTTATAATTTAAGGGATTATAATGAATGGTTCTTATATTTTAAAATGAACTTTTCTTTTACAAATATTTGATTATAATCCCCACTAATGTTTTTATATCTCTATTTGAAAACTATTGTTTTTTATGTCCAATGAATATTTTATTCCATTTTATACATCTTTATAAAAGTTTTTTAATTATTATACTAATATTGGTATTCAATATAATTTTTGGCCAACAGGAGACTGTAGCAACCCTCTATAGTATTAATAGTTTTAATAATCAAAAAGCATATCAAATCCTATTAATCATGTCTAATTATTTCATTCATATTTATTTAAGTTTCAATATGTGCCATTATTACTATATATGATCTAATTTAAATTTGGTACATTCTCTTAATGTTTATATTGTAAGACAATTCGGATAAAAATATATTATAAGTATAACAAACTAACCCCGACAGAAGAGATGAGATACTGATAGTTCAGATAACATACTAATGAAAATGACCAACCGAAAAAGTTGATATACCGAGGAAAATAACCTACCGATGTAAATCACCAACCGACACAAATAACCTACCGATGTAGATGATCTACCAATGAAAATAACCTACCAATTTAAATCACCTACTGAGGCCAATGACCAACCTATAAAAATGACCTACCATTATTTCATATGACCTACTGATGCATGGTGAAACTGACATAGGGACTCACCGAACGGATTACACAGGTCACCAATGCATTGATTCACTGACATATGGAATGAGGAACATAACAACATACCGATAACATGAGTGGAAGATAGATGAATATACAGACTGAGGACCTACTGATTGGTTGTTTAAAATTTCTTCTATTTTAAAATATTTCTAACAGTCATATTGTGAGTGTTTTAATGTGACTGATTAGTTTCATTATTTTTTAAAATATCTTAAATGAGGATGTTAGAAGTATTAGGTACTGTGTCTACCTCAAACATGTACATTTTTTTCTTAAAAGAATATATATATATATATATAAATAAGAGTGAAGAAAACCTATGTGATATGGGAATACTTGCGCTGAAACATATACGGAAGAAAATACAAGAAGACCTACTATGAGCATAATAAATAAAAAGAACACAGGAAGAATTATTAATTCTTGGGTGATATGTACGAGATAACTTCTGATCATCAAGGTTTCATCATCTTAGCAGAATCCAAGATATGGAAGGTGAATGACCTCTCAACCACCTAGAAGATAGAACAGAGGGCTCGAGGACACTTTGTTTTCATTTTCTATTTCTAGAAGAGTACAGAAGCCTCAACTCTGATACATTAAGGAGTCAAGAGTTTCATAGAACAAAACTCAAATTATTTCAAATCCTTCCTTATTATGTTAAATCTGTTGTTTAATACTTTATTAATATTTTTGAGTAGTGTGTGTGCATGTACCCAAAAAAATATTATTTCCTACACTAAACTGGAGGATACTGAATATCCCCATACAACATTCTTTTTTACACCCATTCATCCCATGATGAAATTTAGAAGAGGTTCGGTACAACCTATTTGTTTTTTTTTTCAACGTAGAATAGTGTTAGAGGTTTTATAAACTGGGTATTCTGGTGTATTATTGTTAACCTTGATACATGTTGTAGAGAAATGAATTTTATATATAGTACTTGGTGGATGGTGATCACCATGGGGAGATCACTAAGCCTCAACTTGAGACTATACCTATTTTTTATATCCGCTATTTTTTCAACATAGTCATTATATGTATTAATTAATATTTTCATAAAACAATATTTTAATTTGATAGTTAGTCTTGTATAGTAGTTATAACTACTTTTTCATTTTAGAGTAGTTTCAATATTTTATCAATATATCATATTGTTATAACTGATAATTAATCAATATTTTGAGAACTATTTGAATAGTCGCACTATTATAATTTTACTCCTTGGTTAACTGGCCAGTTTTATTTTCAATTAGGGTAAGTTTTTAAATAAATTTTTAGTAGATATTTTTATAGGAAATCAATTCACCCCCCCCCCCCACTTCAGTATGCTACTCCAACCAACATTTTCAATATGAGGGAGTTTTTTCAGTTTCAACATTGATTATAGTTATATTTTAATGATATTTAAATTACTGATAGTTCTAAATTTTTATGTTCTAAAAAAATTATACACATCATTTTTATGTGTGGATAACATATCGGATGGTGTTTCTACCAACATACCTCCATTTTTCAATAGAAAAATTTAAGAAAAATGGAAAACTAAAATAAAAAATCACTTAAAAAGTATGATTTTTGAGATTGGGTCTTCAATTGTAGTTGAAAATAATATTCTTTATACTGCTATAAATACATGGGATAAACCAACTAAGGCATCCTATAACAACAATTTAAAATACTTGAATGTATTATTCTTTTCATTACGAGATAAATAATTCAATATAATTTATTTATATAAAACATCCCATGAAATTTGAAATTGTTTATCTATTTCACATGAAGAAACTTATCGTGATAAGTAAATGATACTTAAAACATATACTATTAAATATAATAAATTTAAAATGAATACTAATGGACCCATTTCTAACATGTATCTTTGTATTGATGAAATTTTGAACACTACAATTTCACTACAAAGAGATGTTACAACCAAGGAGAAAATCATGAGAATACTTATATGTGTAGTAGGTAAATTGAGAGGAACATCTGTGTCAATATGAGAATCCCATGACATCAGCAAGTTACTAGTAAAGGAGATGATAGGCTAGTTCATGATGTATGAGTAAGAACTGAATATCTATAAAGAAGATGATGATGAACCCAATTGAAAATATGTTGTGTTCAAATATACTACCTCCTAGAAGAAGGTTAAAGTTCAATATGAAACTTAATGATTAAGTGATGAACAATCATAACCAAATAGTGAAGAGAAAATGGATCAATTAGATAACCAATTTAAAATTTTTTATAGAAGAATGAAATTTTTTAGAAAGGAAATCTACAAAGGTAAGTATGATCAAAAGTTAATATGGAAGAAATATTTGAAAAGAAGTGACAAATCAAAAGAAATAAAATGTTATGAGTGTAAAAAAATGGGTATTTAATAGCTGGTTATCCTAAGGTAAGGTAAAATAATAAATTTTAGGACAAGTATAGAAAGTACTAGAATCCCATGAAGTTATATTTGAGTGCTTCTGAGGATAGTTCAAGTGAATCACAATCTTCACATGGTGAAAAGTCTGACAAGGGAAATATTTGTTTTGTGAAAAACACAACAGAGGTAATCATTGTTTCCCATGTACAAAATTATTATCCTTTTGGAGATCAAAGGGATTATAAAAATTTGAAAAATGAGGAAATGTTTGAATACTATGAAATTTTATAAGACAATTGTAATAAAATAAAATATAATTAAAAATATTGAAATAACTATCATGTATTGACTACTACTATCAAATCTGGGATTTTTGTAGAGAAAGAAAAAAAATGTTCAATTACATAATGTGAACAATGAATATAAGCTATCTAATTAACAATTGAAAAATTACATAGAAAATTTTCTAAAGGAAGAAATACTCTTATAATGATTCTTGGTATACAAATTGACCCCAGATATAGTACTATTATAGGATACCAACTTGGGAAAAGAAATATCACCCAAACAAGTTTGTATCTAAATATAGAAAATCTGTATTTCTACCTAAATATGAAAATTAATTTTTTAGTTTCAGTTATAGAAATTCATTACTACCTCTAGATTTTCTAGATCAAATAGTGTCTATTTTATATATATCTAACAAAATTATTATTAAAAACCCATGAAGCAGTAGTGGGTTCATAAAGTGTTGATTACTAATTTCACCAGACCCAAATAAGTATGTGTACCAAAATATATTTTTATTTGATTATTTTGTAGGAAATTTGTTTGATGATATCCTATAAAATCTTATAGTGCATGGAAAATGGGTGTTAAAGACACGCGATATGAGATTTCTTATGGTTTAGGATCTTGATAAAGATTGATGGTGGGCACATCACCTTTGGTGACAATTAAAAAGGGAAAAAATTTACCTCAACAAGATTGGTACCTCTAACTTAGATTTAATTTCTAAAGTACATTTTGATGATGGATTAAAATAAAATCTATATATTATCTCTTAGTTGTCTGATGATGGACATAGTGTTGAATTTGAAAATGATCCCTGCAATGTTTTTAATTTTAAAAAGTAGCTGATATTTTCTACTTTTAGAAATGAAAATTATTATTATGGTAACATAGATTCATTAATTTATCAAAATATTTCATTATTGTGTGATATTCATAAAGTGGCTTGGCTTTGGTATAGAAGACCAAGTCACTTCAATATTCACACCCTTAGAAAGTTTACTAGAAAAGTCTTATTTAAGGATCTACTAAAACATGAGTTTCCAACTGAAAATGTATGTAATCCATGTCAATAATTTAAATAACACAAAATCTATTTCCAAGTAAAGAAATAAGTTTCAACAACCCAACCTCTCAAGATGGTTCATATAGATATGTTTGGACCTTCTAGAGTTTTAGGTTTAAATAGGAAGTACTATGTTTATGTTCTTTTTTATGACTATTCTAGATATACTTAGACCTTATTCTTAGCTCAAAAGAGTGAACCTTTCTCTCATTTCACCATATATGATAGGACTGTAGAAAATAATACTGGTCTTAGAATCAAATCTTTATGAAGTGACCATGGATGTGATTTTGAAAAACAAGAGTCTGAATCATTTTTCTCCCAAAATGTCTATAGTTGAAACTTCTTTTCCCCTATAAAACCTCTCCATGATCATGTTGTAGAATGAAGAAATAGAACCATACATGAAATTTCACAAAAAATTCATAGTGAATATGTCATCCATATATATTTTTGGGCAGAAACTCTCAATATAGCATGATATATTATCAATAGAGTCCTTATTAGACATATCCCAAAAATAAATCCCTATGAGTTGTGGAATAATAGAAAACCCATGGTTAAATACATTAATGTTGTCGGTTTAAAAGTCTATATTTTTATCACTAAGGATAATCTAGAAAACAAATCTTTAATAGTTATGAAGGAATTTTATAAGGTTATTCAATTTCTAGTAAACTCTATAGAGTCATCAATAAGGGAAAACAATGTGTGTAAGAATCTATACATATCAAATTTAATGAGATAGATCCACATGACCCAAAGTCTTATCTAAAAACATTTCAGGGTGATATGTCAAACCTGGACATTAATGATAAATCTTATGACCATCCTATGAAATAATCTATTAAACCTTCTATTTCTAGAAATTATCGAGATTCATGTTATAATGAACTCAAACCAGTTGAATAAACTGAAATAACTATTCCATCTTAAACTAGACCTATTAGAAACCTTATGAACCATCATTTATATTTTTTTGTTAGAGATTTAGATAAAGGAACACATAATATATCTTCTCATAGAAATAAAGTTTAACATTAAGACTTTTTATCATAACATGAGCCTAAGAACTCCAATGATTCTAACAATGATGAATTTTGGGTAATGATTATGCAAGTGTAATTAAATCAGTTTCAGGGGAATATTGATTAGAATCTTTTGGGTAGGCCTATATATAGCTTTCCCATAGACACTAAATTGGTGTTTAGGAATAATGTAGATGAATTTGGTAACATATTTAGAAACAGAGCTCCATTATATTCCCAAGGTTATTTTCAATAACAAATAATTCATATGAAAAATAATTTTCACATGTTTCTAGACATAAAGCCATTATAATCTTTGTTTCATATTAAGAACATCTCAACATCAAACATTATCTAATGGATTTCAAGGGTGAATTACTAAATGGGTATATAGTTTAGGAAGTTTTTGTCAAACAATCCCCATGCATTACAAAACCTAATTTTACAAATGATTTTTTTAAATTGGAAAACTCATTATATGGTTTAATGCAATCTCCAAGAGATTGGTATTACAGGCTCAAAGTTTTTATTATTTCTATTAGTTTTACAAAAGGTATAGTTAATCCTACTCTCTTTATAAAATTAATTAGAAAATATATTTTAGTAGTACACATTTATGGAGATGATATTATTTTTAGATATTCAAAAAATTATTTATATATTGATTTTTCAATGATGATGCAAAGTGAATTTGAGACGAGTTTAATGGGAGAACTAAAATTATTATTGGATATTCAATATTAAAAAATAAAGAAGGTATTATTTTTAATGAAAATAAATTTGATCAGGATCTTTCATAAATACTTTTTTTGAAAGAACAATGATTTATGACAATCCAATAAGTGCTACCTGTAAGTTGAATCGTGATGAAGATAGTAAATATATTGATCAATAAAATTATATAGGAACGACAATAATCATAGTCTATTAAACTACGTGTTGTCTAGATATTATGTTTTGTGTATGCTGGTATGTGTGTTTACAAGAAAACCCAAAATCATCCCATATTTTTGCTGTTAAAAACATATTCAAATACCTCAATCATACTCCCAACCTAGGCCTATTATATCATAGAGGATAACCATTTTATTTTTTGAGTTATTCAAATAATGATTTTGGTGGATGTAAGTTATATAGAAAGACCACCTCTAGACCATGTCACTTTTTGGGAAAGTCTATATTATCAGGGTATAGTATGAAACCAAATTCATTTTCATTATCTACTGTTGAAGCTGAAAAATAGCTAATGGTTGTTTTTGGGATCAAATTTTGTGGATGAAGCACACATTACTGGTTTATGGATATCAATTCATATATTTCCCTATAAATTGTGATAATGCAAGTGCTATATATATTTCTTAGAATCCATTTACACATTATAGGACAAAAAAAAGTTATGTAAGGCATCACTTTTTGAGAGACCATTATCAAAAATGTGATATAAAATTACAGTTCATTAGCATTAAACATCATCTTGCAGACATCTTCACTAATCCATTCAACACTAAAATAATGAACAACATTAGACATGAGAAAGTAATGAACAATCTGTAGAACTTTATGTTGCTACTCATTTAATTTTTTTATGTGAATTTTTCATGCCAACAACGAATCTATATCACACCGACATAGTTTTCATGTTGACACTGATGCTATGTCATGGCAACACCACTATCATTCCGACAAAGTTGACATTACAACATTGATACATTTTTATGTTGATACCTTGTCAAGCCAACACAGTTAGTGTTACGAAAGATCAATCATGCCCACACTAATGATTCTCTATTTTTATAAGTTTTATGTTTTTATCTAAATGAAATTATTTATTTATTTATTTGATCCCAATTCACGATTTCACGATTTTGGGTTTTCAAAATCCCTGAATGATATAAATTTGAATTGATCCACTCTACTCCTTTACCCCAACACTCCCATCTCCTTTTCTCTCTCTCTACCCCATCACATTCACTTTTTGAAATCCAGACTAAAATGTTGAAATGGATCTTGTGAAGAGAGATCATGATGATGGAGAGTCTTGTGCATCTAATAAATAGAAAGGTGAATCGAGAAAATCTTGAGGACCTATAAATCAGGCTCTGGGGAACCATGTTTTAACTATAAAAAAATAAGTTCTTGAGGAATGGTTTTTGGAAATCATGTCACTCTTTCTCAAGGTTCTATAAGATCATGTATTTTTAGAGTGGTTCTTGGATAATGGGAGACCCTTCTACCCATAGCTAGTTCATGAATTTTATATGAATATGGGATTTCTGTTGGAAGGAAGTGATAAAGCCTTGATCATGTCCATAGTAAAAGAGAAGAGAATCTATTTCTCTTCAAGACATTGAGATGGATGTCTTAATGTTCCTAATGATGGTTTATTTGATGATTATCATGGTACCTCTCCACTTGAGAGTGGTATTTTTTGTTTTGAAAAAGCTCTGATGGAGGTTACTAATAATGATGAGAACATGAGACCCATTTCTATAGAGTTAAGTAGATAATATAGAATCATGTTTAATTTTATTCATCATTAAATCTTTCCAATGAAATGATACTTTTCTTCTCTGAAATATCAAGATGTATACTTGGATTATCATCTAATAAAAGTAATCAAGGTAAATATTTGTAGATATCTAGCTCGGTACATGAATTAAATCTTAAAACCTTCATGGATAACCAAATCCATAATATATCCAAGAATAATCTGAGATATTCTGAAATAGAACGAATTTTTAGATAAAGGATAAGAATTTATTTCAGAGTGTACTCGGATCTGCCATAATAAATATATTTGTAAATGGATTAATATCAACTGGATCCTATGGAAGAGAGAATGGGTTGGATATTAAGATAAGATCAATGATAAGTTCAATGTGGTTGACTATCCATCAAGGCCATAAAATATGGTTGATTCTAGTCTGGTACTAAATGAAGAAGTTGTTTACTCTTCAAAATAAGAAGATCCTATAACTCCAGTTAGAGATCAAGGATCACCTATTGATGATAAGAGTGATCTTGACACCACTGAACCATGGAATGTTTTTTACATTATACCTTATAGTATTCCACATGCTTTATACTCTAATGGGCCAACTATTGAGGATAATAGAGATGAGGAGACATATGTATGAGGTAGTTTGGAATACGCATATAGATCCAGTGGAATTGAATTTGAAGAAACATGAAAGTGAAGTTGATGAAAGTGAAAATGGTTTTGAAAAGAACGAAGATAATGATGATGGTGATAAAAATAAAAATGGGGAAGATGTATCTATACATGATGATGCTTAAGGTTTTGAAAGTGATGATGATAATGATGATCATAGAAATGATCATTGTGAAAATGTTGAAATGGTTGAAGCTATGGATCAGGCTCAGTTGGAAGAACCTCTTAAAACTGTTGAGGAAGTAATAGAAAATGCATATGTTTCTATTAAAGTGGAAGTGCCATAAATTCAAACACCCCATTTAGTTTATGATAGAATAATACTTCATGTTGAAAATGTGAAACCGGTGAGGAGATCTCAAATTATGGGGGATCCTCCTGGATGAGTAGATCAATCAGGTGAAGAGAATCAACTTGAAATAGTAAGGATTGATACTCTCACTCATCTGGATGATTTAATAATGGTTTAATGGGAAAATAATATAGGTTATGTAACACTAGGATTAGATTGTTATGATTTAGATGATGATGTTTTTGTTCCTATAAAAATGGTGTCAGTGGATGAGACCCTTCCTAGTGACTTTGTCACTGAGGAATAATTTGAAATATTTAAAGAATATGTATGTTCAGTTGTAATTATATATGTTCAATCTTAGATGATGAATCAGATTTAAACTGCTAGAAGAGAAAACACTAAAATGAGTGAGAATTAAATTCTTTCAAATCATCAGTAGAATAAATGAGTTAGTCTAGACACGTTGTGTCTATTCCAAGTCAAACAATAGGTATAAGTGAGGCTGATGTTGTTAATGTTGCAAAGTGGTAGGGGACATTCAAACCAACCTTATTACAACTACTGAGTCAATTATTTCATGCACATCTATGATGAGGGAAAAAATCCCTGGACATGCTTCTACAATAAATATGTTGACCTCCAAGTATAAAGTTTGTGTGTAGACTGTACTAAAGAAATTTAAGACTCATACTTCAACACAACTAATATTCTTTCAATATCTGGTTAGACTTCTCAGACTTTTGATATTGAGGTAGTCAGAACTTTTGTAAAGGGGGATATTAAAACATTATTTTATGCCTCTATTTTGGGAAACATAGAAAAGATTGATAACAACAATGATCTTGTGTAGGATATGTTCAGATTCTATACCAAGGAAGCATCATCCACTCACGAAGAGCATACAAAGAGGATTAATTCATATTTATAAAATATTAACACCAAGAACAAGTTGAAAAGTCACTTAAATTATTTGGTAAAAAATCTGACTTTACCCTTTTTTACAAAATAATTCAAAGTGCATGTCATGAAACTGAGGGATTTTTCTCCTCTTTTGGAAAAATTCCTGGAGAATAAGGATGACTTTGAAAAATCAATGATGTATAGTGGTGATATTATTAAGGATTTCATAAAACTATTAAATCCATATCAATTTTCAATGTTAATCCATTGTAGTGCCTAATACTTAACCTCTTGGAGCTCTTGGATCAGTTACTCCACCTCAAATGTTATTTCCACACGCTTTGACTCAAATTTTCCGAGTGATCCAAGAACAGATTAAACCTCCCATATTTTTCCAACACAAACCCTATCTTTCACCTAATATTCCAAATGGGGTTATCCTACCCCCCATTGAGAATTTCATCAGACCCTCAAGCTTCACATCCCCCACATACTGGTCCCTCTATTGATCGTTATGAAAATGTGAAGTATAATATTAATCCTTAGCCAAAGTGTGGATCATTCATTGACAGGGTTTGTTTGTTTTTTTTTTGATAAATTTATTTGTAGACTTGTAACATTATTGTACTTTATTTATAAATGGAATTTTTTTACAACATGTTTTCTTTTTTCTAATCCCAAAAAGGGAAGAAATAGTTTGGAATTATCATTATTTACTGTACCTCTTATATCACTCTAATAAATGTTCCTTTCTTTTTGATACCATGTAACGTCCCAATGTTTTTCAATGGAAATTCCTTTCTTATATTTATGTCATAAAATCACATAAAAACACAACATAATGAATTACTATGTGGTAAGTGACCTTTAAACATGTGTTTGTCATTTATGTGTTTGGAATTTTGAAAATCTGGCATACACGGTTGTGTTCAAGATGATTTTTGGAGTCTAATAAAACAAAAATAATTTTTGGTGAATAGTAACCTATCCTAATGAATTGTAAAATACCCTTATGAATATTGTTATACCCTAATGAATAGTAACCTCACCTATGGTGGTATAGAAATAATATTCAAGTTGGAAGTACGATAAACCTATATTTTAGAATAAGTTAATGAATGTTATAAAACTAGTTTTTGATAATTAAATATTATTTTAATTAAATATGAAAATAATCATATTTATAAAATTATTTTGGAAATATGGACTTCATTTTTGGATTCTACATGTTGAAAAATGGTTTGGGTGGTGTTTTCAAATTTTTCTGAAATACTTGAATTTTTTATGAATAGTAGAAACTGATAATTCACAATAAATGCTAAATAATGGATTAATTGAGTCATGTGTGATGTTATGATGAAGTAAGCCCACTTGTTCCGGGATTACATTGAAACTATACTATTTTTGGTCATAGAAGACTCACTATTCCTTGTCTTGGGAGGAATTAATAAACTAATGAATTTTATATTAAGAAAACCCCTCTCTCCTCCACTATAAAACCCCCCTTCACTCCCTCTTTTCTCCACTCCTCTAAAGCTCCAATCCTTCACTAAATTCTACCCAAATCTCTCCCCAAGAACCTTCCCCATGTCCAAGTATTTCTTGTCTATCCAGAAGACCAAAATCAAATCCCCCAAGAAGAGTCTCAAAGAGAGGAGATCAAATGGTAAGAACCCTCTTTCGTTTTCAAGTGTTTTGTTTTCATTTCCTTTATTTTCTTATACCCTCTTCCCCTTACCTTATCCAAAAGGCATGAAAGATCCAGAGTCTCATATATTATGGTTTCTAATCATGTTTATGGAAAATTTCAAGCATCATGCTTCTCCTCCTCTCCCTCGTGTTCGAGAATTAAAACATCATCCGAGATGTGTCAAATTACCAACATCATGGATAATGTGTTTTCAAATTCATTTATTTATGGTCATGAAGCCATTTATGTTATGGTTGAACCAGATTATTATATATGCTATATTTCCTATTTAATGTTCTATAATCCACATACACTCATGATATAAAACAATAATACAAAACAAGTCAATTATGGGCAAAATCGTTAAAATTGATTCAAGTGTTTATCATTAATGTTTAATGTAAAGGTTCTCTTTCACTCTTATTAACCAAATGAATTTTTAACATTTAACCTACTGGATTTACACTAATTTTATATAACTTCAATTCTTTAAAACCACTTTCATCATACCATTTATTAGAACCTAAATAAAATTGAATCGATCATTAAATCAAATGAAACAAACGGACCCGAACAATGAAATTAAACCTTGTTATCAATCAAGATGGGTATAAATGTACTTAATAAGGTTATACTGAATCATTTAAAATATGATAAGGTTCTGGAACTATTGATTAATAAACCTAATTTTACTATTCAGGTCATTAATATCAAGTGGATAACACCAACAGACCTAAGGTAAGGGATCCTCTCAATTTCACTCTTATTCAAGATTGTTCACTATGTTAGGACATGTTGTGTGTAATTATTAATTATAGGGTATGATTTATAACCTCCCCCATACTTCCCTCTTTATGTATAAGTGATTATAATTCCCTGCCATCTCTCACTAATCCCCCTTAAGTACTCTCGATACCATGCTGATAATTCATAAGGAATTCTACCTGAACCTCTTTTATTCCTTCGGGTTGTCTTATTTACCTTTCTACCAAAATGATGTTATCGTATCCTTATTCTTGAAAACTCTAAATATTGTGTACATGTTCCAAGTTTATTTATCAAGACTCTTTCATCACACTATTTTAGGGATATGCATGTTTTTAAGTGTTCGTCTCCTCATTAATTCCCGATAAGTGAACCGGTTTTATGGGAACTTCTCTAATTCATCCTATTATCAAGTATACTCTATCCTCTATTTTAAGTCACCTTTGTATTTATAAAATCAGTATTTTTATTTTGAAAACCATCATGGTTTACTTCTGGTTTTATGAAAATATATTATGCCTCTTTTCATTTTAAATGATATTTGATGTTTTCTTAAACCACACTAAAATGTATTGACTCAAAGATTCCTAAAAACTATTTTCACATGTTATAACTTCTGTTTGTTATCTACTGACATGATTTATGCCTTTATACATTATTACTGTCTATTTATTATTTAATTCCTCTCTTTCATGGAATCTTGTATGTTATGTCCCTTTTTATTATGCTCCATGATGCGATTGTGTACCCATTTCTTTCCTTGGGTAAAATTTTGTTTATGTATGATTGATTATGTGATATTATTTATGTGGAAAGAATATACAAGAATAAGCTTATATGGGTGCACATAGATAGTGCTCCAAGGCATTGGGTAATGTTAATGTCTCATGAAAAGATTATGGGAAAACGGTCTGGGCGGTTAGCCATGGCTTCTACTACTATGGGAAATGAGATTGGCGGTTAGCCTTGACTTGTACTAAAGTCATGTTTAAAGTTTCCGCCACCTCTCTATGAAACTATGCTTATATAATCTCATTCTTATATTATCCCGTGATTATTTTATTCCATGTTTTTATGATCCCATGTTTATATGTTATGATTCCATATGTTCCGTGCTTCCAATATCTTTTTGTCAAGCCTCCTAACTCATGTGCTTAAAGTTTATTCTTATATTCTTTCCCTTACTAGGCTTTTTAGCTCATCCCTTTGTTTATTTGTTCCCCAGGGTACCCTATCTAGAAGTAAGGGCTCAAAGGATGTTAGGATCTCATTCTGAATATTAAATAAAGAAGTGTTTTTAGCCCCATGTTTTGTGATATATGTACCTAGTCTTACAAGACACTAGACTTAACGATCCTTGGATTGTACTATAATGATGAATTATGTTTAAAATCATGAAATGTTATGTGTAAAAGGCTTAGGTAACTATAGTTGGTATGATAGGATGGTCTAGTTATTTTTGGAGATTAGGAATAGAGCACCTTGGTGAGAACCTTAAGGATAAGACAATGTATTAGAAAACATTCCCAAATTTTGGTGAGTATTGAGTAAGTCGTTTACCAAGAAAATACATCCCTATATGGATACGATCAGGTAGAGGCGGCTCTGGTACAGATGTATCCTAGAGGTAAAACCCAAAAACACTGCTTTGAGCTGGACTCGAACAGGAAATGGTGCACAACAACGGGCCTTCCTGTACTCTTAGTTACGACACTCCCGAGTGATATGCTTCGGTAGATTCACGAGATTAGTACAAATCATTATTATGGGACTAAAAAATCCCTAAGAATATAAGTTAAGAAATAGATTTAGGTTAACCTAGATTTAACCAAAGGAATCATAAGTTAGGATATACTTCTTCTTTATAAGTTTATCCTTTTATGTTCAAATTTTCCTTTTCTTCTCAATAGCAAAGTATTGAAGACCTATAATTATATGTTCTTTATTCTAGTTAATGGAGGGAAATAGAAGAACGTGTACCAACAACCAACGTGATAGGCAATGTGATGATTGCCCTAATGATATGCCTACGGTGATGGAATCAGATGCTCAAAATTTCATGGTAGTAGTAGCTCAGCTGGATCAAGTTAAGAATAATAACTTGAATTAGGTGGAACATCCTCCTCCTCCAAGGAAAGAGCATGTTGTCATGGAACCCTTCATGCGGAAAAGTCCTCCCATGATTATCGGATCTTCTCATCCCCTCCTCGCGGAAAAATGGATTAACTCCATTGAAAAGATATTCTCTGTCCTCCTGTGCTCGGAAGAAGAGAAGGTGGTATTAGCGGTCTATCGTTTTGATGGGGAAGCTGATCGGCGGTGGACACTGATGAAGAATACAAAGTCTCAAGAGGGAATAGATTCCATAGATTGGGAGAAATTCAAGATGATGTTTTTCAAAAAAAATTCCTCAAACCCTCCATCTCAAGATGGAAAGAGAGTTTCTCGAACTCAAGCAGAAGGAAGATGAGTCCATTGGGGCATATGAAGAAAAATTTACAAGTCTTTCATGGTATGCCACTGGATTTTTCATGAACATCGAAAGCAATGTGGATCGCATCTTTAGAGGACTAAAGTATAGTCTACAAAAATCATTGGTGATTCGAGACTTCAACAGTTATAAGAACATTGTCTGGTGTGCCCTCAAGGTGGAAATGGAGATTGGAGTCTCTCAGTGGTCTCATGGGCCCAGTGACAAGAAGAAGAAAATGGATAACAACATGGGTGTTACATCAAACAAATCTTGTGATGGAAAGAATCTCAACTTTCCCCTTTGCAAAAATTGTGGGAAGAAGCATCCTGGTATATGTCTGAAGGGAACCAAGAACTACTTCAAATGCGGAAATATGTGTCATGTGGCCAATAACCACCAAAGGGATATAAAAAATACCACTAATGTTGAAGAAGAAATGAAGGTTCAAATCAACACTCAGCCGGCAGTGTCGTGTTATAACTGCAGGGACCTTGGGAATTATGAGAACAATTGCCCTAGGTCGAGGGTTGTTGGAGGAAATCAGCAACAAACTCCAAGGAAACAAGGAAAGGCTTATGCCATCACAACTATTGATGTGGATCCAGAAAATGATGTGGTGAAAGGTACACTTGTTATTCATTCAAGATAAGCGAACGTACTATTTGATTCTGGTTCTATGCATTATTTAATATCTTGCAAGTTTAGTAGAACTATTCAAACACCACCTCAAAATTTAGAGGAAACGTTATATGTGAGAACAGTTAATAGGGAAATCATTGCATCCATGGATTATAACTCCTCCCTGGTTAACATTTGTGGACTGAACCTCCCAGCAAATCTGGTTATACTTCCTTTAGTGGAGTTTGATTCTATCTTGGGCATGGATTGGTTATCTTTGTACGAGGCCAATATCAACTGTTTTGAAAGGGATATCACTTTTCACATCCCAAAGCATCCTCCGATTCTTTACAAGTGTAAGTTGGAAGATTAATATCCTTTAAAATATTCATCTCAAGTTTGGATACTGTTTCCTTGTGAACAATCATATCTAGGACAAATAATGGATACAAAAGGAGATAATCATGCTTGAAGACATTCCCATCGTGAGGGATTACACTGATGTATTCCCTGAGGAGTTGCCTGGTCTTCCTCCAGACTGAGAGTTTGAGTTCTCAATTGAACTTCTCCCTGGATCTCTTCAAATCTCAAAGACACCATACAGAATGGACACCATAGAGCTAGAAGAGTTGAAGAAGAAGTTACAGGAGAATATGGGGAAGGGTTTGGTATGCCTGAGTGCTTTATTGTGGGGTGCTCCAGTCCTCTTTGTGAAGAAGAAGGATGGATCAATGCACCTCTGCAGTGATTATCGTGAGCTCAATAAAATCACAATAAATAACAAGTATCCCCTTCCACAGATAGATGACTTGTTCGATCAGCTTCATGGTTTCGGTTATTTCTCTAAGGTTGACCTTCGGTCAGGATATCACAAACTAATGGTGATGAAGGAAGATATTCCCAAGACTGCCTTTCGAACGAGGTATGGAAACTATGAGTTCATAGTGATTCCCTTCGGACTCACTAATGCTCTAGCAATTTTCATGGATTTAATGAATAGAGTCTTTAGAGATTACCTCGACAAATTTGTGGTGGCCTTTATTAATGATATTCTGATATACTCCAAGATCAATGAGGAACATTGGGAGCCTTTGAAAACTATGTTAAATACTTTACGAAGGGATAAGTTGTATGAAAAGTACAGTAAATGTGAGTTCTGGATGGAGGAAGTGTCATTCCTGGGGCATGTTATCACTAGAAAAGGGATATCTGTGGACCCTTCCAACACAAAGGCAATTAAAGAGTGGCCCAGGACAACTTTTGTAATAGAGATCCATAGTTGTTTGGGTCTAGCTGGGTATTATCGACGATTCATGAAGAACTTTTCATGACTGTCGAACCCAATGTCCAAGCTGACGCGGAAGGGAGTAAAGTTTGTATGGACATTGGAATGTGAAAACTATTTCAAGTAGTTGAAAAAGAGGCTTATCACCGTGCCAGTAATCACACTCCCTACCAGCGGGGAACTATTTGTGGTGTATAGTGATGCTTCTAAGAAGGTCTTAGGTTGTGTGACAATGCAAAATGATAAAGTGATAGAATATTCCTCAAGGCAGCTGAAAATCCATGAGCAAAACTATCCAACACATGATCTGGAGTTAGCGGCTGTGATCTTTTCCTTGAAAATCTGGTGGCATTATCTCTATGGGGAGAAATGTGAGATATATGCTGACCACAAGAGTCTCTTGTATATATTCACACAGAAAGAGCACAATATGCGCCAGTGAAGATGGATAGAGCTCATCAAGGATTACGACTACTCAATCCACTACCATCCCGGTAAGGCAAACAAGGTGGAGGATTCTCTAAGTAGACAGATTCATCATTTTTATCAATGATGAGAATTGAAAAGGATCTGATCTTCTTAGATTTGCAAAGGATGGACATGGGAATCATTAAGGGAGGAACATCATCAATCCTTTCTCAAAGGATTTCTCAACCATCCCCCTTGGGGAAAATAAATTATGCTCAAAGATAAGATGTGGAAATTAAAAAAAAGGTAGAAGCTATTAAAAATGGGAAATTCTCCGATTTCAAAATTGATGAGGAAGGAGTTGTAAGATTTGGTACATGATTGTTTGTACCATCCAATCTAGAGATAAAGACGGGGCTATTGAATGATGCACATAGCTTGACTTTCTCTATCCACCCAGGGAGCACAAAGATGTATCATGATCTCTGAGAAAACTTTTGGTGGGACAATATGAAAAGGTATATTTCCAGGTATACATCAAAGTGACTTGTATGTCAGCATGTGAAGGTTGAGAGACAAAAGTCTAAGGGGATGATGCAACCACTACCCATACCCGCATGGAAGTGGGAGAACATTACTATGGACTCTGTCACTGGACTTCCAAGGACATCTAGAGTAAACAATGCTATATGGGTCTTTGTGGATCATCTTACGAAGACAGATCACTTTATCGTGATTCGAGATCACTTCTCATTGGATCAACTTGCACGGATTGACATCAAAGAAGTGGTAAGGCTGCATAGAGTACCACTATCTATTGTATCCAACCGTGATCCGAGATTCACCTCAATGTTTTCTAAATGTCTCTAGTATGCTCTGAGCACTGAACTGAACTTCATTACGGCCTATCATCCTCAAACTGATGGTCAATCTGAGCGAACTATTAAGACACTAGAAGACATGTTGACAGCGTGTTCTATGGAATTCAAAGGAGGATAGGACCAACATCTTCCACTGGTTGAATTCACCTACAATAATAGTTTCCACTCGAGCATCCAAATGGCACCATATGAAGCCCTTTATGGGGAAAGGTGCAGAACACCGTCATGTTGGGATGAAGTCGGTGAGTGTAAGCTACAAGGACCTGAAATGGTCGAAGAAATGGTGGAGAAAGTGAAAACCATTCGGTAGCATATCATGGTAGCCCAATGTCGATATAATAGTTATGCATATAATCGTTGATGAGACCTTGAGTTCAATGTCGGATACATGGTATTTCTATGAAGATCTCCATAGAATAAGGTCATGAGGTTCGGGAATAAAGGGAGGTTAAGTCTCAGGTACATCGGCCCCTTCGAGATACTTGATCGAGTTGGAGTTGTGGCCTATCGACTAGCACTTCCACTTACCTTGTCAAATGTAAATGATGTCTTTCATGTATCCCTCTTAAGGAAGTACATACTAACCCTTCACATGTACTCTCTTTAGAGGTGATATAGTTGGAGGATGACCATTCCAATGAGGAGCAACCAGTGAAGATCTTGGATCGTAGAGACAAAGTTATACGTAACAAGGCTACTCATCTGGTGAAGGTACTATGGTGAAACCATTAGTACGAAAAGGAAACATGGGAACTGGAGGAAGCAATGAAGGAAATGTATCTGAATCTGATTTTGTCCTATAATGTAAAATTAAATTTCATGGGTGAACATTCATAATGGGGGAAGAATGTAACGACCCAATGTTTTTCAATGGAAATTCCCTTCTTATATTTATGTCATAAAATCACATGAAAACACAACATAATGAACTACTAAGTTATAAGGGACCTTTAAACATAATTGTTTCACTTATGTGTTTGGAATTTCAAAAACATGTCACACGCGGTTATGTTCAAGAAGTTTTTTGGAGTTTAATAAAACAAATATATTTTTTGGTGAATAGAAACATACCCTAATGAATAGTAAAATACCTTTATGAATAGTGATATACATTAATTAATACTAACCTGACCTATGGTGGTATAGAAATAATATTCATGTTGGAAGTATGATAAACCTATATTTTATAATAAGTTAATGAATGTTTTAAAACTAGTTTTTTATAATTAATTATTATTTTAATTAAATATTAAAATAATCATATTTAGAAAATTATTTTGGAAAAATTGACTTCATTTTTTGATTCTACACATCGAAAAATGGGTTGGGTGTTGTTTTGCGATTTTTCGGAAATTCTTAAATTTTTGATGAATAGTAGAAACCGATAATTCACAATAAATGCTATATAATAGATTAATTGATTCTTGTGTGATGTTATTCTGATGTAAGCCCACTTGGTTCGGTATTACATTATAAAATTACTACTTTTGGTCATAGAATACTCATTATTCCTTGTCTTGGGAGGAATTAATAAAATAATGAATTTTATATTAAGAAAACCCCTCTCTCCTCCACTATAAAACCCCCCCTTCACTTCCTCTTTTATCCACTCCTCTAAAGCTCCACAACTTCGCTAAATTCTACCCAAATCTCTCATCAAACTCCTTCCCCACGTCCAAGGCTTTATGGTCTTTCTAAAAGACTAAAATCAAAGCCCCCAGGAGGAGTCTCAAAGAGAGGAAATCAAAGAGTAAGAACCCTCTTTCGTTTTCAAGTGTTTTGATTTCATTTCCCTTCTTTTCTTATACCCTTTTCCTCTTACCTTATCCAAAAGACCTGAAATCTCCAAAATCTAATATATTCTGGATTCTAATCATGTTTATGGAAAATTTCAATCATCATGCTTCTCCTCCTCTCCCTCACGTTCTAGAATTAAAACATCATCCGAGATGTGTCAAATTACTGACATCTTGGATAATGTGTTTTCAAATTCTTTTATTTCTGGTCATGAAACCATTTTTGTGATGGTTTAACCATATTATTATATATTTTATATGTCCTATTTAAGTTTCTACAATCCACATACACTCATTATATAAAAAAATAATATAAAACAAGTCAATTATGGGAAAAATCGTTAAAATCGATTCAAGTGTTTATCATTAATGTTTAATGTAAAGGTTCTCTTTAACTCTTATTAACCAAATGAATTTTAACCATGTAACCTACGGGATGTCCACTAATGTTATATAACTTTAATTCTATACAACCACTTTAATCTTACAATTTATTTGAACTATATACAATTCAATCGATCGTTAAAACAAATGAAACAAACGGAACCGAACAATGAAATTGAACCATGTAATAAATCGAAATGGGTATAAATGAGCTTAAGAAGGTTATAATGAATCTTTTAAAATTATATAAGGTTCTGTAACTATTGATTAACATACCTAATTTTACTATTCAGGTCATTAATATCATGTGGAGAACACCAACAGACCTAAGGTAAGGGATCCTCTCAATTTCAAACTTATTCAAGATTGTTCACTATGATATGACATGTTGTGTGTAATTATTAATTATGGGGTATGATTTTGCATATCCCCCATAATTCCCTCGTTATGTATAAGTGATGATAATTCCCTACCCTCTCTCACTAATCACCCTTAAGTACTCCTGATACCATGCTGATAATTCGTAAGAAATTCTACCCGAACCTCTTTTATTCCTTCGGGTTGTATTATCTACCTTTCTACCAAAATGATGTTATATTATCCTTTCATGTGAAAACACTAAATGTTTTTAACATGTTCCAAGATTATTTATCAAGACTCATTCATCACACTCTTTCGGGGATATGAATTTATTTAAGTGTTTCTCTCCTCATTACTTCCCGATAAGTGAACTCGTTTTAAGGGAACTTACCAAATTCTTCCTATTATCAAGTGTACTCTATCTTCTATTTTAAGTCACCTTTGTCTTTATAAAATCAGTATTTTTATTATAAAAACCCACCTTGTTTTCTTCTGGTTTTATAAAAAAAAATATTACTCTGATTATTGTTTTAGGATATATTGGATATTTTCTTAAACCGCACTAAAATATTTTGACTCAAAGATTCCTAAAAACTATTTTTACATGTTATCACATCAGTTTTTTATCTCTTTTCATGATTTATGCCTTTATAAATTATTAGTTTCTATTTATGATTTAATTCCTCTCTTTAATGGACGGTTATATGTTATGTCCCTTTTTATTATGCTTCATGATTCGATTGTGTGCCCATTTCTTTCCTTGGGTACTCTTATGTTTATGTATGATTGATTATGTGAGATTCATTATGTGTCAAGAATATACATGAATAAGAATATATTTTTGTTCCTAGATAGTGCTCAAATTCATTGGTTAAAGTTAATGTCTCATGAGAATATTATGGGCAAACGGTCCGGGCGGTTAGCCATGGCTTGTGCTTCTATGGGAAACGTGATTGGCGGTTAGCCTTGACTCATTCTAAAGTCATGTTTAAAGTTGATGCCACCTCTCTATGAAACTATTCTTATATAATCTCATGATTATATGATCCCATGATTATTTTATTCCATTTTTTTATGATCCCATGTTTATATGTTATGATTCAATATGTTACATGCTTCCAATATCTTTATGTCAAGCCTCATAACTCATGTGTTTAAATTTTATTCTTATGTTATTTACCTTACTGGGCGTTTTATCTCATCCCTTGGTTCATGTGTTCCCTAGGGTACCCTATCCAGTAGTAAGGGCTCAAAGGAAGATAGGATCTCATTTTGAAGATTAAATAAAGAAGTGTTTTTAGCCCCATGTTTTGTGATATATGTACCTAGTCTTCCAAGACACTAGACTTAACGATCCTTAGCTTGTACTATGATGATGAATTATGTTTAAAATCATGAAATGTAATGTGTAAAAGGCTTGGGTCTCTATATAACATTAATATCTATGTCAACTATGAACCTTATATATGTTATAACGAGTCATCAATAATGGGAGATTATACATAAAATTATTTCATTCCATATTGAATGTTCATTTCATATCAATTGATTTTGCGGAATAATTTCATGATTTTTGATCATCAAAAGGGGGAGATTGTTGGACCATAGGAGACCTTGTCCACCCTCTATAATATTAATGGTTTTAATGATCACATATCATGTAAAATCCTATTAGTTATGTCTAAACATTTCTTTCATACATATTTAAGTTAAAATATATTCAATTATGTCTATCTATGATCTCCCATATATTTGGTACATTCTGTTAATCTTTATAGTATAAGATAGTTCAAGTTAAAATTAATTCTAATTGGAATAGACTAATAGAAAAATAAGAGATGAGATAATGATAGTTCAGATAACCAACCTATGAAAATGACTTAATGATGCAGATGATGTGCTGATGCAAAAAACCTACCAATGTAAACCACATACCGATGAAAATGACTTATTGATAGAGATGGAATAATGATGAAAATAACCTATCGATGTAAATAACCTACCGATATAAATGAACAACAGATTAAAATGACCTATTGTCAGTTCAAATGGCCTACTGATGCATGGTGTTACTGACTCAGGGACTCATCGATAATTAACATGAGTCATCGATGCAATGAGTCACTGACATATTGAAAGACCATCTGAACAACATACCGATGAGATGAGTCACTAATAGAAGGAGGTACAAACTAAGGACTCACCTATATACTATTAACAATTTCATATATTTTAATTTATTTATAATGATCATATATTTTTTGATTTAATAATATTGATTTGTTTAATACTTTTTCCAGACATCTTAAATGATGATTTCAGAAATATGAGGTATTGTGTCTATAAGGACCAGGCCATAAAATGTTACTTAATCATGAATTTTAGACAAGAACATAAATTATTACACACTAAGGATCTTTTTGAGTTTACGGTTTTGGTTAATTAGGATACCTTACATAAATAATATACCACAATCATACAAGAGGATACTACTAAAAATAGTTTCCATTTTACTAAAATAAATAACATTAAAACATAAAGAATGATTTATTTTACAACACACCATATCCAACATCACAAATCACTTATTTATATTACCAATCCATAGTTCCTATGAAAAATATTTAAAAACATGGGATGAGTATAAAATTAGTAAGGGATATAGAGATAGAATTCATTAGTCAAGTGATAACAAAAAAACCAATAAGACCCATGTCATAAAAAAATTGAATGCATAGAATACTCATGTTGTTTCCTTGGGAAATATTTACCAAATCAGACATACATTCACCCTTACACATGAAATATCCTTTTGGTCAACTTCCATCTATGGTTTACCCAATGCATTGGAGAGATATAATGGGGCTCACGCGTCATATCTTGAGCTATAATGGGCTCAACCCAACATATCATGAGCTATAATTGGCTCATCCCAACATATATTGAGCTATAATGGTCTCAAAAAAACATAAATAATGTCAAAGTAAAATATCATGGTAATTAAGTATCTTTAAATGAGGAGAAACCACTCAGTCCATATATATAAAAACAATCCTTTTGAAATTTATTAATGAGACTTTTAAAAAGATTTTAAAAGGAACGTTCCTTAAAAATATAATTGGAGTTTGAATTAATAGAATGGAATGGATATGGGTATATACTATAAATACACATAATTAACCATAATATAAACAAAATTTCATCACATCAAAAATCTTAATACCACATAATAGATAAGTAGAAGGTTAACTAAAAGATTAGAAAATGGCTTCAGAATTCCCTTACCTCAGGTTTGTCTTACTTAAAACATGTTTAAACTTCCTATATAATGTTTAAAAGAGTGTCATTAATATCCTACATAAAAATTTCCATCTTTATAATATCTTATATGATTATTTCATTACATTATTTAACCTTTTAATTGTTAGTATTGGGTTCCTTGCATTGTTTTGGGTGGGTTTATTTACAAAATTTCCATGATTAGTTCATGATGGATATTCTTGTTGATTGGATGTGAAACAATAAAATTAGAATATAAAGTTATTTAAATATTGAAAGTTCCATAAATTATAACATTTATAATTTTGATGATTTAAATTATAATGATTCATATGTTAAAACATTAATGATGTTTGTTTATATCATTTTAGCGGTTCATTGATAAAAATGACATCATTTTGTTTTATAAAATAATATGATGTGTATAAATGAATTTAAAAACAATGTGTGGGAAATAATACATATATTTTAACCTGTTTTAACCGTAAAAATATTTTCATGATCAGTCTTGAAAGAATCAATATAAATTGAAATCACAACGTCCACTAGGTCGGTAAATCGACACATCACGGACACTATTTTTATTCCTTCAATAAGTGGGAGAGGAGACGAAGAATGATGAAGAATTTTACATGAACATGAGAAAATATAGAATATAAATAATTTTTGGATATTTCATGACTCTCTGGTAAGTTGAGTTATGAAAATAAAGATACTCAAAATAAAAGAATAGTTTCGAAATCCCTTACAAAAATTTAGCAGCCTAACGGATATGGAACATGGTTTTAGAAAAAATTAAAAAGATAGGGGATAAGGGTCACCCGTGAATAGATAAATAATTATATATAATATATCAAGAATAAGATGAAATTAATAAAATGATATGGATTTATTAATTCAATACCACAATAAAAGAGTGCATGAATGGAAAAAATAAAGAAGTTGATAATTTTCTTACCTTGTAGAGTAACTCCTAGAACATGATGGTTGGGACCTTGGGGGATTGAAGAAACCTTGGGAGGACTACTAGGGAGGTAAGGAGGCTAGATATTCGTTTATGAGGAATTTGGAATGAATTTAATGAAATAATGGGTTGGTATTTATAGAAAAAGTGAGTGAATATTTTAATAATTTCCATGGGACACCTCATTTGTGGTATTTGAAAAAACATGGGCTATCCCATGTTATTTTCTCAAGTTAAAATCCACATGGGACACCTCAAAAAATATTTTACTATACACAAGTCGACCCGATTTATTACATCAATATTATATCAGTAATGTTGTCATTAACACACCAAAACTCAAAACTGTTTTTATTTTATTAACTGAAAAATCAATTGTTTTAGAAAAATATTGACAATTCACCAGAACCATTTTTTGACATGTACATTTAAAAATGTAATACAATTATTGAAAATAAGTTTCTAAAGTTAATTAATTTAATTTTTAAATGAAATCATACTTAATCCAAAAATTAACAATTTTATTTCTATAACTTCTTTTATATCACATTGGACAATTAACTAGGATGTCATTATATAAAATCCTTAAGAATATAAAATAATAAAAAAATTTACAATTCAATAGTGCATTATTACTATTCTTATTACTATTCACAAGGGTATGTTACTATTCACCAAAAATCAAGTTGGTTTCATATGACTCAAATTATCTGACTAATCACAATTGTAAATGATTGTTTTTCATGATTAAAAACATTGAAGAAGTAAAATTAGGTTTTAAGGATTGTCATAATTATCTAACCAAAACAAATTATCATGCATTTCAATTAATTTTAAGAAAACCATGGGGTGGTATATTCTCCCCACCATTTGGAAATTGCGTCCTCATAATTTTAATTACATATTAAACATGTGAAGGTAATATTCCCTCATTAAATTTTTAAATTCCCATATTTCTTCTTAAACCATGTGGTTTCTCCACAAAAAATTGATCTGGTAAATTACATTATGTCGTAATACCAGTTCCCTTTGACCAGGAATCTATACTAGTTTTTGTTCATAAGAAAAGTTCTTTTCCAACTAAACTGCTTCTGGAATCAAGAAATATGATGAATCTAGAACAAACATTCTCAACATCGAAACATGAAAAACATTATGTTACTTAGACAAACTCAAAGGAAAAGCTTCTCAGTATGAAACTGGTCCAAAATTCTCCTGGATTTTAAAAGGATTGATGAATCACGAACATAGCTTTCGATTCCTTCCAAAATGCATCACACTTTTACAAGGAGATATTTGATAAAAAACATGGTCACCTACTTCAAAACTGATGTATTTTTTTCTATTATCTACATAACGTTTCTACCTGCTCTGAGCTGTCCTCATGTTCTACTGGATAATTTTAACTTTCTCAGCCACTTCCTATACAAATTCTTGTCCCAAACATTCTTTCCCCTACTTCTTCCCAAAAACTTGGAGCTCGACGCCACTTCCCATACAATTCTGCAAAAGGTGCCATCTGTATAATGGATTGAAAACTACTATTATAAAAAAATTCAACTAAATAAATATGTTGTTCCAAACTTCCTTGGTATTCCATTGGAAAAGCTCGAATCATATCCTCCAAAATCTGAATCATTCGTTTTCACATTCAATATAATTGAGGATGAAAATTTGTACTGAAATATAATTTTATGCCCAATAACTTTTGAATCCCCTTCCAAAGGTTAGTGGTGATCCTGGGATCCTGATCAGATACAATGGAAAGAAGAAATCCATGTAACTGGACAATATATTTGAGGTATAGTTTATAAATCTAAACCAAATACATTTCATCTTGAATATAAAGGAAATGTGCATATTTATTTATTCGATAAACAATAACCCAAATCACATTTTTACCTAGGGAAGTATTAGGTTGTCACACCATGAAGTCAATGGATATATTCTCCCATTTCCACTTGGGCACTGGAAGAGGATGAAGTCTCCCCTTTGTTAACCTCATCTCTTCTTTAACGTGTTAACATGTAAAACGTTTCACAGTAAAGTCAGCAATATCCCTTTTCATTCCATCCCACCAGTAATACATTCAAAGGTCATTTTACTTCATAGTACATCTAGGACGAACTGAAATTGGAGAACTATGATCTTCACACAACAATTCTTTCTTCAACTAGGAATCACAAGGTGTACACATCCTTTTTCCATATCTTAAAACACAATCTTTTTTAAGGTTAAATTCAGGAAGCATACCCATTTTAACAAATTCTACCTTTTTCTGAATCTCATAGTATTCCCTCTATGAAAAATTAATTATATCTAATAATGTTGACTACACTGAAACCTGATGAAAAATAGATGTATTCCTGGAAAAAACAACTTATAATCCTAAATTATCCAAATCATTAATCAATGGATCATGTTCCAAAAATAACATGGTTGATGATGAATGATGTTTTCGACTCAAGGCATATGACAATTTGTTTTCATTTCCTATATGATAATTGATCATACAATCATAATCATTTATCATTTTAATCTATATTCTATGCCTCATGTTTAGTTCCTTCTATGTGAAAATATAATTCACACTTTTATGGTCATCATATATTAGACATTTGGTTCTATATAAATGATGCCTCAATGTTTTGAAATAAAAAACCACAACTGGAAATTCAAACTCATATGTGTTATTATTTATCTCATGAAGTTTTAGTTGTCTTGAAAAATAAAAGATTACCTGATCAATCGGCATCAGAACACAACCAAGAACATTCAATGAAGCATCAATGTAGATGACAAACTCACCATTTCAAGAAGGCACAGACAAAAATGGAACATTCACCAATCTCTTCTTCAGTTTCGGAAAACAAACATCACATTCTTTTTTCAAAACAAATGTTACCCCTTCTCTCGTTAACATAGTTAGTGGGATAGATAACCATGAAATGTTTTTAACAAACCATCGATAATATCCTGTTAATCCAATAAAACAATAAATCTTTGTAACATTTTTAGGTTGTGGCCATTTATCAACAACTTTTGTTTTGGAAGGATCAACTATTATTTTGTAATAATTTACAATGTTCCCAAGAAAAGAAATATGTTGCAACCAAAAATCACACTTGCTGAATTTTCCATACAATTTCATTTCATTTAATGTTTTCAAAACAACCCATATATGTTTTTCATGCTCCACATCACATCTATAAAATACAAGAATATAATCAACAAATACATCCATAAACATATCCAAGAACTTATTAAATATTCTATTTATAAGATTCGTGAATACAAAAGGTTCATTAGGTAACCCCAAAAAGAATAACTAAAAATTCAAAATGACCATATCTAGTACAAAAGTCCGTTTTTTTTATGCCATCCTCCTTCAACTTGAGCTGATGATATCCTGATATGAAGTCAATCTTGGAAAAGTACTAATCTCTCTAATGCTTATAAAATAAGTCATTGATGTGAGGAAAAGAATACAAGTTTTTAATAATGATGTTATTAAAAGATAAATAATTAATGAAAAGTCTCATTTAACCATATTTATTTTTAACTAACAAAACATGATCTCCCCATGGTGATGTGCTAGGAAGAATGAAGCATTTAACAATAAAATACCACAACTGATTTTTTAAATCAATAAGTTCTATTTGAGTCATATGATATAGGGGTTTTGAAATGAGCTTAGCATCAGGAACTAAGTCAATTGTGAACTCCACTTCCCAATCAGGTATGAAATGGGGTAACTCTCCCAAAAATATATCAATGTATTCGTTTACCATAGGTTTATAATTAATCTGAATAGTTCCCTTGTTTTCAGCAATATGAGCAAGAAAACTCTCATTTCCATCTTTCAAATGTTTCTCATTTTCAAGATATGTTATCAATTGTATCATCTCATTCTACTATACAAACTAAAAATCTTTTTAAAAACAAATTCTTTAGCTTTATTGTCAATATTATCATGGTAAACAGAAATCCAATCCATTCCCTAAAATAAGACCAAACTCAACTAAGGATAAAACCGCAAGTTTTGTAGGTAAATTCCTTCTACATACGACAATAGAAATATTATTATTATTATTATTACTTCTATAATATTCCCCCTATATTTTTATCAATAGGTTCTAGTGTAATTTATTAAGGTGATATTTAAAATTTAGCAGAAAATAGTTCAGAGATGATGGAATGTGTAGACCCCGTATCAAACAAAACATTAAAGAAATTTGAGTAAATTAATAGAGTACATAATACCACTTCGTTTGATGGACCGGAATCTGCTGATGTAGTCGCAAAGAATCTCACAACACTTTCAGCATATATTCTTGCTTCTTTGCATCATTCGGATCCCTCTTTGTGCGGGCATTTTAAAAATGATCAATCTCCCCAAATTTTAAACACATAACAGATGGATTATCAGGATTCATCTTAAAATCATTTTCATTACAGTCTCAGGCCATATTTCAAATCTTACCACATTGAAAACATTTCACAATTTTAGTTTGAAATTCCCCAAGGTGCCTCTTTCCACACTTTTTAGAAACATGAAACTGGATTATCTTACCATCACATTTCTTTGGATAATTATTACCCATCAATTTTCATCTCTACCTCTTCATCTCCTTTTTTACAAAAATGAACATGACCATAAAAAAATTCATCTCTACCCACTCTGCACATCGGAAAAGATTTTCAATACCCTTTAATACCTGGGATTCAATCCTTGATAGTTGGGTGAGGTTTTCTTCTTACACAACCACTGAATCTTCAACCTTTTTCATCAAGTCAAGGAATTGTTTCTCCATCCTAAGTCGCACCACCTTAAGAAAATATTTTTTAAGGAAAGACTTAAATTACTTCCACTATAGGCTAACAATATCCTATCTATCCCTAATATTATTTACCATTGACCACCACTAATCAGATTAACCATCAAAACATTAAATGGAAAGACTTAGCTTTTAATTATCTAAACATCCCATAACATCAAATATCTTTTCAATTGATTTAATCCATCCTTCTACCACTACTAGGTTAAAAGATCCTTTTAAAGCATGAGGGTGTCGTCTCATAATATGATACACTATTGTCATGTTCTGTTTTGGTACATCTAGTTGTTCTTTTCCATGGATGCCACCTCTATTTATTACATGCATTAGCAATGCCATTATTGTCACAAACTACTCGGTTCCAATCCCTACCATTCTAGGCTGTAGATTTTGAAGGATTTCATTCCAATAGTGCCTCTCCTCTTAAGTTTACTTATTTCTTCTACGTACAAAAATTATGAAAAAACATATTTTATTCAATGAAACATGGTAATATTTAAATTCAATATCATTTCAAATTGAACATAGAGTAAAAAACATTTATGGTAATATATTATCATCATCCTAACCCCTAATGTTATCTAATCCATCCTCTCATACAAACTATAAGGACCCAGCGATTAAATGTTATGAAAATGACATAAATTATTACACACTGAGGATCTTTTTTTAGAGTTTTAGAGAATTTGGATACCTTACATACATAACATACCACAATCATACCAGAGGATACTACTACAAACAGTTTTCGTTTTTTTCAAAAAATAAAACATTAAAAAAAGACTTAATTCATTGAAAACAATCCATATAAAACATCACAAATCAATTATTTATCTTACCCATCATTATATCCTATAAAAAAATATTAAAAAAGTGGGATAAGTGTAAAACTCAGAAAGGGATGTGAAGATAGAAAGAGCTAGTTAAGTGATAACATAAAAAACAATAAAACCCATATCATAATAGCACGAATGCATAGAATATTCATGTTGTTGACATGGGACATATTTACCTTCTCAATATCACATTCACCCTTACACATGGAATAACGTTTTTTTCATTTTCCATCTCTATATTACCGAATGAATTTTAGATCTATAATGGGGCTCACTCGTCCTATATTGAGTTATATTGGGATCAACCAAACATATCTTGAGCTATAATGGGATCAAATAAACATATACTAATCTATAATGGGATCCAACCAACATTAATAATGTTCAAGGAACATATCATGGTAATAAATTATCTTAAAATTAGGAGAACCCACTCATTCTATATATATAAAAACAATCCTTTTGAAATTTATTAAAGAGGCTCTTGAAAGGATTTTAAAATGAAAGTCCCTTAAAAATATAATTGGAGTGTGAATTAATAAAATGGAATGGATATGTGTATATACTAAAAGTATATATAATAAAACAAAATATAAACAATAATTCACCAGACCAATAATCTTTATACCACGTAATAGATAAGTATAAGATTAACCCAATGATTGGAAATTGGGTAAGGAATTCACATACCTCAAGTTTTCCATACTTTAAAATTATTTAAACCTCATGTATAATGGTTAAAATAGTCTTATTAATATCCTATATAAACATAAAAGTCTTTATAATATCTTATATGATCATTTCATTTCATCATTTTACCCTTTAATTTTTAGTATTTTGTTTCTTGCATTGTTTTGGGTGCGTTTCTTTACATGATTTCGAAGATTTGTTCATGATGGATAATCGAGTTGTTTGGAAGTGAAACTACATAATTGGAATGGAATGTTTTCTAGAAGTTTTATGTATCATAAATTATACAATTTATCATTTTTATGTTTTATATGAGGATAATTCAAAAGTTAAAACATTAATGATGTTCGTTTAGATCATTTTAGTGGTTTCTTGATAGTAACGACGTCATTTTGTTTTATAAATTAAAAACATGTGTATAAAAGAATTACAGAACCATGTATGAGACATAATACATATATAATAACCTAGTTAAAGAAAAAAATGGTTTCATAACCATACTTGAATGAAATAAAGTAAATGAAAATCACATTGTCCACGATGTCAGTAATTCAACACATCACAAACAATGTTTATATTCCTTGAATAAGTGGGAGAGGAGAAGAATAATGATGATGAATTTTTCATGAAAAATAGAACATCTAGAATATACATCATTTATGGATCATTTAATGACTCTTGGGTAATAGGATATAAGAAAATAAAGGAACTCAATATAAAAGAATAGTTGAGTAATCCCTTACAAAAATTCGGCAGACTAACTATTATGCTACATGGTTTTAAAAAATATTAAAAAGATAGGGGATAAGGGTAACCCTTATTGTAATAAATCATAATATAGAATATATCATGAATAAGATTAAAATAAGGACATTTTATGCATTCATGGATTCTATACTACATTAATGAGAACTTGAATATAAAAAAGAAAGAAGTTGAGAATTTTCATACCTTGCATGAGTAACTCCTAAAACATGATGTTTGGGACCTTAGGGGCCCAAGGAAACCATGGGATGAATACTATAGAGGTATAGAGCCCATATAATTGTTGTTGATGATTTTTTAAGAAATTTAATTAATGAATGGGTTGGTATTTATAGAAAAAAGTGATGGAAAATTTTAATAATTTCCAAGGGATGCCTCATTAGTAGTACTTGAAAAACCATTGGCTTTCCCATGATATTTGCCTATGTTATTAGCCAATTGGGACCCATCACAACTAAATACACTATAAAAAAGTCAAAAAGATTTATTACATCATTATTACATCATTAATGATGTCATTAAACTCATTGAAACTTAAAATATTATTTTTATTATTCACCAAACAATCAACTGTTTTCAAAAATTCCAAAAAATTGACCCTAAAAATTTTTCAACGTGTATAATTGAAAAATGAACTCCATTTTTTGATAATTATTTTCTAAATATAATTAATTTAAATTTTAAAATAAATCATACTTAATTCCAAAATTAAAAATTTTAATTCTATTACTCCTTTTATATCACATTGAACAATTAATCAGGATGTCATTATCTTAAATCCTTAAGTAAGTAAAATAATAATACAATTTACACTTCATTATGGTCATATTTCTATTCATAATTGTATGTTACTATTCAATAAAAAACATTATTGTTTCATCAGACTCCAAATAACTTTCTGATAATAACTTTTTATGACCATTTTTCAAAACTCAAAATATGGCAGTAGTAAAATTATGTTGAAAAACAAGTTATAGTTATATACATAAAACAATGTTTCATGAATTTAAATTTTTTTTAGAAAACCATAGGGTGTTACAGTGTCTACCTCAAACATTAACATTGTTAGGATAAAAGAATATATATATATAGATAGATAAATGCATAAAAGATGTGAAATATAGGAATAGTTTTGTAGAGACATATATAGAATAAAATACAAGAAGACCTATTATGAGAATAATAATAAAAGAATAACATGTGGAGAATTATTCATTCTTGGGTGATGTGAACTAGAAAATTTCTCATCATCAAAGTTCCATCATCTAAGCAACATCCAACAAAACCAATGGAGAATAACCTCTCACCCTCTAGGAAGACAGAACACAGTTCTCCATAACACTCTGTTTTTAGTGTCTCTTTTCAAAAGAGGACTCAATATTCAACTTTTATATATCGGATAGTACCGAGCAGCATAGAATAACACTCCAGGAATTTATAATCCATCATCTTTATCTTAACTCTATTGTGTACTATTTTAATAATACTTTCATGTAGTTTGTGTGTCTATACTAAAAAACATATTTTCTCCTTCACTAAACTGTATGATACTTAATATACTCAAGCAATATTCTTTTTAAAACTATTCATCCCATGAAGAACTGTAGAAGAGGTCCCATGTGACCTGTTTATTTTTGTTCCCCGGTAGAATAGTGGAAGAGGTCTTGTGACCTGTTCTGTCTTGTGTACAGATGTCATCACCGATCTAGGGTGTGGATCAAATATTTTTATATATTGTACTTTGTGTCAGGTGATCAACAATTTGAGAGGTTTATGTATATGCTTGATACTGAACCTTTGGTTTTATATCCAATGTGTTTTCAATTTATCCTTTCTCTATTTTAATACATTTGTTTTTAGAGAACGTAATTTTACTTTTATAGTTTGTCACGGATAGCTATTATAAGTGATTTTCATTATTAAAGTAGTTTCAAAAGTTGTATCAATATCTCATATAGTTATAACAATTAATTAATAAATTTTTTGATATACTATTTTAACAGTCATACTATTAATTTTTACTACATTGGTTAATTATCCAGTTTTACTTTTATTTGGGATAATCTTTTAAATAAACATTTTAATTGAGTATTCTTATAGAAACTCAAATCATCCCCTCTTCAATATCCTACTATAACTAAGAAAAATAAATATGAAATATTAACATGGTTTTTCATCCTTTTAAAATATTTTTCTGTCTTATTCTATATATTATTTAGATAAAGATTATGTAATTTCAATATACATTCACTAGTAACTCATTATATTATCATTTTCAAAAGTATGCCATTTTATTTACAAAAAATAATTTTATATTAATTTGAATATCCTAGTTTTATATTATTTTATGATTTATTTTATTTCAATGTTTATATACCCATCATGGATTTTCCCTCATGATGTAATGTTTTGACCAACCTCTTCATTTTATTAAGATATGATTATTTTTGTAAAATGTGATTTGTGATATTTAAAGTAATTTTATATTTATATTCTATAATTATTTTGAATTATTTATGAAATAAATTATTTTTTATTGTGTTTAATATTATACGGTGAATGTTATATTTTATATCAGACTCATATGTATGGATATAGATCTTATGAGTCCTATATTTCCCTCTAATACAAATTTAGCGGTTTCATTCCACATTATATGATGAAATGGTCAATGGATGTGTTGTGGGAGGCTTCTTACATGATATTTTATTCACAATAAGACGTGTCATGCTTTGTTAACAACAAATCAATGTGTTGAAAATCTAGAATATTTCTTACATGTATTTTGAGTGATATGTGGAGATATTTTTTCACTAGTTTTTGTGTAAATATGGTATCAAATTTTTTATTTTTAATATTTTTATTGATTATATTTGTTTCGCATTTAAATTTTTTAACATGTTATTCTAAATTTCCATGATTCAATTCTTTTTAATGAAATTCTTAATTTTTATTATTATACACTATTTTAAATTTATTCTTCATATTTATTTCATTCTCGTATGTTTTGTCATTATTTATATGTTTTTTGGTGAAATAACCAACATTAATTCTTCCATTATGATCCCATTCTGATCTTATGCTTCAATATCATGTTATAGTATTATGATTTATATTCTCATGGTATTTTGTTATGATATTTATAACTTCCTCACGTTATCATTATTTTTTATGTTCTGATAATTTATAATATGTTTTTCCACAAATGATAATTTGATCACACTCATTTATTTTTGTTTCTAATATATATGTTATCAAAATGAATTTATCATATGAGATATTTACAAAATGAGCTAGAGTCTTGTGATTTTAAATGAATGATTACCATTTGTTAATATAAGATGTCCATGTAACAAATATATGTGATAACAATCCTTTCAGTACATGGTTTGTGAGAAAATTTGTGAAATTTATTATAAAAATCATGAAATGAATTTTTTATTTAATTTATGATTAACTTGGTAAAAATAGTTTTAATCAAAATATTATTTATATATATATATAAATATATATATATATTTTATTAGTTTATAGATATTTAGAAGAAAACCATAGTGATAAGAATAAGTGATGAGTCTAAGTATAGTATAAAATCTCAATTTTTGGTGTAATGAAGATTTTATAGTTCTCCTAGAAATTTCATCCCATTATAAATAGTATCTATGGATGTAGGAACTGTGATAGATATACATTTGTGTAATTACCATTAAGAGGGTTTTTTGGGTATAATCTCAATTAAAACCTTTGGCATGGAAAGGAGGAAAACTTCAGACCAAGTTTCACACACTAGGGGAATATAATATAGTTAATAAAATAATATTTAAATTAAATTTTTAATGATATATTTTGTCAAAAAATTAGTATATAAAGAATGAGAGAAAGAAAAAAAGTATTCCCTAATTTAACTAAGAGTAAATTTGGTTAAATAATAAGATAATGTGATTGTATCAAAATTTAACACATTTCAAATGTGATGTTTTCATAATTACCTATTAATCCATATATTTAATATTAAGTATTAATTCATTTTGTTTTAAATATGGTTTAAGGATGTATAATATCATTAAATAATATATTTGGGGGAAAATATTATATTTTTCTTAATAGGAAAACATCTGGGATAAAATATGACATTGAAAACCATATGGTTATTCAGAACCAACTATATTATGTAATTATTAATTAAAAAACATATGATAAAATATTAGTGAATTAATTAATGTGATCTATCTTGGAGAATAATTCCAGTATATGAGTTATAATAATTATTCATGACATATGTTTACCTCAAATTATTAAAGAGAAATCAATACTTTGATTCACCATTTTTTAAGAAAAATGAGATATATTTATTTTTTTTAAAAGTATGATATCTCTTATGAAATTATATCATTAGTCACATCAGTCATTTAAACACACATAGATATTATTATTGGTCAGCTATAATTAAAATATAGAACATTATAATTATTTATCATGAATAAAATAACACAATTTCTTGGAATACATTTTTCCCTAAATTAAAACTATAAATGTTTTACATGTTACACCCTATAAAGACTCTAAAATTGTTCTTAAATTAATAATGGATCACATTACACTCAATAATATTAAATTTTGTTTTAAAATAGATCCCATAGAAAGTGTATCAAATTTCATTAGAACATTCTAAAAAATATGTTGATATGAACTATTACAACAATGAATAATAATGATATAGAAAAGACAAACTAGAAACCAACAACACTTTATTTCATTATTTTCAAACATTAAGGTTAGTATACAAAAATATTCAATATAAAATATAAAATTACAATTAGAAGAATAATATATGTTAAATTAATTAATTTATAAAATTTTGATCACCACGATCCCCTAGAATCATCACACCCATGATCATCACAATAATAGAGGGAAAAAGAGTTAATAATAAAATATTCATTTTGGAAATGATATTTATTATTGACTCGAATCAAATTGAATGATGAAGGGAAAGAATGATAGTCTATTTATTCAAAAATATGAACTTCTAAATTTAGATTTCTAAAATAATAAGGTTTTTATTAATAATTTCCATTAGTTAATAATAATAATTTCTATTATTATTTTCTGTAATGTAGATACGATAAAATTATCATTGGATTTATTTTATGATATAATAAAAATTTTATTATTTTAGGAGTCTAAAAAATTATTATTTTAAAAATATGTTTTATTTAGAAGTTTCAAACAAAATTTATTTCATGAAATATTCTTAAAAAAATTATTTTAATTTATAATACATTTTTATCAAAGTAGTAATTAATTTATATAATAGAGAGTATGTTTATTTTTCTATTAAATTATAAATTTTCATTAAATAAATGTTTTTTAACTAAAATTTAAAATTATAACACATAGAGAACAATTGATTAAATAAACTTCATTTTTAAACTTATCATTTAAAACTTTTCATAGATTTGTTATTTTTTTAATTTAATAAAGATTTCATTTTTTGTAAAAAGTGAAAAATTCCTCTTTACAAGCACATTAATTTTATGACATCATTAATAATTAATATTGATTAATTTTTTAAAATTTTTATTTAGTCATAATTTAATTTAATAAGTATAAAATTGAATCTATAAATGTAAAATTTAATTATAAATATATAAATTACTTTTTTAAACAGTAAATCGTATTTTTAAATAATATTTAATAATTTTCTTCTATGTGTTTATTGTGTTTTCTATATCATATGGTTCTATTTTAGAATTCATTGAATGATAAAGCTAATTATCCACCTTATTAAATGTAGTTAAAAAATTTTAATTCAATTAACCAATAATCGGTCGTCTTATATGATAAAACAACAAAACTTATTATTTTAAAAACCACCAATCCTAATGTATAAACACTACCCATTCCCCATTCCAATCCATCCCAATTTCATAATAAATGATGATCATAATATTTTCACTCCCATATAGTACCTCTATGTAGATTATAGGGTATCATGGTTATGCCATCCAATTTTTGGGATGAAATCTTCAAGGTAAGGGAATTATCATCATCAACCATTTCAATCATGTATTACTTATATTCTGAGTTTTATAAATATAAATTATTCTTTTATTTCATCCACTCATCACATCCATTTAAATTAAAAATGTTGTTTTAAAAACTGGAGACCTATTTTTTCTCTAATTATTCTTTTTCCATATTACATTCAATATTTCTTTATGATGTTGAAAACATTTCATGAATTATCTCTCATTTTTGAAATAATCATACATTATGAATAACTAAACCTCTTACTTGACCATGTAAATTCACCTAGATGTAGATATAACTTATTGATTCTGGTATATAAATTTAGGACACCCAATATACATTTTTATTGGTCAAAATTTATGTATTGTTAATTTCTTTAAATACTTATGCACTAAATGTTTTTAAATAAAACCCAGTATTTTTTATTATCATTTTTTGGATGAAATTGTTTTTAATGATCAGTGTGGCTTAAATTAATTGAAAAATATGAATGTTCCACCTTGATAGCACTCCAATTCATTTATTAAATATGTAATATCTAGATATGAAATGTTTTTTTGATACCCTGGTGAATAAATATGGTATTTATGATTTATGAAAAATTAGATATGATCCATGGTGGTATAATTATAAATGTATCATTTTTAAAGTGAATCCACATTTCCAGTTTATGATTAATGTTAATTATGTGATTATATTATTTATTTGTATATGAATATTCTTTTTCATTATTCCTATTTTTCACATGTTGTAATCCTCATTTTTATTCTCATTATGGGATTTGTGGTCACCACTTTCTTCGATGTATATCTACAATATATGAGATATAGTAATAATAATTATTAAATAACATAAAATAATGTCTTTAAAATGGATTATAATATTTTTTATGTTTTTATTATATTATATTTCTTTTTAATAGATCATAAAACTCACAAGATCCTTATTATTTTTAAATGTTTTACCATGTAAATATTTGTTTATGAAATAAAAAAAAATATGTCACTGTAGTTTGAATCAATGGATAGTTTGGTTATTTATAGATTTGTAGATTATAAAACATTATAAAAAATCCATAGGTATAATTATAAATATTGGAAAAGATAATGTCAGTTTGGTGAAGTGTAGAGTATGTGGATTACATGAAAATATATACCTTTATAGATACTACATGTAGTAGTAGATCTAGAAATGATGTACCTAGGAGATAAAACCCAAAAGACATATTAATCCTTGTGACATATCTTTTTTGACACTCCTAGTGGATATTTTTAAGCAATTCATATTCTTTTACAAACTATAACAGTGTAAAAAAGAATAATGTAAAAAATTTATTTACATTTAGGTATATCATCCTAGAGCCTTGATGTAAAAAAATTTAAGCTTAATATTTCATTTATAATATTTATTATATGATTACCAATTGTTTCCAATTTTTCATATAGGTTTTCTACATCTAAAAATCAACATTAAATAAATCGAATCATGAAAATAATGGATGTAATGGAAAACGAGATAATGTACTTCCCAATACGAGGGAGTTAATGTAAGGTATATTTGTGTTTATGTAAAAACACTAACAATGTGTTGTGATTAACAACTAGAATATAGATGAGTATATAATCATTAAGAATAAGATAATTAATCCCTCTAATATATGTTTAAGAAACAAATATGGTAATTGAAAATAAATTTCAATTTCCCATAATTCCAAAACATGGAAAGAAGAAGCATAGATAATATATTAAAAGAAAATTTCAATAAATAATTTGTGAAAAATAAGGACATAATTAACCTAATTACTAAATACAAATGAAGAGTTCAGCTGACCTGGTGGAGGAGATGGATTGAAAATCATATGAACCACTAACAGTAAATTATCATAGATTCAAGGGACATAAGAATTAACCCTATCAGTTCCCTAATCCAATGATGAATATTGATGATAAGAAGATATATTCTATAATCTAAGGGATCTAGGTATGGAATACCCAATAAGGATTATGATCCACATATTATGTGTTCTATTTTTCTTATTATCAGTCTAGTTTATTTAGGATGCTTTGTAAAATGATGGAGTCACAACCTAAAATTAATTGATTTCATCTAGATGAAACATTTAATGATTATTATATCACATGTTAATGTTTATGGGAATTCACATATTAGAAATAATGTTATACCTATTTTAGTGAAATATATCATTTTTAAAAGTATATAACTTATTTAAGGTTTATTTTAGTTAATGGGTAGAAAATTGAGTCAACTAAATATAATATAATTTTTATAGAGATATTTAATTTCACATTATAATTCTTTATTTTTAATAGATCATTTATTAAATGTAGGGAATGAAATCATTTAGAACATTATTATCTCATATAAAGAATTTAATAATCATTATTATTGAAAATGATAGTTTTAATGTTTTATGAATCAATTAAAATATAAAACAATCTTATAACCAACTATATTATCCTTCTAACGTAGTTTCATTTTTTAAAAACTTATATGGATAAAGCAGTTTATGAAATATAATTTAAAAAGATCAATTCTATCATATTTTTATAGAATTGATGAACCACTAAGGAATTGATCATATATATTAGAGTCATTGAATTTATGATAAAGTGTGTATTAAATATTAAAAATGATAAGTAATACCAAGATCATTTGAAGTAAATATATCAAATCAATATGATAAAATTTTTGTTATATTATCTCATTAATGGTGGTGAATTTAAAGACATGAAAATTTTACTTCTTTTAATAATGGATCTATTTACATTCAATAACCATATATAATTTTGGAAAATATTGATGAATATCAAATTAATATTAAATTTCAAAATAACATTAAACATTGTGCATTAATATTAACTAGTAAAACTATGAAAAGTAATGATATCAAAAACCTAAACTAGTAACTAGAAACACACTAATTCATTGTTAAAGAATGTTACATTCCATATAAAATAAGAATAATATAATACCAAATATTACAACATATAGACTAAGAGAGTTTAAATAGTATGAAATGAAAACGTTACGGTTTAGTTAATCTCTAAAAATCATTGTACCCATGAATATCTCCATTGAATAGGAACAAATAGTTTGGAATACATTTTTCATTTTTTAAATGTTATTGAACCATGATTAAATCCTAAGAGAATGATAAAGTGTAATAATAATGGTTTATAAAAGGGAAATATGACCATATTTCATAGAGTTTTTTAACTAATATAATTGATTAACATTATGACCATTATTAAATAAAATTGTCGGTCGTTATTATTATTAGTTATGTAGACACATTTGAAAGATCATTGTGATTATTTATTGATGTAATGAAAATTTTATTATATATAGAGACTAGAAAAAAATTATATTAAAAAAATTATTTTTATAGAAGTTTCAAGTAAATTATATTTAAATATATAATACATTAAATTATTTTTAATTCCTAATATATTTTTAATGAAGATGTAATTAATTTTTATAATTGATAGAATGTTAATTTAATATTAAATTATAAATTGTCATCATAATAATGATAATTATTTCAAATATTAAATTACCATAAATATATATATAATTTTATTAAATAATCTTCATTTTTTAAAAAAAATATAAAATATTTAAGGGTGATTTATTGGAAAATTTATAAAAAATTTGATTATTTTGTGAAAAAGATATAATTTTTGATTTATAAGAACTACAATTTAATGAAACTATTATTGTTACATTAGTATTAAAAATTATATGTAACATTTTTTCCTATAGAAATTTAAATATATATATATATAAATTTATATATTTTAACATTAATTTTAATTTAACTATTTAGACAATTCTTTTCTAAAATTAACATTTGATTATTTTTAAAATTATAATAATTTGATTCTACACATTAATTAGGTTGGTTGGATGTTATAGTTTATATTTTTTTTGTCTTTTAACGTACTAGAACTCTCTCAGTCTCAACAATGGATCATAAAATTGTTTAAAATTTAATTTATCAAAATGTGGTTTCCTCATATGCAAAAATAACCAATATTTAATCCTTTAAAGCATAACCCTAATAAATATAAATACCACCATTACCCATTCATCTACACTTTATTTTCATAACCTATGGATATCTTCAAATTTTCCCTCCCAAAGTGTCCCTTGAATGTTCCCTCAAGGTCTCAAGGTTCCACCATCATATTTTAGGAACCAAATCATCAACGAAAAGGAATTATCCTCCTCTTACTTTTCATTCAATTAATGCTTCCCTTTTGATTAATACAAATATAAAATATTCCTTATTTAAATTCACTAATTATCTTTCCATTATTTCCAAGATGAAGTTTTAATAATAGGTGACATAAATCTAATATCTTAATTCATTTTCCATATTCAATGTTTAATATCACTATGTTTCCAAAATAATTAAATGAATTCTTATCTTTTTCATGAAATATTATTTCATTTTGAATACCCAAATGACATAAATTACAATTTATTTCACCTATATTTAAATTTGATTTATTGATCATGGGATTTACATTTTTAAATCCCATATTACATTTCCAGTGGTATAATAATGTAATTTTCAAATGTTTAAGCACTTATTTAATTAAATAATTTATATGAAACATATTCATCATTATTTTTGAGGTATTGAAGAAATTATTTTTTATGATCTATGTGAATCACATTAATTAATAAATATGATGGTTTCAACCTCATAATGCTGAAATGTATAGGGTATAGAGTTTATCTTTACGATGACATGTTTTAAGATAACTTGGTGAATAACTTTAATAAATATTATTTATGACACCTTGACAATAAACCATGAAGATATGCATATGAAGGCTTCATTTTTCTATTTTTTCCACATTTCCATTTTATAAATTATATAATTTCAATTACTAAATACCAAATGTTCACATGATCATTCCTTATTGAAATTCCTATTATTCAAACACAATGTATCTCTATTGTTTATTCACCTACTCGGATTTATGGTCTCTCATTTCACTGATGTATTTCACTAAAAATGTTATATTGTTTCATTATCATAGGATTTTCTAATGAAGAATAATTTCATGTTTATTTGAATAATTTTTATATCTTTCATACTTTATGTTCCTATTTAAAAGACAATAAAACTCTAATGAAAATCATTTTTGCTAAATATTTTTCCATGTGATGAATATTTTATAAAATAATAAGGTGGTTCACCACACACATAACATAAAAAACATCATAATAATTGAAAAATATTAATAAATCTATAAAATAAATTTATATTATAAATGATTAAGAATTAGTACACATTGAAGATAAAAATTAATATTAGTTAATATTGAAAAATATTGTTTTCAAAAAAGTAAATTTTTGAAAATTATATATTTTGGCCATAAAAATAAAAATAAAAGATTAAATTATTAAATTTTATATAGTGAAATTAATTTTCTAATCACTTCCATTAAAATTTACATACTATGAAATTTTTAATTTATTTTTGAAATAAATTATTTTATGAAGAAATTATGGGTTTAATAAAAAATATAGTTATTCTAAATTTATTATTACCAAATCATGATCGAGAAGATAAAAAATCATGTTTATGGTCACATATAAAAGTTGGAAATAAATTTATGAATATTGAAATATTATTTGAACTTAGAAAACCTGGGTTATGAAAATATTAAAATTTATCACTAATAAAATAATTTCATTGATCTTTTTTTCTGTTCAAGTATTTTTATAATGAGAATCAGTTTTACCAAGACCTGAAAGATTAATAAATTATATATTTTTTTAATTAATCAAATTATTCCTTTTAAATATTTAAGAAATAAAATTTTACCTTTTACATAATTTTTATCCTAAAAAATAAATCATCCCTATATTTTATTCTCCAAATAATCCGTTCATTTTTTATAAAATGAATGTTTCATAAGTAAATATATTTTATATGATATATTAATTTAGAATTTTGAAATTATAAATTCAATTTTTCGAATATCGTTACTTTTAATTTTTTTTTAATAAACTGAATTACTATTTTTAAATAATAGGTAGTCCGGTAAAGAGTAAAAATGTTGATAAAAAAATTTTCTGAGGAAAAGGAAATAACATTTTAAAAAGATATTTACCAATGAATATTTTATTTGAGTTTTAACCCTGACCAACACTTCCTTCAATATATATAAATTATTTTTTCATCAACTCTTCAATAATAACATTATATTTTTGAGAATATAAGTGTTAAATAAATAACTACCCATTTCATTACTTATAACATGATTACACTTCTACTAATGAAAGACACAAAAACACATTAATTTAACACAGAAATTCTATGAAATAATAAATCTTAGTAAAAGGTACAATCTATTTTTATTTTTATTACATTTTATTTATATTAATAGGAAGATCAATGAAATTTGGAGTTCTTGGAAAAATATAGGCTTCACACTACCTATAAAACACATTCATGTTTTAAAAATGATCCACGTAATGAATATATCTTTGGGAAGATTCCATGAATTTCATTTAGAGAAAGAATAAATTTTAGGAACTGAAACATGATAATGATGTGAAATAGTTTTCGATAATCACTTTATGCAAGGTAACACTTTCTACATCATAAATGAAACTTGAGGGATTTCCACAATAAATATTTTATTCTTGATATGAATAATTTTTGAGCAATATATTTTTTAATACAGTACAATTTATTCAAAATTTAATTAGTTTTATCCTCCATTCCTCATACCTATGGTCTCTACAAAGTTATTTTAGATGGTTCATACCCTTTAAAATGATTTATCATGGTGTTATAATCTCTGATGTAGTTAGATTTATTATTTTGGTATTTCTAGTACTTTTACATCTTAATTCATCTTGGGTTTGGAATGAACATTATGAAAAAAAAATATGATTGGTTTTCAAATGATGATTATTAATTTATTATATCTAGGTCTAATTATTGATAATCAAAATATTCCATCTAGTGTTAGTGTTTGGATTCCATCATAGTTTGTGTGAAATACCAATTTTCTGTAGGTGGTTATTTCCCTATCCAATGGTGGAATAATATTTAAATCATTTTATTTGTTTAATAGTTTTATAAATAAATTTTATTTATTTAATGAATTTTTTGTTTTAATGGGTTTTTATAAAAAACAATATTTCCCCTAGTTTATTTTATAATAAATTCACTTTCATTGAATTTTGAAATTAAATCTGAAAAGTTATTTTTAATGGTTGTTTTTTATGGAATGGTTTGTCTCGAAATATATTTGGAAAAATTATAACCTCTTGAAAATGATATAATAATTTTTTCACATATAAATCCATGGGTACATAGGTGGAAGGTGTAGTATTTTTCTTTATCTAATAGTATTTTCAAGGGATTCACATTCTTGTGTGTTCCAATGCTCTCATGAATTGATGCATATGTTCTAAGGGCTTGATCATGATATTGTAATGGGTTTTTTCTTGGGTCATCCCTCAGTTCAATAGACCGTGCGTCCTAAGGACATGGGTGTAGTGTATTCTTATTGATGGTATAACTAGTCTAAATAATCTCACATGTTGTCTTCCTAGGTTTTCTTAAAATTATGCATTGGGTTTTTGTGTTTGGTATTTTATACACAGTTTTTAAAATATGAACTAGTTATTAGAAATGTGGATTCATCATATTATTACCATTCATGTTTGTAACTATAGAAAATGGTGAAATTTATTTACCCAGAATTTTGATAAATATCTATTCAATTAATTATCATGATGTTTTTTCATAAAAATTAGAATACATATATTTTTGTACATATAATTGATACGGAACAATTTAGTGGTATCCTACTAAGCTAGTTATCTCATACACAACACACCCCTTCGCTATGTGTAGAACATGAATTTTTATATGATGTCGGAAAATACATTGTGTAATGTTGTGGATTAAATGATTATAATACTTTGGTGTGAATAATTGGTTATAAGAATGTGGGATGTACTATAATCATCCCAAGGAGTAACTATTTCAGGTTTTTTAATTTTATAGTTATTATTGGACTTGTACATTTGGTTTTTCTTACATTATTCATGTTTAAAAAAGTACTAATGTTTTCTTATATTAAATGAATATATATTCCTGGTTGTTCTCTCTTCATTAACATTCATTTTTTTATTTTATCTATGTATATTGTTTCATTCTAGGAGAAATTGATCCCACTAGTTCTTATATTACGCTCGGGTAAATGTTTCTAGATTTCATGTGTTGATAAATCTGATCATGTAAGTAGCATATCTAGTTGGGTACATGTTTAAGAGGTAAGGTAAGGTTAGTTTATTAAAAAAAATGTTATCATAGTTCAGGCATGTATTTAAGCATCCTTATCTTAGTATATATTAAGGATACGATATTGGATTTTTTGGACTTCAAACATAGGTTAAAGTGAGTACATTTCTTTTTTTTTTACTATGATGTGCCTCATATAACATCAAGCATTGGGATTCGCATCTCATGTGTTCTGTTTTTATATTAATACCACTTTAATTATAGTTTTATCTAGTTCAAACTATGTTTATCCACTTTTTTTATAGTTTTATATGTTTCTTGTATTTAAACACATGAACCTAAGAAATAATACATGTTCTATAGGGAGGTGAAGTGATTTATTGCCCTTAGGGAAGTTATCATTCAAATCAGAACCCTATCAAGGATATCATATGGGTAGTATGTTCAATTCATAAAAATGTACCATTAGTTTATGACTAATCCATTGAGGAAAAATCATTTAATGAAGGATATCATGATCAATATCTAGAGTTCCTACATGAGAATCTCCCATCCATTAATTATATAAATGAACATCAATAAGTGGAGTACTCATTGGATAATATCAATCAGATGATAGAATAATTGGATATGCATGATGTTATCAAAGTAATGTTCGCATCATTCAAACTGGATGGTCATATAATTAAGTGATGCGGCTCTATGGTACAGGTGTATCAAGATAAGAGAACGGATTTTATGGGTTTTTTGACCCTCTAATTTTAATTTTTTCCTCAGTACATGATTATGGTTGTCTTTGTAGTTTCTCTCTATATATTGAATAGAGTGTTAAGTGTTGATTACACCAATATTTTCGTGTATCTAGTTCATTTTTCTCCAGAGGTAGTGATGAATGATCTGTAAAAGTCTCATAAATACCTTCACATGTTATTACTATAAATTTTAATTAATTAAAACATGATGATCCATACCACCAATACGGATACATTTGAGAGTGAAATGGTGGATGAAGTGGAAATTAAAGGAATGATTTTATTTTCAAGCCCTTCACTTCTAACTAGTGTTAGCCTTAGTGGAATGATAGTAAATTAGAGGAATTGAAACATTAATTTTAAGTGTATTGTATGTGGTACTATAAATCATGTCTCCTCTCCTCCATTAATATTAGATAACAATTTTCCCCAAAAAATCTATTATCATATCATGGTAGGGCACACCCAAGGTACATATCCCACACTTGTAATTAAGGTAACTGCTTTCAGCCTCCAGGGATATCTAAAAATAATAATTTTGGATATGTTTATGTTATGATCATGGTTATTCGGTTACTAAAATAAATAATTTTTATTAGGAATATATGATGTTAATAAGGATACCTCTATAGGGATGAGGATTAAATAAACATCACACAATGGATGAGTTTCTTCTAGAGGTTTACATGGTCCTAATGATAGTGAGAGGTACAATTTTTGTTTAACTTCCATAAAAACTTCTTCATTAGATTATAGTTCCTCAAACTCTTTTTTTCTTTCAATTTTTTTCCTAAAACGTCCCAAAGAGATCATGTAATTTTACATGGATATCAAATTTCCACTTTGAAATGGGAAAGAGAAGGTATTTTATTATATATTATGTTCTCTCTAGATAGATGGCATAGAGTTAGTGTACAATTTATTATTTCTCAAGATGGGCTTATCATACATCATCATTTGGATGGATTTGATATTTTTCCATCATTATATGACTTATTTTTATCATCCGTGGGTTTCATGATTTTTTACATATGGGAGATCTATATTTTCATATGGAAAGTGGGATATAAGGATCGGTTTTTCATGACCATATCTATGAGAGATCATGAGTTTGATGTATAGCGTTATAGTTGAATATGGATATTGTTTCCTCTAGAATTGGGGATGACCACGTTGATTGAAGGATCAAACATTCCAATCGATTTCTAACGGGTATTTTTTTGTAGAATAGGAAACATCCATTGATTCCATATCCATTTGGAACTACTTTCCAAAGGTAGTCACTCATTAGTTGTGGACTGATGAGGCTTAGGAATTTACATTGTTCGAGAGGATGGGAGGTCGAACTCATCACACCTTTTTGAGGGGAATTATTGTCTACTCCGGGACTCTCTTTATAGATTTAAGTTATGTTCGTGAATCGTTATTACATTACCATGTATAATATTAGCATTCCTTTAGTCTGAAAATCAATTGTTGATATGTAGGAAATTCAGAGAATCTTTTATATGTATTCAAGGTTCTTCATCGATGAAGAATCATCTGTATTTGTTAGAGATTCTTAGTTGATGGTATCCTTAAAATACAAAAAAGTCTCTTGGTAATTATGATGACAATACTGGTTTTAATGAAACTCAGTGGGGCACCTGAAGTTTATTGTCATTCAGGAGGACATTGATTATTTCAGAGTTGGGATCGTACACGCTGATGGGCTACCTACGTATCCATTGTTTTGGAAAAGTAATCAGAACCCACATAGTTTGAATAAGGGAGTATGATGTTTATGCATGATTGATGGCTCAAAGAAAGATTTCATGATTAGTTTTACACTCTAAACTCACGTGAGTCATGCTCGGTGTGAGAAACAAGAGGTATTTGGTGAAACCAGACAATTGTGCCACGAAAGATGCAATGATGTGGGGCTTATGTGTGTATAACTACCCAAATAGATGAGGATTAAGATTTACTTAAGGGAAGAAATCCAGGAACAGGGTCCATAAAGGTATATGTACTTCATGGAGATTTTCATAATCTAATCTTAGGGCCTACTCCTAAGGAAGATCCCCAAGTTAGGAGGGGACTTATTATTGGGTTTCACTCCTGAGAAGGAAGCCCAGATCAAAAGGAAATTAAGACTGGGGCTTACTCTTGAAAAAGAGGCCCAGGATTAAAGGGATTTCAAAATTAAGGGACTTGGGGCTTACTCCTGAGTAGGATGCCTATATTTGAGACTGTAAGACTGGGGATTACAACTAAGGAGGATTCCGAAATTAATGAGGACTTGGGGATTACTCCTAAGGAGGATGCCCATATTAATGAGGACATGGGGATTACTCCTAAGGAGGATGCACATATTAATGAGAATTTGGACTGGGGCTTAATCCTAAAAAAGAGGCACAGGTTAAGGGGTTCTCTCATCTTAAAGGATGAGGTTAAATGAATGAAATCCTAATCTTTAGTGACATAAATCTGTGTAAATCACTAGGTTATGAGAGATGTTCCACATAGTTCCTTTCAGATAAGGAATCCAAATCAAGCAATCATGCCATAAATGGCTTTGAAGAGTGTCTTGAAGACTGAATCATGAATAGGAGAGGTGGAATGGCATAAGATGGGTGAAATGGGTAGGAAAGGCACCCAAAAAGACAAGGGCGCACAAGTCCTGGCAGGCGCACAGGTACTGCGTGGGCACGCAAGTCCTAGTCGTGCAGGTATACATACGTGGCACATGGGTACTTGCGCGATTTTGAGCCCTTAGAGTAATATTTGGGAGATCCTTGATCAAAGCCTTTAGAATCATCCCTAGAGGCTTTCCATAAGATGGCGCACAAGTTATGGTGAAGAAGTAGGGCAGCGCGCAAGTGTGTCCATTTCCCTTAAGGTTAAAACACTTAGGTGCGCAAGTGTTAGTGAATTCTAACACTTAGACCTTACTCCTCTTGTTTATACCTTCCATTCTAGGTAAATAATTACCTTATAAGTGTTCGGAAGACCTGAAGAAGAGACTTGGGCGTTCAGAGCTCTGTATCAGAATTTTGGAAAAATTCATCTCTAAAATGGGGGGCCCACAGGGTCTATTTATAGGCTAGAGAAGACCCCGGGCGGTTGTCATTTAGGGTGCGCAAGTCACTTGCGTGACCATTAGGTGGCGCGCAAGTATACTTGCACGACAGTAAGGGAACATGTGTGGCGCATGTGCATTTGAAGCCATGTTCATTCCTTTTTCAATTTTTGATTTTTTCTTCAAAGGATGAATCAATTTGTGCTAAGTCATTTCCCATTCCATTCCTTTGGACAATGTGATGAAAAGGATCATCAAAAAAAGTCCCCCCTTAGAGTTGGATCTGAAAGAATAAGGATGTGACTCTGAGGAAAAGAAGAAAAGAAAAGGGAAAGAGGCGCTCAAGTGTTCAGGGTGCAGAGGGAGGCATGAAACTGTTGAGCATGCAATCATTGGCGCGCGAGGGTGCGGCCCCATTTTCGTACAAAGCAACCGGATTTCAAACTTTCAAGCTCTTGTTGCACAAGTTGCCTTCGCTGGGCAAGTTGCTCTGTTTTCTGATGTTTCTTTACTATCACGCTGTTGTATAGGTATTTGGACTTTCGTGGAGATACTTGCGTGCCATATACTTGCATGACACATCCACACTTGCGCCCCAAGTTTTAGACCTGCGCGCCTTAATGCCTTTTCCATTTTTTTTGAATTCCATCACAAATTTTATGAAAAATAAACTTACTTAAGAGTTATTTATTCAAATTTTGTGCAGATCCAATGGCTCCCAAGAGAATTGAAATGGATGATGAACTAGCAGGCAAGTGACTTAATGATATGATGATTATCATTGGCCATGATTATTATACCGTCTGCAAGAGAACTCTCCCATATTTGGCTAAGTATGTGAAGAAATATCATGTTAATTTCCCATAGATCATATACCATGCTCTGTATGGGCATGGTCATCTGCAAGGAGTCAACATTCCAAATGCAAAGAACAATCTGCCTGAGATGTAGCTACACTGTTACTCCAATATTTTGGTTATTCTATGAATTAAGAGAAACAAAAATGGTGTGAACATTCAAAATTTCCTTCCATTCCAATTCATTACAGATATGAAAATGGAAAAACATGGGTTGATATGTTTTCTGCTGCCGGTAGATGGAGAGAAAATTATCATGACATTAGAAACAATATCTAAAAAGAGTTCTCTCTCCAAATGGCTCTTTACGTCCAATGCTACCTTCTCAAATCCATGTATCCATATTCCAAGTCTCTTGGACAGAAATAGAAACACTGTTTGATCAGCAGAAATTTTTCTCAAACCACACTCAAGAACATCCTTTTACAATTGTTCCAAGAAGAGCGGGTATCACTGCATCTCTTATTGTATCCAGTTAAATGAATGAATTCTAGGTGGTTGCTGATGAATCTCAGGATGTCATAAATCAAATGAAGATTTATGTTGAAAGCCTTTTGTAATTCCTGAAAAAGTGAAGAGAGTCCAGTCTGTGGATGTCCTTCTAACTCTTGTGCATCAATGAAAAACACCTTCATCCTCAATCATTTGTTCAGACATTTTCCTGCTACCTGCTTTAGATTTTACCTATGAAAATGGGCCTAGTAAGCATAGTTTTATTTTTACTAGGATAAATATAAATAACCTTACAATCTTTGAATCTCTTAATTACTCAATATTACCTAAATCATACAAAATGTATGTATAGTGAGATGAAACTTGACTTTTATTCAGAGTTCCTTTGTCTTTTATGGGAAGTTTAATGTTATGCACGTCGTACATAAAGAGGCTAATGTTTAAGGTCGAAATAGCTTTGACCGAAATGGATTAAAATTGACTCAATTCCTTGACAATTTATCTGAAAAATTATTACCATACTCAAGTATGAGGGAAAATATGTAAACTATAACTTAAGAATATTTAAATCTGAGGAATGATATTAAAAGGAGTTAAAAGGAATTAGAAGAAGTAGTTTCGAAGAATGAAGTTACCATTATTTAACAAAACCATTAGGGGTTTGAATTATGCAGGGCCACCTAAGGGCATTGGATGCATAGTCAAATAAATAGCATCTTTTGGCTAACAAGTCTGTTGTGTAGCCAGTTTATGCAAGGTCGCCTAAGGGAACGTGTTGCATAGTCAGGCAAAAGAACTCTTAGAAATTTACTTTCCTAGTGCAAAAAAGCCAGCGAATGTTTATGAAGGATCAAGTTTTCCAAATTATAGAGTTTCCTGTATGGAAAGAGGTACTTGAATATGGAGAAGATATTTCCAAACAAGACTATTGAATAACTAGATGAATATCACTCCTATGAAGGTCTGACCCAAATGTAGGGATGAGAATATAAAACTAGACTTGAATACTTTCAGATCATGAGAAAGGATATGGGACAAGTATGTTAAGGATGGCTATTTCTGCAGATCCCTACATATTGTCATTAAGACAAATAAGGAAAAAAGAGGCTTTCTTCCCAAGAATGAAGTTACTAGTATTTAGAAAACCTGTTAAGGGGTTGAATTATGCAGGCCCACCTAAGGGAATTGACTGCATAGTTAAATAATAGCATCTTTGGCTGACAGGGCCGTTATGTAGACTGTTTATGCAAGGCCGCCTACCTGCACGTGCTACATGGTCAGGAAAAAGAACACTCATAATTTCAGGCCTTTTGTGATTATAAGTTAGGAAAAGGGTTATGAAGATCTGAAAATATTTAAGGTTATGATTATGACACATAAAGATGGGTATTGTCTAATGTATGCAGAGATACATCAATTCTAACCATATTCATGTTGTGGCTGGGTCCTGAATGGAAATGTTGGACTTCACTACGTATCGCATAAGGATGGGAATCAAGCCATACATAGTTCTTGAACTAAATTTTAACATTGTGTGGGATAAAAGGATAGGAGATCTTAGTTTAGGTTCATAGAACTTGTACCATTCTAAGAAATACACAGTGTGTGTTTTCATGGGGACTTTTCATCCAAGGGACTGAAAGTGGAATTTGGGGTTAGGCCCAAAAGGCTTGGGGATATATTCGAGGGACACTCAAATATTCCTACGTATCCCATAAAGATGGGAATCAAGCCCACATAGTTCTAGAAATACCCTCTGTACAAATTTGGTCCATATATGTGAAGGGTGAAAAGGGAATTTAGTGCAATGATGGCTTAACCCAAGATAAAAGGTTCAGGTATTTCCATGTATGTATGTATTCTTTGAAATGAGACACGATTGAAAATCAATGTAAATAATGGTTCCCTCTTAGGTGAGGGTATCAAAGAATATTGTAGTTTATTGTCATATTGGACAAAAGTGTTGTATATTTTTACGTTGTATAACAAGGACAAAATTGAACCAATGTAAAGATATTGATTCTGGGGACGGTTTCAAGAATCAACATCGTATAAGATGGAGGTGAACCGATGTTAAGAGATTGGTTTTGGGCTGGAACCATGTGAGATTGCCTACGTACCCATCCTGGAAGGCAAGGATAAAAGTCCACGTAGTTCAATTAAATAATGAATTAGTGATAAAGTTGTTCTTGGGGATAATGACCTAAAAAAATGATGTTGTTGGGACTTACACATGGTTATTATCCCAGAGAGAGTGTTATGGTTGAATTTTTCTCTAAGCTCACGTGATTCATACTTGGTGTGAGAAACAAGAGGTAAAAATAACCTTATCGATGCACAATTTAATGTCATGTAGGACATATAAAGGGACTATGTTGTTTAAAGTCTTGCAGTTAGGACTATTGGTGATGCTCAGTTTAGTGTGATGTAGCAGGGATAAAGTATAGTTTAATGTCATGTAGGACGTATCAAAGGACATTCGGTATAATTTAGCATCATGTAGTTAGTATGATGGGGACAATATAGTTTAATGTCATGTTGGACAAAAAAGGGGAGTGTTCAATTTAATGTCATGCAGTAAGGACAAAAGAGAACACATTTTAACATCATTTTGGACGTATTAAGGAGTTTTTTCATAGTTTAGCGTCATGTTGGATGAAAAAGGGATGATACAGTTTAGCGTCATGTTGGGAAAAAGTGATAATAGTTTAAGGTCATATGCATGGATCGTTGGTTATGCAGTTTAACGTCATGTTGGACGAAAGGGACTTCTATATAGTTTAACGTCATATAGCAAGGACGATGAAGGGGGACATAGTTTAACATCATGTTGGATGAATTAGGGAATTTTTTCACAGTTTAATGTCATGTGGGACGGAAGTAATACAACTAGTTTAAGTTCATATATATGGACTAGTGATGATGAATTTTAACGTCATGTTGGACGGAAGGGACTTTTATACATTTTAGCGTCATGTATTTAGGACGTCACAGTTTAACATCATGTTGGACGAAATTACAAATAGTTTAAAGTCATATGTATGGAACATGGATGTATTTTGTGTTCATACAAAATATTTCTTCAGAAATCTAGAATTGGTTGGAGTAGTGATAAGTTCTCCATCCATTGAGATTAAAAAATAAGATCCATTGGTGTAGACCTTATGTATTGAGTAAGGTCCTTCCCATTTTGGCTCATGCTTGGGAGGTTTCTTTACTGGTATCATTGGAGTTCTGATAACTAATACCAATTCTCCCTGAGTGAATGAACGAAGATGAACTTTTTTGTTGAAAGCTCGTGCTATTCGATTCTTATAGACATCCAAGTTGTGCAATGTTCATAATCTTTTCTCATCTAACCATTCCAATTCATTCAATCGCTTCTGCAATTTTTTATCTATAGATGACTGATCACAAATGGATACTCTGAGCGAAGGCAATTGAATTTCAATGGTAAAGATGGCTTCCGTTCCATATACCAGTGAATATGGAGTTGACCGTGTTGCAGTGCGGGTGGTAGTCCGATAAGCCCATAAAGCATGAAAGAGTTTATCAGGCCATGATTTATTATCTTTATCCTCCATATTTTGCAGTATATTTGATAGAGTCTTGTTCAAAGCTTCTATCTGGCCATTGGTCACTGCATGATACCGAGATGAATGGTTGGATTTGATGTTGTATTCTTGATACAACTTCTTCACCTCGGATGAACAGAAGTTGGTTCCATTGTCCATTAATATGGTATGAGGGACCCCAAATCTGGTAATGATGTTAGACTTGACGAAGCAAACAATGCATTTAGAACTGACTTCCTTAATAGGTATTTTATCTACCCATTTCAAAAATAAATTAGTAGCAGTAATAATATACTTAAACTGCTTGGTCGTAGCTGAAGGGTAAGGTCCCACCACATCCATTCCCCATGTGGAAAATGTCCATGAGTATTTAGTTGTATGAATTAACTCTTGTGGTTGATGAATGGAGTTGAAATGTACTTGGCATGAATGCCACTTATTTGTGAAATCAACACAATCTTGTATCATTGAAGGCCCAAAGTATGAAAGTCCTCGAATATGATCAGACAATCTATGTCCATAATGGTGGGCACCACAGACTCCTGTATGCACTTCTTTCATGACTGCCATTGTCTCTTCACCATCAATGCATATGAAGAGAACTCCATCAATGCCACGATTGTAGATAATTTCTCTAGGTGATCTGGGCCATCATAAAGAGTACAGTTGACCACACATCGTCGGATTTGTTCTTTCCCAGCTCTATCAAGCGGAAGTGTTCCATTTTGAAGGTATTCCCTGATAGTTGACATCCATCCTGTAGTGTGACCATTAGGTTCAGGAATGGGACTAATTTCATTAATTTCCTCTATTCTGATTCGAACATAAGGTGAAATTTCATGACGGTGGGCAATATTGATGGTTGTCTCGTCCCGATTTGGATCTGCCAGAGCTATGGCTATATTATCCAGTGCATCAGCTTGGGAATTTTGTGATCGCGGGACATAAGAAAATGTCGATTCCAAAGGGAATTCCGCCGTTAACTCTCTGATGTAATCATACAAAGGGATTAGTTCTTCTTTTCTGATGGCATAATCCCCATTGACTTGTTTGATTAACATGTCTAAATCACATTTCACCATTATGTGATTCACTTGTTCTTGAAGCACCAATTCCAAGCCTGTAATGATACCTTAGTATTCTGCTTCATTATTGATACCACCTTCCCACAATAAGAAGGAATAAGTTAACAGTTCCTTTTCTGGATAAATGAGAACAATTCCTAATCCAACTTTGTTGAATTTAGGATTTTCCATTTTCCCCCCTGTTGGTCTTCTGGAAGCACCATCAAAATAAATTTCCCATGCCTGAGGACTTTCTTAAATAGAGAAGACTTCCTTATCATGGAGTTCAATATCTGAAGATGTGTCTTCCATTAAAGGGTGTTCAGCTAGAAAAATCAGCCAGAGATTGGCCCTTTATTGCCTTTTGAGACACATACTGAATGTCGAATTGCTGCAAAATAACTACAGACCTTGTCAGATGTCCTATAAGCTTTGGACGACTAAGGATGAATTTGAGCGGGTTATTGCAAGATACCAATTGGACCTCATTATGTTGCAGGTAGTGTCTCAACTTCTGAACTGCAAATATTAATGCTAGGCAGCACTTCTCAATACTTGAATACCGGGTTTCTACTTCAAGCATAGTCTGACTAAGGTAGTAAAGGCTGTTTTCATTCCCACTATCATTATTTTGATCAAGAAAGGCACCCAATGATCTCTCTAGAGCTGTCACGTAGAGGATAAGTGGTTTTCCTTCAACAGGTGGCATGAGTACCGATGGACTCAAGAGGTATTTCTTGAGAATATCGAATGCTTTTTGACATTCTTCACTCCATTGGTAAGTGACTCCCTTCTTCATCAACTTGTTGAAGGGTAAACTTTTGCCTACCAAATTGGCGATGAAACGCAGAATATAGGCTATGTTTCCTTGAAGTCCTCTTAATTATTTCATATTTCTAGGAGGTGACATACCAAGGATTGACTTTGTATTCTCAGGATTGACTTCAATACCACGATGGCGTACAACAAGGCTATGAAATTTTCCTAAGGCTACCCCAAAAGCACATTTTAAGGGGTTTATCTTCAAATTATATTGTCGAAGCTTACGGAATATGACTTCCAAATCAGCCAAGTGATTAGAACATTGTTTGGATTTAACCAAAAAATCATCTGCATAGAATTCAACAAAATTCCCTAAAAATGGTTTGAAGATACGATGCATGGCATGCTGATATGTTGCACCTGCATTCGTTAAGCCAAAGGGAATTACCCGGTAGCAAAAAACACCTTGAGGGGCTCTGAAGGATATGTAATCCTCATCTTCTAGGTCCATTCGGATTTGATTTCTCCGGAATATCCATCCATGAAAGAAAGTGCTTCATAGCCAGCTGTTGCATCAATTAAAAGCTATGTATACGAAACTGGGAAATCATCTTTAGGACAATACCGATTAAGATCTCTGAAATCGATGAAAACTCTAATTTGTCCTTTCTTCTTCTATAAAGGGACAATATTAGCCAACCACTTGGGTTATTGAACATCTATGATGAAGTTTGCTTTGATAAGCCTATCCACTTTAGCTTCAATTTTGGAAACATAAGTTGGGTGTGTTCTTCTTGTGGCTTGCATAAATCCTCAATGTTCTTCTGATAAACCCAAATGATGATTAGAAACATCTGGATCAAGCCCGGGAATCTCTGTATAGTTCCATGAAAATATGTCTCAATTTTCCTTTAAAAATGAAATATACATCTCTTGTTCTTCAAGAGTCATGGCCGCACTGATTAAAGTGGGGCGTGGATCTTCTTTTGTACCCAGATTTATTTCTCTGAGTTCATCCATGGTGGTAGAGATAACCTCTTCAAATGCTGGAGGAGCATCTCTGAGATCTTCCTCTTCTTCTTCAACATGTGTTATTTCTTCCGTTTCTACTTGCATAGTAGATGATGAAGCAGAATTTTCATGATTAGAATAGATTTCAAAATTTCCACATCTTGAAGAAGAAGCTTCCATTTCCGACCCGGTTGATGACGAAGGGTCTTCTTTGGGTAATAAATAGGAGATAATGGATTTATAATTGACATCATTATACGCCTCTACTATTTCTATAATTTCTTTTGGCCTGAATGGGGAAGTATAGACTTTTTGGATTTCAGCAAATGAAATGAAGACATCACCATTTGTGCTTTCATCACTGCTTGGTGGGTTACCAATTTCTTCCATGTTGTCTGGGTCAATTGTTGTAATTGACATTATGGATCTTTCCATAAGAGAATTTTGATTTGGGTCTATCTAGTCAATTTGACTGATAGGCAACACATAATCTGTACTCACATCTGTAAATGGATTTACTAGAATCTTCTCCAAACTATATGGAGCATTAACTTTGGTAATCTCTTTTGTTGTGGATTCCTCCTTTCCCTTCATGTGGTATAATTCCACCTCAATGTATTGAGATTAACATGTCTTGAACGGAGCCTTATCACCATATAATGCCCCAACTTGACCATCGAAACAAAACTTGAGACATTGATGGTATGACGAAGGTATAACCACATGTCGATGTAGCTAGGGTCTTCCAAGCATGATGTTGAAGGCTGAGTCTTGATCAACAACCATGAAATCTGAATTGGCCACAAGATCTCCAAACTGAGTTCTGAGTGTAATCTCACCCAGTTGTTCTTTTTCATTTTTATCATATCCTTGTAACATCAAGGTAGAATGAGATAAATCAGATTCCGTGATGCCCAATCGCCGAAGTGTACGAATGGGCATGAGGTTGACTCCTGAACCATTGTCAATGAAAACTCTTCGGATGTCTATGCCATTTACCTTTCCAGATAAGTACAAAGGTATAATATGTCCATGCACGACATCATCTTCATCTTCATCAGTAAAAGATATTACTGCATGGCATTCTGCAGGATTATTCTCTGCATGGTAGACTCCACCTGCAGTAATTTCAATTTCAAACTCTTGAGGACTTGACAAAGCCTAAACGAGTGCTTCCCGAAGATCCTTTGATAAATTAAGTGCATCCAGAATTGATAAATTGGCCGGTACTTGGGCCAAGTGTTTCAATACATCATACTTTTGATCCAGAGGTCTGCGTTTCCCAACAGTAGCATGTGGTTTAGAAGGTTCCTTGGAAGAAGATTCTTTGGAAGTTGATGCATATTGTATTGGGATAGGAGTTGGAAATATTCCTGGTTTTGGAAGATTAGACTGATTAGATCCATTTACATGCTGAGAGGAAGAAGATGGAAACTTCAACCAGTCTTCCAAAATAACTGTTCCAGGACTGAGTTTGCTATTGGTAGAAGAACTAGCTTGTTCTCGGTGAGCTCGCTGAAGGGATCTACCACGAGTTTCTATTGCATACACAGTTCTAGTAGGGGTAGAATTGGAATAGTGACTTCTTAAAGATCCGCATCTTCCCCTATATACTGAGCCTCTAGAACTTCCTCTGATTCCTCTATTTGATATAGGGAATTTGGGCTCATTATAATAGAAACTACAACTGGCATATGGATCTATTAATTGAATCATATTAACAGAACTGAAAATCAACTCTTCATCTGATGAGGACTCTGCATGACTAGCCAATTTAGGCTATGCCGTTTTGTAGGGCAGTTCCCGTTGCTTCGAAGTAGATGGAATGAAATATTCTAGATTCAAATACAATATAGGATTTGACACATACTCATCTTCTTCTGATTGTTCCTCATTCTTGGAATTATGCCGCCCTTTTGAGTATTTTCCCTCAGAAGTGGATTTTGTTGAGGTATTCATTACAGAAGGAACAATTGGTTTCTTCTATTGCGTTCACATAAAATCGTGTGTTCAGTTAATTGTCTTTTTAACAATCCAATCATCATATTTTTTGCATTTTTGCTTTTGACTTCTTGCAACTCGCCTTCCTCCTTTGGAACTGTAGCAGTAACACATGCTACCTGGGTTGAAGAGCCTTTTAGTTTGACTTGTCCCGAGTCGACCATCTTTTTGCAGGAGGTCTTTTAAGACAAAACACTCCTGGATTGGATGTCCCAGCATCTAATTAAATGGGCAATAATTGGGACAGTCTTAATATCTTTCCTTGTTTGGCCTCTTGGGCCTTGGCAACTGAACCAAATTATTTTCCAGAGCCGAAATGAAGTAACCAGGAACTTGTTCTATTCGGAAAGAGTATATTTTTCTCTTCAGATCCTCAAATTGTTTTTTCCTTTGATCTCTTTGATCGTCTTGACGAAACGACCTCTGTTGTTGATGCTCAGGAGGTGGATCTCTTTTGGAAGATAAAGGTTTTGAAGTAGAAGCAGGTATAGGTGCTTTCTTAAGCATAACTGTAGCAGTCTCTGCTTTACCCATTCTCCTTACTGGAACTAATGGGATTACACGAGATTTGGCCTTATTATTTATAATATAATCTTAAATATGTTGAGTGATTGAATTAAGGTCTCGAAACCCTCCTGTATATTTCACAGTGATCAACGGCGTGTATAATTTGTCACGCAGATTTTCTACACATATTAGCAACAGTTCTTTCTGAGGGAGTGCTAAGCTTAGGGAATATGTTAATCATTTCCAGCGAGCAATGAAATATGAGACCCTTTCATTCTCCCTTTGCTTACAGTTTGTAAGATCAAAAACGGTTGTCTTTAGAAACATTGAGCTGAACTGAATAAGGAATTTTTGACGAAGATCGTCCCACCCGGTAATTGACCGAGATTACAAGCTTGTATACTAGACAAAAGATGGTCCTTGCAAGGTTCACATGAAGCATTTGAGTTTCACTGCTTCTTGCTGCTCTGGAGTTCCCATCATAGGAATGCAACAAGACACGTAATGTGTCAAATGCTGTTCAGGATTGCCTGATCCATAGAAAATATGGAATACAGGGTTCCCAAAACACGATGGGGGAAGGATTGAATCTACCCATTCGGGGTAAGCTCTCTTTTCTAGTTGAACCTGCCCATGCTTCCCTTACATAGTCTCTAACCGAGTTGTTAATGACTCAATGGTAGTTGTTAACTTTTGAGAAACATCTGGCTGAACTTGGACTTGGGTAGGTGCAATGACTGGAGTTTGGATTGGTATGGCAGCTGGTACTACAACTGATGGTAGCACTGCCAATTGTTGTTGCACTTGACCTGTAGGATTAGACCTGTGAGGGTGTACTGATAAAGGAGGATATTCTTGATCTATCTCAGTAGCTGCAACACACTCCCTTGGCCGACTGACTCCAGCATGCTTAGGAGAAAGACTACCTTGAAGAATTTCTGTGTTCAACCTTCTAATTTCTTTTATTTCTTCTTCTTGTTGCACAAATCATTTCTCTAGTGAGAGCGATTGACCTTCTCTAGTGGAATGATATATAACCCGATTCTTTCCCTTCCCCTTGTTTGGTCCCTCTCAGAGAGGGGGAAGTGGGTTATTTGAAGGAACACCCAGATTTTGGGTAAATCTTTGATTTCATGTACACGCACCTTCTTCATCTGTGTCTGTGCATACAACTTCTTGAACAGGAACCTCTTCATCTGATCCCTATGAATGAGCCTCATCTGGTGGATCAGCAACAACGGCATTGATGACATTAATTGATGCATAATTAATTGCATCCCTTCTATCAGCATTTCTGTGATATTGTCTTCTACCATGCCCCTGACGAGACATTCCCTTTTGTTGGTTTGATCCCTCGGGAACTTCTTGGAGAACCGTAATTTGGAGAGTCTCCTGATAATTTGGTTCTTCGTTCCTCTTGGGACTTCTTCCCTAACCGAGAGAAGACCGAATTTCTTTGACAGAGGGATTGAGAATTTGAAAACATCCCCAGTCCGGTGGACTGGGGCTCTTCCTACTGTTCCTACACAACTCCTCGAATCCTATTTGTTGATTCTGAGGGTTGGTTTAAAAGAGTCCCCAGTCTGGAAAGTTGGGGTAGCTCTTGACATGATATGTCTGAGACTTTCTTAAAATCTCCCCTAATCCTGCGGGCCTTGGTCCAGAAATTAGCTGGATGCATCAATTGATATCAACTTTTATCACCCAGTTCAAAAGACCGTTGGATGATTTCTAACACTTCTGTCACTTGATGATGTGATTTCTCCATACAAGAGGCATGTTCAATATTCTTGTTTGCTTGATGTAGGAGTAATTCAACAACTTGTTCTCGGTATTATTGATTTTGAGAGGAACTAGTTGAAACATGTTCTTGGGCAAGCCTTTGATTATAAACAAAGCTAGTTGATTGTGGCTGGCCACAGGCAACAACATTGCACGAGACCATTTTTGGCGGGCATTGCTGACTGGAGAGCACAGTGAAATGTAGTTCTCCATGAACACCCCATCCTCTGACATGAATACCAAATGGGGCATTGGAAATTAACTGGGGAAATCTTCTTAATGCGCTAAGGCATGAACGCTGAAGGGCTCTCTGCTACTTTTCAGCCTTCGGATATCGAGAGACGAATAGAGATGCCAAATCAATCTGATGTTGTAACCCTTCTATTATCTTAAGATGATTTTCATATTCATCATAAGATAATACTTTCTTTTTCTACTGACAAAGAGTTCTCCATATGTTGAGACAAATATCATGAATTCCATCTTCTGCCAACATCTCTAGAATGTCGTACTGAGATTCAGCCAGAGGCCAAAACATGATTGGCACTTCACCTTTTGCCAGTTGTTTCTCATGTTCTGCATTTCTTCTTTATCATTCAATGAAGATTCTTCAACCTTATTTGACCAGAGCTGGTGCTTCCTTTTTGCTTTATCCGATTCAACAAGATTGGTAGAGAAATCCCTGATCAAACTAGAAGATGAATGAATTATGGGTGGTTCGGAGAATGACCTACACCCTGTGCTATCTTCCGATTGAGAATGTGTTTCACCTGCTAGCGATGAAGCATCCTACACGACTGGTTTCGCATTTTCAAGTGCCTCAAGATAAGAGGGATTTCTCGGTACTATATTTTCCACTATATCATTTTCCAGGAAATGTCCATCACTACTACGGAGAGGAATTTCACAGCACAATTCATCATCATGGGGATGACCACCATGGTGGGTTACAGCAAAAGATGAGATCTTTTTCTCCTTGGTCTTCTGACCACACAGAGGGTTCCTGTGGCTCTCATCTGAAGATGAAACATTGATATCGACCGAATTGTCATGAAGCAAGCCTTCATGTGGATGTTTCAGTTGAAGACCTTCTGAATTAATGTTCCCACTATTGGGAAATGAGGGAGTAGAATCTTGGATTCCAATAGATAATTGTCTAAGGGCTTCAAGAACTCCAGTATCGAGCAAGGCCTTGTTACAGATTGGCTCTTGATCTCTTGACTGTGATGGGCAGGTCTTCTTCCTAAACGCCTTCTTACTTTCCTTGGAAACCACATGTAGATGAAAGTGGCTGCTCTGAGCAGGTGTATGTGCTTGATCAGGAGAGATGGCTAGGTTAGGTTGACGATATCCACTCAAATCAGGTGTATGTGTCTGACTTGGTTGTCCGTATGATATGGGGGAGAGCTGATTTCATGAAATCATCTCTCCATCTTCATCATGAAATCATATCTCCACCTTCTATATTGTGTATGGAGGTTGATCATGTCATAAGATATAGATATTTTCATCTTTGAACATATGAAATAAAATAATCCACTCTTTATTAAGTGCTTATGACATTTATGTATGCAATTAATTTTTAGAAGAACTATCATTTTGTGTAGAGGTTCATAGACTTTTCAGATTATAAAATATAGAGCTATATATATTCCAAATAGAAACAAAATTTAGAATAGTGGATGTTGGTGGAATACTATAAAATTGAAGACATTGATATTACCTACACCCCATGGAGTGGGTATGTCATCTTAGACATTCTCTATAGAAATACTTTACCATATGCTCTCTAGAAATCGAAGAAAATTTAAAACCTAATGGGGAGTTTATTCAAATTCATATAGACCTAGGGGGAGAACTTAGGTATGTTTTATAATAATGATTAGTAATCATCACGTATCCTTGTCTTTTTTATGTTGATCCAGAATTAGTATAATTATATCTGATGAATTATGGATGCCTTTAAATGTGGAATATAATTTCTGGTTGGACTCACCCTTCTGATGGTATTCTCCACATTGTGAATAATTTTCCCATCCCATCATTGATGAAGAATGATTAAATTTTTGATTTTAATAATTTCACCAGGATATGTTTTACCATTTATAATAATGATATATTATTACATGGGATGATTTTTCTAGTGGTCATGTATGTGGCATTACATTTTTGATTATGTGTCATTTTATTACACCTTTAATAAAATAATGTACTCCATCTAAAACCTTTTGGTTTTATCCAACCTCACCCTATGGTAATTTTAAAATATGATGTGTTTTTATGTATTTATTTTGGATTATTAGGGAATACTCAATGTATGCATTATATATTAGTGGTGGTTGTTAGATTGAAAAGAGGAAATCATTTTTTAACTAAGTACAACACTAATGATAATGATGTGGGTAACCCATATGTTAATGTGATCATGATTTTTCATGGGGATCCTATTCCATTAGCCCGGTTGGTAAGGACTCTATAAGTGCATCTGGGAGACCTAGGACCTAATCCAGGTCGAGACATTATTTCTGGGGGGTACTGTAGTAGGTACTGTAGCAGTACTATAACATGCATTGTAGAGAGGTTCTGTACCGGGAACTATGCAGTTCTCTAGTTGGTTTTGTAGTGGGAACTGTAGGAGGTACTGTTTGTCACTATAATAGTCGGGAATATGCCCCCGTTTGAGCCTTTGGGCCATTTATTTGGTCCCCGAGTACTTTAAGGCCTTCGGGCCACCCAGCCATTCGGGTCAGTAAGGCCTTCTGGACACCTTTAGTGTTGATGCAAACCAGACAACCTAAGAGGAACAAGCTCTACAAGGAGGATGAGAAAGGAGATTTCACCACAGTAGAAGCTAAATAGATTGTAAGAATGAGAGGGTATGGCACCTGACATCGAGATAGGCTTGTGCATGCACAGGAATGCCTAACCAAACAGCCATGCGAAGGTGGAGAGCTGATTTCATGATGAAGATGCTAGGGAGAGGCAGTTCTATGTTGTGAGTCTGGATTGTATGTAATGTTTAAATCCTAGGAGAAAATGAATTCCTCTATGGCCTACTGACCATGTAATACTTATGCCTACGGGCCTTTTAAGGGTTCCACCTCACCCCTTGAAAGGTGGATTAACAAAATCAATGAAAAATGAAGGCCTTCAGGCTATTGGCTAGATGGATCTAGGATGTGATGGTGACTTAGATCAGTTTGAGTATAGTTTATCATCTATAGTAGGATTTTCAGCTAAACTAGTCTATTTAGTTCAAAGAGGATTATTCATGTTTTTATATAATTTTTTTTATAATTTATTGATCATAGTCTCCCCCTTTGAAGATTTCTATGTTAACCTGTGCTGGTCAGATATTTAATGGATAGTGGTGGAAGAATACTCTCTTGTGGGATAATGTCATGTCCAAAATGAATTTGTATGATTCAGGATATACATTGATTCTTTGTTATACCTTAGACTCCAAACATATCAGATTAAGATCCTCAACATTCTTCTTTGAAGTTTTCAATTAGTGAATCTGTTTTAATGGAATTTTCTACTTGGTTAGGTGACCATTAGTTTGTAAAATTTGGGAATACCTCTATGAGTTATGTTGGACCCTTTTAGATGACTATGTGACTTTGGGAGGTTTCATATTTTTTGGAATATAAGGTTCATATGACATTTAAACAATATTTTTTCACTATATTTCAGCTACAGAAGTACCATTCTAATTCTTCCCATCTTAGGAGTTGGGAAGTGAGTAAGGTGATTCCATATGCTTCTATTGTGGAGTAGTATGTATATATCCTTGATTCTAATGAAAAGTTTTTTCATGGAAATTCTATCATATCATTCAAAATTGTGTGGCATCGTGGATTGTATTCTAATGAGTTTTGGGAGCATGAGTCAATAGTGATGATGAACCGGCCTCACCACATAAAACATTTTTCTTATTCCACATTACATTCTAGGGATGAAATATAATGAACCATACATTTCATACATATATATTACATCTAACATGATTACTATTCCTATAATATAATTTTCATCTATTCCAGAATCATTTAGTTTTGGTATCATTAAAAACATGGAATTGAAAAAATTGGTTCATATAATATCAAAATAATCTCCCAATTATATTTTCATTACTAGAAGACTTATTATACATATCATACAAAATAACCCTTTTCAATACCTGGGGATAGGACCCAAATGAAATTTGTGAGTTCATATTCTCATTAAGGATAAACAAGGGAGATATCAATGATAACATAAACATAACATAAACATACGAGTACAAGAAATTTATATTAATATTTGATAACCATACCCCGAAAATAAAGTATCATAATCATACATATTGGAATAATTATGGGTTGATCATAAGACATTAAGCATAAGAAAATCAAAGAACATGGACCGTGAAATTTTAACATTGGATTAAGACAATGATTTGTGGAATGTAAATAGTCATATAAAATAATATCCTTAGTATTAAAGGATCATTGAGAAGGAAATCATAATGGAATGGGAAGACTCCCCAATATAAATTTGAACTCATGGTTTACTACCAATAGTATTATAGTGGATATAATCCCTTTCTAAACTAGGTTCAACAAATTTTCCACTCATGTTTATAACATAATATATCAATCATTACCTATTTCATTACTGGGGATATAGGTCCCACCTATCACATAATAAAATAAATATATATTTTTAAAATAATTAATAAATCTAAAACAAAATTAGAACCTAGTATAAGAAAAAGGATTCATAAACATTTAATCATAGGATAACATGTCGAAAATGAGAAGTTTTTGTAGACATCACCCCATAATAAAAAATGACCATGAATAAGAATGATGATGTTACCAATCGATCATATTACTAGTAAGTTATAATAATAATTGAGGTTTGTTGTAATTGATGAGTAATAAGATCATTAAAATAATCAACCGCAATATAAAATGTCTTTTTTCTAATCACTTCTTTAAAATCCTAAAAAATGAGATATATTATGGGATAATTTTTTATTGAAAATAAAAATGTGTTGAGCCTTCTGGAAGATTGTTGATTTCATGTCTATGATTGTTGTTTTAATAATCACAAATCATCACATACCATTAATGCTTAATCTGGTTTGATTTCTCATAAACTTAATTACAATCTGTTAATGAATCTGTTATCAAATTTTTGTCTATGCTTATTGACGTACAAAGTATTTTGGAAGCACCGATTCAATATCAATAGACATCAGAAGCACTGATCGCATATCAAAGGATAACGGTCGCACCGATCCGATGCAAAATGGCTCACCGATGCAAATGACTCACCGATCCGATGCAAAATGACTCACCGATGCAAATGACTCACCGATGCAAATGAGCCACTGATCAAATGAATCACCGATGCAAATGACTCACCGATGCAAATGAGCCACCGATCAAATGACTCACCGATCAAACTGACTCACCGATCAGATGACAGATCGATGCTGATCAGTCTGATTCACTGATGCTGATCTATCTGAGTCACCGATCATTACTCACTAATGCTGATGACCTACCGATCACTTGATTCTTCAATAGTCATAAACAACTGTTTGAATTTAATTATCTTTATCTTTATTTAATCTAACCAACGGTCATATTAGGTATATTTTAATGCTCTGTTAATTAATTAATAAAGGATGTCGGATGTCAGGAAACCGTACCTCGTACATGCGGAAAGGAAACTTTTTCTGTCTTCCGAAGCACGTGGCATAAATACAAGAAGACTCTGCTGAAGATAAAAGAGTTGACAGAAGAACACAAGAGGAATACAGAGGAAAATAAAGAGGAGGAATAACCAATTAGAACAGAACCTCATACACAATCAAGCCTACTCAAGAAGAGTTCTGTGCATACAAAAGAACATTGAAGAACTTCATCGACTACATCTCACTGCCTTTGAGACCGAAGCATACGACACTCTTCTTCTCAAACAAAAACGAGAAGAGGACTCAGAATAAATTCTGACCAAATACAAAAGAGTCCAGAGCTACACTGAAATCACCAGAGCCATTTCTAAACTCTACATCTCTGCTCTGTGATACATTTGTTTTACATTTTGAGCAGTGTGTGTTATCTGCTGTATTAAACACACACACTGACTCCTGTACTTCCACTGGAGGATCTGTAAATCCTCAGCAAACCTTTTTACACTTCATTTCCCACTGTGGATAGTGGTAGAGGTCGTATGAGACCTGGACAGCTCTAAGTTGTTGTTTGTTTTCCCACACAGAACTGTGGTAGAGGTCTTGTGACCTGGACAGTGTGTTCACTGTTGTTAACCCCGATCCAGGGTGTGGATCATTTTTATATAAACTTTTGAGAGGACTAAGTCTCGGCTTGAGACTGAACCTCTTGGTTAGTTCTCTGTGTTTGTAGCTACATACTATATCCATACTACATATTTATTTCATATTCCGCTGCTATTACTTTGAAATATAATTTATTTTCAAAGCTACTTTGATAGTTAAACTCGAAAGTGTTTATATTTATTATAGACCAGTAAGTTAGTTTCAAAAGTTAATTTAATCATAAGATTATGTTAACTGAGAACTAATCAATCTTTGAGAAACTAATTGAACCTTTATAATCTGTATAAATTCACTACAGTTTAATCTGTTTTTGAAATAGGGGGATTTTAATCAACATTGTTTTTAACAGAAAATTTTAATTGGAACTCAATTCACCCCCCTCTTGAGTATCCACTCCGACCAACATTTGGTATCAGAGGTTGTTAAAATTTTCTAAAAGTACTCTGTTTTTCAACTGTGATTTTAGTTGTATTTTAAAGTTCTTAAAATTTCTGTTATTTCTAAATTTTTATCTCATTAAAATTCTTTTTGTAATATCATGGATAATAGACTTGAGGGTGCTGCTACTAACCGGCCACCTTTCTTTAATGGAAACAACTATGCTCAGTGGAAGCTAAAAATGAAAATTCACTTAGAAAGTATGGGCTTTGATATTTGGACTGTCATTAAAGCTGAATATAAAATTCCCAGTACTTATAGATCTACTTGGGATGAACCTACAAAGACTGCTTACAATAATAATTGTAAAGCTATGAATGCTCTGTACTGTGCTCTAGGAGATGAAGAATTTAATAGAATTTCTGTATGTAAAACTGCATATGAAATTTGGGATACCTTAGCTATTTCTCATTAAGGAATAACTAATGTTAATGAGATGAGATTGAATACCTATACTATTAAGTATGATAATTTTAAGATGAAGCCTGATGAACCCATTTCTGATATGTATCTCAGGTTCAATGAAATTGTCAACACAATGACTTCTCTAGGAAAGGATGTTCCAGCAAAGGAGAAAATCATGAGAATTTTGAGATGTATACCTGAAAGATGGAGAGGAACCTCTATCTCTATTAGAGAATCCTGTGACATTGGAACACTGCCTGTCAAGGAGTTAATTGGTAAGCTGATTATGTATGAAGAAGAGCTTAAAGTAAATAAAGAAGAAGATGATGAACCTAAAAGGAAGTCTATTGCCTTCAAGACTATAACCTCAAATAATAAGGATAAGGAAAATCCTCAAGCTATGAATGAAAGTTTAAGTAGTGAGGAAAGTGAGAATGATTCTGACAGTGATGCTGAGATGGCACACATTGCTAGAAGATTTAAGAAATTCTATAGGAAGAAGAAGTTTTTTAGAAAGTCAAACTACAAAGGCAAGTATGATAACAAAGGACACTGGAAAAAGGATTGGAAGAAGACTGATAAATCAGATGAAGTTGTCTGTTATGAATGCAAAAGAAAAGGACACATAAAAACAGACTGTCCAAAGCTGAAATACAGAAAGAAGTATGAATACAAGGATAACAAGTACAACAAAGCCATGAAGGCTACTTGGAGTGCTTCAGAAGACAGCACAAGTGAAGCTGAATCTTCAGACTCTGAAAGGAATCGAGCCAACATGTGTTTCATGAAAAACACTTCTGAGGTAACATCAGAAACTCCTACTTCAAATTCATATTATTCTAGAGATGATTCTGAATGTGATAACATGTCTAAATCTGAACTGTTTGAATATTGTGATATGCTTGAAGAAACCTGTAATGAGCTTAAAGATAAATATAATGGTTTAAAGAAACAGTATGCTTTAAGTGTTAAGCATAAATCTGATCTGGATATAGAAGTAGAAAAGAATGCTCAGTTGCTTAAAGAGAATACTGAACTAAAATTGTCTAATGAACAACTCAGAAAAGACTTAGAGAAGTTCACAAATGGCAAGACTAATCTAACACAAATTCTAGGAAAGAAATTTGCACCTAGATATACTACTGGTATAGGATACCAACCTGGACAAAGAAAAGTTGCCAAAACTAGATTCATTCCTAAATCTGGACAGAAGATAGTTAATTCTGGAACATCATATGCCTCAACCAGTTATATTCATAGTTATGGATCTAATAAGGTTTATCTTTCAAAGAATGTTAATTTTACAAATTATATGAGACCCATTAGACAAATATGGGTACCTAAAGTATCATTGGCTAACATGTCTGGACCCAAGAAGATCTGGGTACCAAAATCATCTTCCATCTAAATCTGTTTTGTAGGAGACCTTCTTGAAGAGCTGTCACAAGAAGATATGGTACTTAGACAGTGGATGTTCAAGACATATGTCAGGAGACTTTTCATTTTTCAAGAGCTTAGTAAAAGTTGATGGAGGCTTTGTCACTTTTGTTGATAATTCAAAAGGAAAAATCATCGGCTTAGGCCAGATTAGTAACACTGATTAAATCTTGGTTTCTGAAGTTTTATTTGTCGATGGACTTAAATATAACTTGTTAAGAATTTCTCAGTTGTGTGATGATGGTTTTTATGTAAAATTTAAAAATGATTCTTGCAATGTTTTTAACTCTAAAAATGTTTTAGTATTTTCTGCTTTAAGAAATGAAAATGTTTATGCTGTTGATTTAGATTCCTTAGCTAAGTAGAATATTCCTTGCTTAAATGATTTTCATAAAGAGTCTTGGATTTGTCATAGAAGATTAGGACACTGCAATGTACACTCACTTAGAAAACATTCTAGGAAGAACTTAGTTAGAGACTTACCAAAACTTGAATTTACAGCAGACAAAGTTTGTAATCCCTGTCAAAAAGGAAAGCAACATAAAGTTTTTTTAAAATCAAAGAAAGAAGTGTCAACTTCTCAACCTCTCGAGTTGGTTCACATGGATTTATTTGGACCTTCTAGAGTTTCTAGTTTAAATGGGAAGCACTATGTCTATGTTCTTGTAGATGACTTTTCTAGATATACATGGGTATATTTTCTAGCTCACAAAAGTGAAGCTTGTTCTTACTTTGTTAAATACTCCAAGTCTGTAGAAAATCTTAGTGGACTCAAGATTAAGACCCTGAGAAGTGATCATGGTCGTGAGTTTGAAAATCATGAGTTTGATTCTTACTGCTCACACAATGGCTATAGTCACAATTTCTCTGCCCCTAGGACACCCCCAACAAAATGGTGTAGTAGAGAGAAGGAATAGAACCCTGCAAGAAATAGCTAGAACCATGCTCAATGAATATGAACTGCCTATTTAATTTTGGCCTGAAGCTATAAATACAGCTTGATATGTCATTAATAGAGTCTTGATCAGACCAGTTCTTAATAGGACCCCTTATGAGTTGTGGAACCATAGGAAACCTAAGGTTAACTACTTCAAAGTTTTTGGCTGCAAAGTCTTCATTCTCAATACTAAAGACAATCTTGACAAATTTGCATCCAAGAGTGATGAAGGAATTTTCCTAGGTTACTCTATCTCTAGTAAAGCCTATAGAGTTTTCAATAAATGAACCAAATGTGTGGAAGAATCTGTTCACATCAAATTTGATGAAACTGATCCACATGAACCTAAAATCTCTCTTGAAGATGATCTCTCTGGTTTGAATCTCAATGATAAATACAATAGACCTATAGTTAAAACATCCAACTCTGGAAATTCTCCAGAACCTGCTTCTGTTGAACCTCAATCTGTAGATGAATCTGAAATCTCTAGCCCTATCTTTTCAAGACCATCTAGGAATCTAAAGAACCATCCTTTAGATGCTGTTGTAGGAAATCTAGATAGAGGAACACAGACTAGAGCTTCTCTAAGAAATCAGGTTGAACATCAATCTTTTCTTTCACAGTTAGAACCTAAAAATATCAATGATGCTATCAATGATGAATTTTGGGTAATGGCTATGCAAGAAGAACTAAATCAATTTGAAAGAAACAAAGTCTGGAAATTAGTAGAAAGATCTAAGGACATTTTGACCATAGGCACAAAATGGGTTTTTAGAAACAAAGTTGATGAATCTAGAAACATCATTAGAAATAAAGCTAGGATAGTTGCACAAGGTTACAATAAAGAAGAAGGAATTGACTATGAGGAAACCTTTGCACCTGTAGCTAGATTAGAGGCTATTAGGATCCTACTTGCCTATGCATCACATCTGAATTTCAAGCTATATCAAATGGATGTCAAAAGTGCTTTTCTAAATGGTTTTATTGTTGAAGATGTTTTTGTAGAAAAACCACCTGGTTTTTTAAATCCTCATTTTCCAAATCATGTTTTTAAACTTTCTAAAGCTTTATATGGTTTAAAACAAGCTCCAAGAGCTTGGTATGAAAGGCTTTCAAACTTTCTTATCTCAAAAGGATTTACAAGAGGAGTAGCTGATCCCACTCTTTTTATAAAAATGATTTCAAAATATGTATTAATAGTACAAATCTATGTTGATGATATTATTTTTGGATCTTCTAAAAATTCCTTATGTACTGATTTTTCAAAGGTTATGAAAAATGTATTTGAAATGAGCTTAATGGGAGAGCTTAAGTATTTTCTTGGTTTTCAAATTCTTCAAACAAAATATGGAATTATTTTAAATCAAAGTAAATATACAAAAGATCTTTTAAAACGTTTTTGATTGGATAGTATTACGTAAAGTGATAAACCTATGAGTTCTACCTGTAAATTGGATACAGATGAAGCTAGGAAACCAGTAGATCAAACCAATTACAGAGGTATGATTGGGAGCTTACTTTATATTACTGCTAGTCGACCAGACATTATGTTCAGTGTATGTATGTGTGCTAGATTTCAAGCTAATGCTAAAGAATCACACTTACTGGATGTTAAAAGGATTTTTAAGTATCTTAAGTATACTATAAATTTAGGTTTGTTTTATCCAAAAGGACAATCATTTAACCTAACTAGCTATTCAGATGCTGACTTTGCTGGATGTAAGTTAGATAGGAAGAGCACATCTGGAACATGTCATTTGCTTGGAAAATCCCTAATATCATGGTGTAGTAAGAAACAGAACTCAGTTGTATTGTCTACTGCCGAAGCAGAATACATAGCAGCTGGTAGTTGCTGTGCACAAATTCTGTGGATGAAACACACTCTATTGGATTATGGATTTGATCTTAAACATGTTTCAATTAACTGTGACAATACTAGTGCAATAAATATATCTAAGAACCCTATGTCTCACTCTAGAACTAAGCACATTGATGTCAGACATCACTTTCTAAGAGATCATTATCAAAAAGGTGATATTTCTTTGAAATTTATTAGTTCTGAACATCAATTAGCTAATATCTTCACAAAGCCTTTATGCTCTGAAATAATGAAATTTATTAAAAAAGAGTTGTGTATGATCTGTGAAACCGATCTGTGAAACTGATTTGTGAAACTGATCTGTGAAACTGATCTGTGAAACTGATCTGTGAAACGGATCTGTGAAACTGATCTGTGAAACCGATCTGTGAAACTGATCTGTGAAACCGATCTGTGAAACCAATCTGTGAAACTGATCTGTGAAACTGATCTGTGAAACCGATCTGTGAAACCGATCTGTGAAACTGATCTGTGAAACTGATCTGTGAAACCGATCTGTGAAACCGATCTGTGAAACTGATCTGTGAAACTGATCTGTGAAACCGATCTGTGAAACTGATCTGTGCAACCGATCTGTCATACCGATATTCTTTTTTATTATTATATTGTAATTAATTAGTAAATTTCTTTTATACTTTTTATGGGAACCCTAAATGATAAAATAAATGATACGCGGCTATTTATCTTCCCTAAACCTTTGACCTTTCTTTTCCCGCTGAACCTTTCAACCTCTCTTCCCCTCTACTTCGAACCTTCGAACTCATGCCTTCCCAAAATCCTCGAATGGCTAAGCAAAAGAGACCGAGCAAAGGACTGGATAGCCCAGTACCTTCAAAGCGTGCTCGAGGCGAGTCGAGTAGTACCTCTCAACGATCAGTAAATCCGAACATAGAAACTCGGATTGTTGCTGTAGAAAAAGAAGTCAGCTCTGCGTGGCTTTTTCCAAGTAAGTCACTGTTGCTGTAAGTTCTTGAATCGCAAGGATAGATAGACTGGTTTTCTGAAAACTCCCGAATAGACTACCCGAAGCTGGTACATGAGTTCTATATGAATCTGGAAATCAGTTTAGATGGTGTGGAGGCCGCCAAGATGTTGTTTGTGGTAAAAGGAAAGAAAATATCCTTCTCATCTAAGCAGTGGGCTGAGTGCTTGAACGTACCTCATGAAGGTCGGTATGAGAATTATGCTGGGAATATTCCTCCAACATCTGATTACTTCTCTTATGAATTAGCTCTGGAGCTTCTGACAGGAAATAGAGAGTCACGGAGAATCACAGCTTCAGAATTAGATGGTGAATGCAGACTTCTTTTCAAGTTTATTCAGCACCAACTTTGCCCTAGGAGAGGAGATTTTGCGGCTGTAAAGTACCAGGATGTTTTCATGTTGTTTCTTCTGAAAACACATGAGAAGATCAATTTGTGTAGATATGTGATGGTACACATAGCTGGAATGGTAAAACCGTCCAAGAAAGCCACTGCCTTGTTTTATTCAAAGATGATATCTACCATGCTCATGAATCTAGAATGTATTGATGAAGATGATGAAGTTAATGAAACAGATCATACCTTCTGTCTCAACAAAGAGATCTGCAAGAGGATGAAAATCAATTGGAATCCATGGAAGAAGTACTGGGTTGAAGATGAAGATAAATTTTATGAAGCCTACAATCCCATAGATCATGGCAAGAGGCCAAAGGATTTGAGAGACCCTGGCTTGAAACCAAATGAGGAACCAGTTTATTCTGATGATGATGAGCAAGAAGAAGGAAAGGATGAGGCCACCGAAACCCAAGAGCAAGAAGAAGCTGCGACTGAGGAAGGAAATATGTCATCTCCTGATGATAGGAGTGATCCTGACACAGCCAGTCCCAAAAGAAGAATAGAATTTGGACCTGCTAGTCCACCCTTAGCCCTACCAGAATCAGAACCTATTCATGGTGATGAAGAAGATTCTGACACTGAAGAATATCATAGTGAAGCTTCTGAGAAGAGTGATGATGGACGTGATGATGATGCTGAGGCTGCTGTTGATGGTGATAAGAGACCAGTGGATGGTCTTTCTGAAGATAAAATAGAATCACCTCAGTCAGTACAAGAAATACATATCAGTGGCAAGGATGATTCACCAAAAATCAGTGGAACAGCAAGCTATGAGAAACCAAAATACACCCTGTGTGCTGCTGTTTGGGATGGCTACCCTGGTTATGCTGTGTTGGGATTAGAATATTCTGAAGACGAAGAAGCAATGCCAGAATCTGCTGCAGCTGTGAAGAGGAACCTCCCACGAGAAGCAAGGTCTGTTCCTACTGTTGATCCTACAAATGATAATTTACCTGGTTCTGGAATCTCTCAAGCTGATCTTGATAAGTTTAAGATTGAATTGCTAACCGATGTGAGAGCCATAGTTAGAGAAGAAATTTCTAATGCTCTTACTCAAGTGTCTCTCCAAGTTTCTGAACATTCATTGGAAGCCTTCTCACAAAGAGTATCTAATGTTGTGAAGCCAGACCTGGCCAATACTGGTGAACTTATTGGCAGGCAAATAGCCTTTTTGAATCAGACTATGAAGGATCTTCACACCGGCCTGGTATCTGTATCAAGCGAATTCCGATCAACCATCTCCGGTATGATGGAAGTTTTGAGAAATTTGATTGAACATCTCAACAAGTCTGACCTGAGGAAGTTGAAAGCTGAGTTAACTCACATAGTTGGCCAAGCCAGTACAGGCAAGGTAACCAAGATCACTACCCGTGATCTAGAAGCTCTAAGAGAAGTTGTGCATGATGAGTTAGCTGCTGTTAGGCAAATTCTTGATTTAGAATCTTTGAGGAAGATGAAAGAGCTCTGGGATAACAGTCATAATATGGCATTGGTGTATTCAGCAGATTCTAAGAAAGCTCTGCAAGAGATCAAAGAGAAAGTTGATAATTACTTTTCCAAGATTTATACAAAACATGAGATGACTGCAAGCTTCAAGGTGTTGGCAGAGAATCTGAAATTACCTCCAGTCACTCAGGCCTTCAAAACTCAAGTTCATCAGTTGCAAGATTTTATCACTTCCTTGGCACAGTTCATGGAGAATAATGATGATTTTGAAAAAGCTATGAAGTATGGAGCAGAAGTCATTCAGGACTTTATTCATCTTTTGAAGACCTATTTGCATGCACAGGCCACTGCAATAGTACTTCCTACTTCTGAACCTCTCAGTGACTCTGATGTAGCTCCAAATCAGCTATCTGTTGCTCAAGCTCTATCTCAGTTAAGACCAGTCCCTCAGCAAGCTTCTCAACCAGCTCCTGTTTCTCAACAACAACCCTCTGTGGCACCTACTCCTACACCTGCCCGAGTTGTCCTTCCACCACTTCAGATTCGCCAAGACCAGCCTGCCTCCAAGCCTTCAAACTTACCGACTATTGATCCCAAATACAAAGGCAAATCCCCTTTGTATCCCAAAAAATAGTTGTGTATTGTTTTTGATAGGGTGAACAATGTGCTGCTTGTAATAGTCTGTACTTTATCAAATATTTTTCTATCTATACTCTCTGCTGACTGCTTTTACTTTCACTTTCTCTTATCTGTTTTCCCTCCTTTTTGATTATCCCAAAGGGGGAGAAGAACAATAAAACTTTATGGGAGAAGAAAAATAATGCTTTATGGGGGAGAAAAGATGTATATATCTCAGGGGGAGAAATCTGTATAATACATATGGGTAATCTAAATTAAGGGGGAGATTTATATATCTCTTTATATTTATTCTTCTTATGGTTTAATTCTCATTATGTTTTTATTAATGATATATCATATTATTTATATTTAATGATAAAGATTTGTGATTATCAAAAAGGGGGAGATTGTTGAGCCCTCTGGAAGATTGTTGATTTCATGTCTATGATTGTTGTTTTAATAATCACAAATCATCACATACCATTAATGCTTAATCTGGTTTGATTTCTCATAAACTTAATTACAATCTGTTAATGAATCTGTTATCACATTTTTTCCATGCTTATTTACGTACAAAGTATTTTGGAAGCACCGATTCAATATCAACAGACATCGGAAGCACTGATCGCATATCAAAGGACAACGGTCGCACCGATCCGATGCAAAATGACTCACCAATGCAAATGACTCACCGATCCGATGAAAAATGACTCACCGATGCAAATGAATCACTGATGCAAATGAGCCACTGATCAAATGACTCGCCGATGCAAATGACTCACCGATGCAAATGAGCCACCGATCAAATGACTCACCGATCAAACTGACTCACCGATCAGATGACAGACCGATGCTGATCAGTCTGATTCACCGATGCTGATCTATCTGAGTCACCGATCATTACTCACTAATGTTGATGACCTACCGATCACTTGATTCTTCAATAGTCATAAAAAACTATTTGTATTTCTTTATCTTTATCTTTATTTAATCTAACCAATGGTCATATTAGGTATATTTTAATGCTCTGTCAATTAATTAATAAAGGTTGTCGGATGTCAGGAAACCGTACCTCGTACCTGCGGAAAGGAAACTTTTTCTGTCTTTCGAAGAGCGTGACATAAATACAAGAAGACTCTGCTGAAGATAAAAGAGTTTACAGAAGAACAAAAGAGGAATACAGAGGAAAAGAAAGAGGAGGAAGAACCAATCAGAACAGAACCTCATACACAATCAAGCCTACTCAAGAAGAGTTCTGTGCATACAAAAGAACATTGAAGAACTTCATCGACTACATCTCACTGCCTTTGAGCCTGAAGCATACGACACTCTTCTTATCAAACAAAAACGAGAAGAGGACTCAGAATAAATTCTGACCAAATAGAAAAGAGTCCAGAGCTACACTGAAATCACCAGAGCAATTTCTAAACTCTACATCTCTGCTCTGTGATACATTTGTTTTACATTTTGAGAAGTGTGTGTTATCTGATGTATTAAACACACACACTGACTCCTGTACTTTCACTAGAGGATCTGTAAATCCTCAGCAAACCTTTTTACACTTCATTTCCCACTGTGGATAGTGGTAGAGGTCGTATGAGACCTGGACAGCTCTAAACTGTTGTTTGTTTTCCCACACAGAACTGTGGTAGAGGTCTTGTGACCTGGATAGTGTGTTCACTGTTGTTAACCCCGATCCAGGGTGTGGATCATTTTTATATAAACATTTTAGAGGACTAAGTCTCGGCTTGAGACTGAACCTCTTGGTTAATTCTCTGTGTTTGTAGCTACATACTATATCCATACTACATATTTATTTCATATTCCGCTGCTATTACTTTGAAATATAATTTATTTTCAAAGCTACTTTGATAGTTAAACTCACAAGTGTTTATATTTATTATAGACCAGTAAGTTAGTTTCAAAAGTTAATTTTATCATAAGATTAAGTTAACTGAGAACTAATCAATCTTTGAGAAACTAATTGAACCTTTATAATCTGTATAAATTCACTACAGTTTAATCTGTTTTTGAAATAGGGGGATTTTAATCAACATTGTTTTTAACAGAAAATTTTAATTGGAACTCAATTCACCCCCCTCTTGAGTATCCACTCCGACCAACAAAATGGAATATTATAAAATGATGATTGAATATATTTTGTGGTGATAATGAGAAAATTTTTTGTTCATATCATATAAGTTAAAAATCAGTCCTTTTATTCTTTTTTTAGAAAATTTAGGATGTTACTCAATTAGAAATTTCAAAAAATATTTTAATACAATTTTTAAAAAAAATTGATAAAAAAGAATATTAATATTCATAGTAAAATAGTAAGAACCTTATATAATTTTTTATTAAAACATTCATATGAAATAAAAATCTATTCTAACCGAATTGGAAAACAATGTAAATTTTCCATAAAAGAATACGTTTTGGTTTCCTAACTACATAATTGGGGAAAATGAAAGAAAAATTTTATTTTCATGAAATAATTATATGTGAATAAAATTAATTAATATTTTGAGAGGATGATCATTATATTTCACCATCAATACTTAGTCATAAACAATCCTGATAAATGACGATATTCTAACATCAAACCCTTACCACTTTGGAATCATTTGATTAGTAAACAATAAGAATAAAATAACATTTTATTTATATTTTGATCCATTGTTTTTGTGATAAGAGTCTTAAAAAGAAAAAATTGGAACTATAAACACCAAAACAAATAATTATTTGTTAATATGACATTTTTCACATAGATATAAAAGTGATATTAAGATTCATTACATTCTATGGTAACTTTTAAATCATAATCCCCATGAAAGAACGCAATTAAATGAAACATTAAATGTCCTTATAATAATAAAATATATGATATATAATGCCATGTGTTCTATTTAAAAACATTATAAATTAATATAGTTTCATAACATAACATAAGTCCTAAAGAAGAATATTTGTAAAAAAAATCCTATACCAAATGTCCAATGACTTTTGTAAGTTATCTATCATCAGGTATACTATATATTGGTTTATTATACATATTAATCAATAATATATATATATATATAACTGTTTAATTTTTTATATTGAATCTTTTATCACCATTTTATAAAAAATCATTTTTAAAATCACTTTTACAGGTGATAAAAGTTCCATTTTTCAATTATATTTTGTTTTGGTAATAATTTTTTTAATATGATCATAATACCATCATATAAGGAATATTAATCATTATATAGATAGGAAATATATATTACATATGTATATATATTTATAATCATCAATAAATTTTAACTATATTAATGCTAAATGCATTGTTCAGGGAAGTAGTTTCCCATACATACGCTTGAACACTTATTTCAATTTTCAAAATATGGAAAGAAAGAAAGGTATATATTTATAACACCACATGTTTTAATGGTCCTTTTTTGAATAAATTAAAACCTCATTTACATCATTAAATTCACTAAGTCAATTATTTATTTTGCATGAAACATACTTGACATACGTCACAAGAAACATTGAATTGGCGTACGTTACACTGAACAATGAATTGGCATACATTACACAGATCAACGATTTTTCTATGAATCATCATTTTGATATTATAATTTCTTAAAGGAGATAATTATAACCTAGAAGATAAACTTAGTTATATTAACATTAATAATAAAATTTAATTTATTATGTATAATTGATTTACTTATATAAAATACGTTGGAAATAAAATATACTATTTTTTGGTAAGGTCTTTTATGATTAAAAAATACTCTTTTCTCAAATGAAGATATTTTAGTAATAAAATTAATTTTAGACACATTTAGAAAATTATTTTGATGAAATAAAAATATTTTTTTAATTTAGAATGTTGAAATCATCATAGATTTAATTTTATATATTTTAATGCGAAACATAATTTTTTTTGGGTAATAGTGAAAAATATTACTTTTTGTTTAAAATCTAACTTTTCATTTAAAAAATTATTATTGTTAAATTTTGTTTTTATTTGTTTTAAGGTCATATTAGAGAAATTATAAATCTTTTACTACAATTTAGTTCATTATAATCAATTTCAATTTGAGATTGAATATAAAACCCTAATAAACTTTTGAACTTCATTCCACTTTAAAGACTAGTAATTTGGTCCCACATGTTGGATTAGAATATATCATAAATTTGAGGTATCTATTAATGGAATTTCAAAAAACTGAAATTAACAATTTTATCCCGTATAATATTAACTTTATAATTGCATCATTTCTATTTTTGACCAAAAATATTAGTAAAAGTGATTAAAATTTATCAAAGCGACTAAGGTCAAATTTGGATTTATTATGGACTAATACTTAAAATTAGGGGCACAAATGACATATCAAATTTTAAAAAACAATTTTACTAGAAATTATTAGTACATTAAGCTTCCATTATTATTATAGGATGGGTTGGTATTACATTATTATTGTAAGAACATGTGTACACCTACCTTGTTTTAAAAAATTACATGTGAGTCCTTTTCCCTCCCTATAAATGGCCACCACCTACCCCAAGTATTCAAACATATAAAATATCATAATTTTGTACATGAACTGAAAAATACACTTCCCATAAATCTCTCATCACTCCTATAATATTTTCCTTATTTAGAAGTTAATCCAAGGAACCCTTTTGACACAAACAAAAGGAGTTACTTGATTAAGATGAAACGTCCTCTATCAAGTCCTTTATTTTATTTAGTTTTTGCACACCCCTATTAATTTTTTATATTATTTTATAATAAAAACAAGTTTCATCACTATACTAGGATTTGTTTTTATGATAATTTTGTAACTTAATCTTGCACACACCACCATATAATGGATAATGAACATACCTTTTTTTGACTCATGTACTAAAACCTCACTAAATGATGATTGTTCAATTTTCCTTATCGCCTCTCATGATGGAAATTATGATGGAAACTAAATTTATATATTTTATATATTATATTGATAATTTCATTTAGATTCTTTATTCATTTTTCATCACAAATCTTTTTACATTATATTGTGTGTCAATATGATAATTTCTTTTTTGGAATTGTGGACTACCGCCCCATAAAAGATATATGATTCGTTAATACACTACATGGAGTATATTACGGATGGGTTTCGTGATTATATATTATACATATCATTTCATTTATATACTATAAATAGGATATATATATATATTTCATTTTATTTCTTTACTTAAATATAAAAATTAAATAGAAACAACGTTCATGCATACATACAGTCTACCCTCTCTGTGAACGAAGTATTCTATTTAATTATTCAACATTATATATTTTATTGTAATACAAATATATTGTATTTAAATTATATTAATATCCTGGTTTAGATTTTTTACATCCTTATATAATGTATAAATAACAAAGATATAATAAATTAAGACACATGTGATGAATAAAATGAATATTACATAGAGTGGTACCTTAACATAGGATTGTTAACAAGTGTATAATATAAGATCATAATAGAAACATACATATAAGAATATGGTTCTATAAAATATTTATAATAAATTTAAATTTATTAAATAGGTATTTTGAATGAGTACAACAAGAGTCAAGACATGAGGCTACGGGGATTTCATCTCACTTTTTAATTTTATGAGATACTCTCTATGTTTTCCACTTATTCATTTTGTGTGGTGTATGAAATTCTCATGATTGTATTATTTTTATATATCTTATAATTAATTTTATGGGTATTCACATATAAATTTTATGATATTTCAGTCATGGGGTATATGATTCAAATATTACCAAGTCGCTGAAATAGTTTTTGTCTCAATTTTCCTTATTTAAGTCTCGGGTTTTTTATGAACCTAAATTATCTTTCTAGGTTTATATACTTAAATTTTACATGTTATATCGTGAATTTAAATTTTTCTTCATGATATTTTAAATTTCATTTTATTTTTTTATATATGTAGAGTATGATCCCATCATACCACATTAGAATAGTTTATTTATACAATCTCCTAATTTTTTATGATATTGTTTACGTTTATGCTTCCTTTGATGAAATATTTTGATCCACATCTCAAAAAAAACTAATGATCTTTCATATCTTTTGTTTATTTATGTCACGACCCCTTACATACATAGATGCCCCTCATGATCTTGCAGTGGAGGAGGAGAGATAATGACCTCCAATTCCTACCTCTAGTAGGCCCCAGGGTGGTGACCATCACCTAGAGTATAAGATATCACAACATTGGAGGTACTACCCTTTTTATAGTATCCAGGTTTGGGAAATATGATATATCAGTCTCAATGAAAATACAACACAAAAACACACAAAGATATATACATATATATATATACATATATATATATATATCCAAAAATTCATCCCACATGAATGTTCATAGTAAGTCTAATTGATGTACAATGAAATAATCCCATGTAAATACCAAACGAATAAAAAATAAGAAACAACACAAGAACTATCCCATCATCTAAGCTAGTAATATTCATCATGGTTCGCAAAATCACCCCAGAAAATCTAAAAAAATGTTTTATATACAAAGGGTGAGCATACTTGTATACTCAGTCATAAAACACAAACTCACTCGTGCACAAGTGGGAAATTCATACTAATTCCCCTATGAGTAAAATAGAAGAAAATAAAAAGCACCTAACAAGGTATACTATCCAGACCAAACCCACAAAGAAAGTCTTACCAAATAACGCAAGTCATGTAAAGTAAATTAGTAATCACGTCAATGATAGGGTACCCCGCACTACTTACCACAAGTTAATTTCTCATCCATGATAGTGAAATTCCTAACACCAACAAACTCTTCTACAAGACACACTATCACAACCCAACCACACAAACCTGGGCCACATACCATATCCCTCCCACAAACTCCTACGTCATAGCCACATCGCATCCCTCCAGTAGACCCCTGAGCCACAAAACTGAAACCTCATCCCAAAGGTACCTAGGAAAGTACAACATATCTGATCCCGAAGACACCTGGGAAGTACACCTCACCTACAGACACCTAGGCCAAAAAAACACACCACAACCTTCCTGAATATTTGTGGGTTACCAATGCCTATAAGAGGGAGCATAGAAAAACTAATAAACATCCAACCATCCTCCCATTTGGATGTTGGGAAAAAATTCTCCCCCATCACAATGGGGGTGTGGACACATAGTGCTCAACATGTGTGGGGTGAGAATAGAAATCACAAGGAACTAAATGTATATGTATATATATATATATAGCTAACAAACAATCAGTCAAATATATAGGGTTTTCAAACTAGTAACTTGACCACCCAATATTTATTTTTTATTACTTATAAATGAATTTATCAACACCACCAGCAATCACTTAGAAAGATGATAAATTAATGATGCTTCACTACATGACACAAATCAAAAAAACCCATACAATTAATTTAACTAGTTATCACAATGAATTAAACTATTATTTTAATTATTTATTCCTACCCCACATCTGAAATTACTGAATAAAGCACACCACAAGTAGAATCATAACCCACACACACTTCACAATGTCCATATAAACTCTTGGAGAAAGCCCCATTCAAGGTTTCACCATCCTTATTTAAAATTACCCCTCCTAAACCATCTTCAGTAGCCCTGATACATGAAAAACACCACATCCAGCAAATCAAAAAAAACTCAACCAGCATGTAGTCCCACTATACACTCCACATTCTCAAACACTCTTCCAATATATGTCACCATATTTCTTCAAAGTAATGTTTCCATGTACTTTATAAAAATAAGAAAACCCACAAAACCCATCATCACTACCACCAATGTTAAACCATATTTATAACCAAACCAAACCTGGTGACATGAACATAGAACAACATGAAATTGCAGCCCTGCTGCATAACCACTACCTCGATGCAGGCCCACTGTATAACAAGTTCATCCATTCCAAAATCAACAAATCTCTCAACCTGAGATTCCATTACACAACTCGTACCAACCCATACCAATATCCACCATACCATCTACCACACACTAGGACCACAACAAAACACAGGGTTGAACATAACCATGCATGGCACAAATCCAAAGAAAACAATAAGGTGTATTCAGATTTAGAAACCCTAGTTCCATAATTCCACTATGATAATTTATGGGTTATAAAAGATCATGTTTTAACCTAGGGAATCCATATATTTTACTAGGTGTATGTGGTTAATCAATTAAATATGTTTATACATACATTTGGGGAACAACAAAAAATATTCATAAGTCATACAGGTTCACAAACAGAAGGCCACCAATGACCATGATTTTCAGAATTCATACACCCCTGACAAAACACATCACAGATCATGAAAAACATAAAAAAAAGTTATCATCATCATCTTCTTCCCATATCCTATTTTATTTATTTTTATTATATTCATTTAAATTGGTTCCAAATATATACACAAAGGGAAATTAGTACACCCAACCCTCATGATACACAAATAAAGAATGAATAAGGGATGCCTAACTGGACCAGAGATAATAAAAAAATTTCTCCATGCACCAAAAAAATTGGTGAGAGAACAGAAGGAAAGATTCAAAGGAAAAATGAATCCATGGATACAGCATAGATGTGAATCCTAGTAAAATAAATGATCTGTTCAAACAAAGAGGAAAAAAAAGGGTTCAATGGTAATGAGGATCTCAGATATAGAAATTCCATTTTTTATATCAATGGGAGGGAAATTGTATTAAGGGACATTAATGTTAAATCATTGTCTATACCATTATGTTTGACTATTTCAATGTCCATGATCATTAGGATACATAATATATAATTAATATCTTTTAAAACACATTTTGAAACGCACACACAAGGCTTTAAACTTGATTAAGGTCTAATAAAACATAAGAGGGGTGAAACTAGAAGAACTGGGAAAAACTAAAGATGACACAGTGATGGGAGAGTCACCAGCATGAGTAACCAATAGTGATTCACTGATTCAAAACTCTCCGCACAAGTCACTGACTTGACTCACCAACATGAGTCACATATGTGACACACTTACAACAAGTCACTAATATGACCCATTGACAAGAGCTAATGACGCCTGACCTACAAACACCAAGACCTACTAATGACCTGATATACTAAATCCATGACATACTAATTCCCTTACCTATTTTTGATCAATCTACCAATTCCCTGACCATCTTATGACCTAATATGCTGATGCCCTTACATACTGATGGAAAAACTAGAATTTTAGAAAACCCCTGAAATGAACAGTTATTTCCTCCCAGAACTCCCCAACCATATAATTTCAACAATGTAATGGAACAGGGAGGTCTGAGCCATTAACATTTTGGATATCCTCTTTTATTACCACCAATTTTACTCTCATTAGTACCTAATATAATTTTTTTTGTAAAAATATAATTTTATCTCTCTCCAGTTGAAAAGCTATTATATTGAAAACCCATGTTTAAAAAAATGTTTTCAAAATATCATTGAAGCCAATTTTCATGGAAAAAGATTTAATATAATTTTTAAGGTTTTAAATGTTTCTATTATATGTTTTAATTTATATTTTCAAATAAAATTATTTCCCAAATTTTTTTTTAAAAGTGTTTTCATTGCATAAAGGCTATTTTCCTCAAGAAATGTTTTTAAAAGATCATTCAAAAGTATTTTCCATATAAGATAACATCCATGGGTGTTACTCATTCCTTTTTCGATAAATTATTCAATTTTTCCATTAATATTCATTCTCTGAATGAATTATTCATTGAGGGCATGATGTTGATGAAACCCTATTATATTTCATCAGTTATATACTTTTAAAACCTGATTCCTTTCATGGGTAATGTTTATGATGAAATTATTGTGAAACTTATGTCTTCATACATGTTGTGATATGATTAAATGTTTATAATACCCATTTCCTTTAATGGGTTATTTTATTATTATATATGATATTATGGAACATGTATGCATGATTTCACTATGAGATGGGTGACACATATATCTCTCTCAAATTCATTGGGTAATGATTTATATCTTGTGAGATAGATGTGGCTAGAATGAGAAATTAATTTCATTATGTATTTTAGGGTTGTAATGGGATATTAACTCGGTTTAGTATTATAAAGCTAGAACATTGTGTGAACTCAGTTCAGTATTACCAGAATAGAATGGGGCATGAAATTGACCTAGTAAAAGAATTTTTCCACTAGTAAGGTCTCATTGAAAATGCATTAACTACTATGGAAATCTTTATATATTCTTATGTTTCAAACACAATTCAATTTTTTATTACCATGTTTTGATTCAAAAGATTATTTTATTTACAACCTTTTTATTCATGTCTTATGAACTGCCAATATTTATGTAATGATTCTTTAATATAATCTTTTATTTGAAAGGTATGATATTCTATTTTCATGATCTTATTTTTGTACCATTATGGTGATTATTATTCTTGTATATCTCCCTTGTTTACCCTTACTGAGAATTTGAGCTCACACATTTTTTGGTTTTCTTCCCCATGTTATGAAGATATATGTTAATTTTTATTGGTATAGGATTGTTTCTAGCCAATAATAACCTAGTGGGAGATAATGTTTCTTGTATATGTATCATTAATTGTGTTTCTATGTTTCAAAAGGCACTATACTATTACAATATTTGGGTGTCTATATGAATAATGATTTTAGTATTCTGTAAATGTTATGTAATGTAAATGTATGAAAAATTCGGTTCACTATAATATAAATTAAAAATTCAATGATAATTATTATAAATTATATATCATAAAAATTCATATAATTTATTCAAAATACATTATTATAATGTTTCCAATGAAAACTAAATCACATATATTCATGGAGGTGGTCGTCCACATATAAGTCACCAGCCTCAAACATTACATAATTTTGAGTTAAGTCAATAATTTATCATTCATTCTCTATTGGGATTTCTGTAGGTTTATAATTCTAAGGAATTAGGAACTTATTAATAAATATCATCCCATAATCATATTATAGGATACTATCAAAATACTAACCTTTTTCACCCAAGATAACCCATTTAAAGAAAACATGATTTCTTTTCTTGATAATAATATTATTTAATTATTCCTTAATCTTATTCAACTTTATACCCTATGAAAACATTTAAAAAACACATGGGATGAGCCTAAAAACTTTGTAAGGGATAAAATAAGGAATGATAACATTAGTCGATGAATATTTATAAACCTGTGAATTCATAAGAATCATGAGAACATCATAGAAATCATAAATCATAAAGGTAAATTGTGACATCAATATCATACTTACTTTTTAGCTTTCACAGCCACATATATAGTAACATTCATCATTACATTTAGAATACCCATAAAAATATATTTTTTAAATATATTGGGATAAATCTTAATGTTTACCTCCATCTTGTTACCTAATTAATTGAAGAGATATCATGGTCTCACCAACACTCAGTTTATCATGAAATAACCCATATACATAATCAATTCCCAAGAACCATAACATAATCATAACACATGAACATGTATAAAGAAAAAATAATATTTCCACATTGAAATCACAAGACATAATTTCAAGATATTAACTTAAAATACATTGTAAAGACCACATTTAATACCAAATTAACTAAAATAGAGAATATGATATTTACATTCCATTTTAAAAACATTATGGCTTATAGAGGTATCCATATATCAAATAATGATCATGGGGGAGGAAAGGTTGTTGTTGGTGCATACATTAAAAACAAACATTCTTTTTGACATTTAGTAAAACAATTTGTAAATATAAGATTCATTTTGAAAACCATTGAATGAAATTAAATGTCAAAGTGGTTTATTATACACTCTATAAAATAAGTCCATATGTAAATCAAAATATGCCTCAATGAAAGGAGATTGAGACGAAGTCACATACCTTGAGTAAGAATTGTCCTACTCATTCTTTAATTTCCTAGATAATAAACATAGGTTAATTTATAAATTCTCTAGAAACATTTTAAATCTTATTATTCATTTTATATAACATATTACAATGTTATATAAATTAGTTATTTATTTGAGTTTATATCCTATATTTTGACGATGTTCAGTACTTGAGTAAAAAATAAACGTGTTTTGATACATATTATCCTTGTAGTAATAAGTCCAAAATATACAGAATATTATTCATGATTTAAATAAAATATATATACATTATATATTTATTTATAATAGTCCATGACATTTTGATATAAGATAATGAAATGCACCATACATGGAGAAGGTAGGTCATACTTATGCATGAATGCTAGTTTCATTTCATTGTGATATTAAAATAATAAAAAATAAATGATACATAGGTATATTTTAATTATAATATAATATCTATGTTATGTATGTTACATATTTTCATTAAATCTATCCTTTATATATTCCATTTTTGGTATGAACGTGTCATATCACTTTGATTGGGTGGTAGTCCACATATTCTCCAATGATATTATCATATTTTACACATTATGGAAAGAATAAAGATATGTTGTAAATATTAATTACATAAGAATAGATACAATATAAATATAATATATTTAAAATATAAATATATTTATATCATAACGCCACCATGATAGGTGGTAAGAGAAAATTGAATAATCATCATTTGGTTAGGAAGTAATTCTTCGTACATAGAAACATTATGTTCAATATCCATCAGATTGAGGTGTGTGTATGTTTAGGTCAAACCCATAGAATAACAACATACTAGTGTATTTAGTATATATTTTTATTTATAAAATAATTATTAAATTTGAGTATAGGGGTTGTTAAAAGAAAATAAATGAAAGGAGCACGAGATAAGGCTTTACCTCTAAATCGGGTAACTCCTTTTGATTTGAGACAAAATGCTTCCTTGACTTGCCTTATACCCAATATAATGATTCTAGATGGAAGTGATGGATGTTGAGAGATTATTTAAAAATAATTTGTGAGATTCAAGAGGCATGAGAGGTGTGATTAAGTGGGTAGAGGTGGTGGTCTTTTATAAGAAAGACGAGGGGCACTTTAGAATGTTTTGAAATATTATTTTAATATAAATTAATTTTTGAATTATAATAGAAAAAAAGTGATATATCTCTAGGTTAAAACTATTATAGTTCTGGATACTCTAGAACCGTTGGTATTAGATATGTTTTGGTCCCAATTTTAACGTTATCATTTGGCTTTAACCATTGGTTAAACAAATTAACTCTTACCATGTATTTTGTATTTTTACACTGTATGGTTAATATGCTAAATATAAAAATAATAGAGATCGTAAAGTGGATAATAAATATAATTTATAACATTATCTAAATTAGTTTTAGTAATCTATTATTTTTATGACTATTATATCAATTAATAAAAGAGTGATTGTTTTAAAAAACTCTATTTTTTTCAATTTTGACACTATTTAGTAATTGATTTTTGTAAAATTCACACCAACACAATTCATTAGAAAAAACAACATTAAATCAAATATAACATGTCATAATTATCTATAAATTTTTTATATGTCATTAAAATGATAAAATTACATTTATTTTAATATTTATAAAATAATTTATTTGAATCATTCATTAATCAGGAAATCAATGCATCATCATTGTGTCATCAATAAATTTATTTAATTAATGTCTAAAAAGTATAGATAAAATTAAATGATTTAGGAAATATTGGTATCTTTATAAATAATATTTATAGTTAATTTGATCATTTAATTATCAATACATTAAAATTAGTTTCAGTAAAAAGAAAAATGTTTATGGTAGTTTTCTATTTTCATTAAATTAATTATTATAACATGTCATTATCACACCCAAGTGGCTCCATGGGGACCTAAAATGAACGCATGGATGATCATGGTCAGTAATAATTTATCAAATAGTATTATGACACGTGTTATGATGGTTTTAGATTATTATAATATTATTATTTAACATTATTTACCTGATTTACAATTTAACCATGGTATACAAATTACCGAAATTACTATTCACAATGTAAAAAAATTATAAGGGACCTATTTACATAATTTGGAACATTTGATTCCAAATATTGAATATATTTTTCTATATTCAAATCACAGAATTAGAATAAATACGTTTAAAATTAATTCCTGTTGTCAAAACGAGAAAACAATGTTTTCTTAAATGTAAAAACAATCAAAAGATTGACATGTTTTTTTATTAAATATCAATGTGAAATTACTTCCAGTAATTAAAATTGGATTAAATGAAAAAAAACATAATTCAATTACACTTTAAAACCCGTTAATATATATATATATGTAAATAAATTTAAGGATGGTAAAAATTGAAGTAAAATGATGTATTTTTCCCTATTAATGAAAATATTAATTATACAGAAAAAAATACCAAAATTCACACCAAAGCAAATTTTGATAAACTAATTTCAATGATGTATTTTATTTTTTAAAATATTAAATATAATAGTGACAAAAAAAATTTTTAAAAAGGGTTCTCCATCAAAAGGTAATAAAACAACCTCTTAAATAAAATTCGAGTATTTTATGCTTAAAATTGGATTCATTATCTTTTTAGGCCTCTAAAATTTGTTGGATAAATGTAAACAAATTAATAAAAATGTGTACTAATATTGTAATTATTTCTTCTCATTCCCTCTAATACAAAAGTTAGGTGTTTGGTACCATTAAAAATAATTAAATTATTATTGTATTATTTTTCGATAGAACTCTATGTTGTGTGCAATAGAAGATTTAAGAGAAACACATTGTTGTGTGTCGAGTACACTATCTGATAAAGTGTCCACATAAATTTAAAATTAATATCTTATTCATAAATATTATTAGCTATGAAAATTTATTATTCTATAAATAATTGGGATGTTACACCCTTCCCCCCATTTGAAAATTGTGTCCTGATAATTTTAGAAATTAGCTTAGTAACTTCATTGAAAATCCCCCATCGGAAAAAGTGTCAATAAAAAAATAACATTAAAATAATAATAGATAATTACAATGGTCATTCGAGATAAAAAATACAACAAATCCATATAAGAAAATATAAATATGAAATAAAATCTATGTGTTATATTCTGATGGAGAGTGATAGAAAACATGATCAGGGGAATGTTAGCTACTAGAAAACCCCAAATATGTGATGGGTTAAAGAATCATTGATTTCAAAGTAGAAAAAGTTGAAAGAAAACATTTTTTATCTAATATAATTTTCATAACGTTTATGATTTCATTTACTACTCATAATAATAACATAAGGAAAATTACTTACTTGAATAGTAGTGTTTCTTACTTTAATAAATTTCTACCAAAAACAAAACTTTTCTCCAAATGATGAGTACTCATGATGACTTGGTCACACCTCATGTACTATATTTAATATCATGATAATCTCATAATCCTAAAAATATTACATGTATATTCATTTTAAATTGAAAAATTAACTAAAAAATAATGTTTAGTAAAAGATTAGATAATTCACCAAAATCAATAATCATCTATAAGGAGAAGGACTACATTTAATCTTCAAAATTAAACAGTAATACCCAAATTCCAACATATACCATTCAATATATAATTTTATATATAATTCCTCAAAAATAATCCAAACTTTGATTGAATCAAAAAAATTATAAGGTTTTGATCACGTATTATTCAAAAATAAATTTTAACATGAATTTCCAAATAAAATAAATCACTCTTAAAGTTTGATGCCAAAAAGCAATGACCATAATCACATATTCACCAAGGTAGGTTAATAATTTCCATAAATAACCTAAATTACAATAAATATATAATAAGAAACATTGATTCATCCAAAATCTAATTCAACAATTTCCCCTCAAATAAAATCCCTTAGTATTATATTTTTCCTAGCCATATAGGGTTCCCAAAATAGTGAATTTATTCCAAAATAACATTTGCCACTTAATCCATAAAAACTTTTCTTACACCAACGATATACATTTAATAAAATATAAGTTCACAAAATCCATTTATTATTTTTTTCATCAACTTGTTTAATTAATAAGATAATTTCATACTAACCCGGGACTTCATGTAGGCTACTAGTAGACCACAAATACAGGTTGCATTTCAGTTGTGTGTTTGATTACCGTACCTTTGTTTGATGCAATGTGTTGTCACATGATTTTCATGTAGTCGTTTTTTAAAAAACTATTTCATTTTTTGATACTAAAAAAATGAGATAAAATCATCAAAAAAACCATAACATATTTTAACCTCAAAGGATATGTCATACCTTATATTTTTCTTCCCAGAAATTAATCACCCACAATTTTTTCAAAGGTGAATGTCTCCGAAAAACCCATTAGTCACAGTAATATTTTAGATTACAAAGCCTCAGAAGGTCTTTATAAGTCATTCAACATATTATCTACCATAAATTATAAACCCATTATGATATACCTAACCCTTAAAAATCTATCCTAATCTCCAATGTTTTCTAAATTATCCTATGATACCAACTATATGGAATTATCCTTAAACATTACAAAATATTGATTTATATCAATAATTTGACTTTAATTTACATCGGGGATCTTTTATGGTTTATATTTTTAAATAATTAGTTCACTATTAATATATATCATTCCAAAATCATACAAATTGAATCCAACAAAACAGTATCCAATTTTTCCACCAAAGAAAACCCTTTTAAAAAACATGATTTCTGTTTTTGACCAAATTATTCTTAGCATCTTATTTAATATTACTCATCCTTATACCCTGTGAAACCACTTCAAAAAGACAAGGGATGAAGATAAAAAATAGTAATAGATAAAATAAGTAATGAAAACACTTGTCTGTGAATATTAATAAACCCATGAATTCATTAGAATAATTAAAACTTCATAGAAATCATTAATCATAAAGGAAACATTTGGAATCCATATCATACTTACTTTGTATATTTCTTAGCCACATTGGGAGTAACCTTCATGGTAACATTTGGAATGCCCATCAAAGTATATTTCCTAAATCTCTTTGGGTAAACCTTAATGTTTTCCTCCACCATTTTACCCAATATGTTAAAGAGCTATCACGGGATCACCTGCCCTCGGTATATCATTGAAGTACCCAAATACTTAAGAAATCCCCATGAACCATAACATAATAATAACATGTGATCAATCATAAAGTAAAAATAACATTTCAACATTGAAATAATAATACATCATTTAAATATATTGATATAATAAATATATTATAAAAAATATTTTCAATACCCAAATAACTAAAAAACTATTATGGTATTTAGTTTTATCTTTAAAAACATTATGACTTGTATGGGATTCTAGATATCAATTAATGCTCTTTGTAATGGAATGTTCATTGTAGCAATGTATATTAAAAAGAAACATTCTTTTTTAGTAAAAATAATCATAAAAATAGATTTTTTTGAAAACCATTGAATGAAAACAAAAAAGGGGTTTATTATACACTGTATAAAATAAGGTCATATTTATATATCAAAATATGCCTCAATAAAAGGAGATTGGGACGAAGTCCATTACGTTGAGTCTAAATTTTCTCTTTCATTCTTTAATCTCCTAAATAATAAAATTATTCTAATTTATAATTTCTTTAAAATCCTTTAAAAATTATTATTCATTTTATATCACTTATTTCTATGTTATAGAGATTAGTTAATTATTCACGTTCATATTGGACATTTAGTTGATGTTCCAAGGTTCAGTCAAAAACAAACATGTTTTGATGAAAATTATCCATCTGTTCGTAATTACATTATCTAAAGAATATTATTCCTGATTTAAATATCATATATATCCTTTATATATGTATTTATAATATTCCATAACTTTTGGATATAATAAATATAATTCCCCATTAATGGAGATGGTAGGCTGTATGTCTGCATGAACGGTACTTTCATTTTTTTGTCATATTAAAAGAATGAAAACCAAATGATACAAAAGTATATTTTAATTACTGAATAATATATATGTTATATATTTTACATATTTTCATTAAATTCATCCTTTATATGTTCCATGTATGTAATGAATGAGTCATATCACTTTGAGGGGGCAGTAGTCCACACTTCATCAAATGCAATTATCATATTTTTACATTATGGAAAGAATAAAGATATGTTGTAAATAACAATATCAGAAGCATAAAGACAATATAAATATAATATATTTACATTATAAATACAGTTCCTTTATAATGGAGACCATGATAGGTTGTATTATAAAATTGAATAATCATCGTTTCGTGAGGGAGTAGTAATCCAAACATTGAAACAATATGTTCTATATCCATTTGATTGAGGTGTGTCTAAGTTTAAGTCATCCAATTCGAATAAAAACATCCTATTTTATTTTAAATTTTTTTTTGAAAAATAATTGAAAAAAGGAGAGGTTATGGTGTCGGAGAATGAAAATAAATGAAAGGAGCATGACAGAAGACATTACCTCTAAATCAGGTAACTCCTTTTTATTTGAGGCAAAAGGATTCCTTGGTTTACCTTATAAACAAGGTAAGGATTCTAGGTGAAAGTTAGGGATATTGGAAGATTATCTTTGTAGAATTTTAGTGATACAAGGGGATTGAGAGGTTTCAGTATATGGGTAGTGGTGCTGGCCTTTAATAAGAGGGGGGAGGGGCACTTTAAGAAAGTCTTGACATATGATTTTATTATAAATTTATTTGTGTATTATAATAGTTCCAAATAGTTATATTTACAGTACAAGATGATTATTAGTCTAAATTATCACAACCAATAGGTTTTAAAAAATGTAAAAAATTAACCTTCTCTTTTTTCTTTTAGGCCTTAGTAAAATAAATTAAATCTTCCCCTGTCTTCTTTTATTTTTACACTATATGGCTAAAATGGTAACTATAAAATTACAATAGAACCTAAAGTGGATATTTAATAAAAATTATAACATTATATCTGTTATTTAGATGAATATAATATCTTTATGGATAATAAATCATTTAATAAAATATAATTTGTTTTAAAAACTATTTTATGTTAATTTTGACACTATTTAGTAATGGATTGGTTTTAGAGTCATAACGACTTTTTTAAATGGAAAAAAATACATAAACTAAAAAATAACATGTAATAATATTCCATATCTGTTTTTATGGCATAAAAAGTTAAAATTTAATTTATTTTAATATTTATAATATCATTTATTTTAATCATTCATTAATAATGTAATCACTGCGTCATCATTATGTCATAAATAAATTTATATAATTAATGAATAATAATTATAAATAAAATACCATGATTGAGGAAATACTTTTATAATTATAATTACTATTTATAGTCAATATGCTCAATTATATCACCCTCCTTAAAATCATTTTAATAAAAAGATACAGGTTTATGTTATATTTCTCTTTACATTAAATTAATTATTATAACATGTCACTATCACAACAAAGTTGCTCCAAAGGGTCCTAAAATAGACCCATGAATGATCATGGTCCGTCATATCTCATAAAATAAGATTATGACACATTCTAGTATAGTTTTATCTTATTATAATATTATTTTTTACGCTTATTCACCAGATTTACCTTTTGACCTTGGTTAATAACAATAACTATTGAAGTAACTATTTAGAATGTCAAAAATTAAATGGAATTAATTATATAATTTTGGACCTTATAATTTAAAATATAGAATCTTTTTTACGAAATTCAAAACATAGAATTGGAAAAATTAATTTAAAATTAATTCATGTTGTCAAAATGAGGAAACAATTTTTTTAAAGTAAAAACCATCAAAAGATTGACAGGTGTTAATATCAAATTTCAATGTGAAATTAATTAAAATGAATAAAATTGGATTAAATGATAAAAAATAATCCAATTATACAATGAAACCAATTTAAAGGATAATATATATATATATATATAAATTGAAAAGGAAGTTTTGAATTAAAATTTAGTATTTTACACTATTTATTAAAATATGAATTTTATCAGAACAAAATACAAATATTTAAGACATAATCCATATTGATATTTGGATTTAAAATAATTGGTTTATTTTGTAATATATAACTTATAAAAGTGATAAAAACTAGATTTAAAATGGGTTATCCATCAAAAGGTGGTAAAACAACATTTTAAATAGATTAGAGTATTTTATGGTTAAAATTGGATTCAATATCCTTTTATGATGATAAAATTTATTTAATAAATATGAAAACATTTAAAAACATTTGTAATCATATTATAGTTAGTTCTACTCATTCATGCCAATACAATAGCTAGGTGTTCACTACCATTTAAATTAATAACAATAATATTATTGTATTATTTTTCGGTAGAACTCAATGTATTATGTAATAAAAGATTCAAGAGAAACCCATTGTTTTTTTTCGAGTACGCTATCATAAAAAGTGACCCATTAAATGTTAAATTAACATATTATTAATTAATATTATTATATATGAAAATGTATTATTCAATAAATACCTGGGAGGTTACACCACACATATGCAATAATGAAATTATCATTTCTTAATGGATTTTAAGTTAACGAGGTATAAATGATATTATAATAAAAAAAGTATAATTATGTTTTAAATATAATAAATAAAAATTTAAACCATCATGGTAATCCTATGTAAATGAAGATGATGAAATTTTAATTGTATCGCCACATGGAGATAGTAGGCTATATGTACACATGTGTGATTCCATCACTTCTTGTTTCATGGGAAAGAGGGTGTATAATGGTGATTCCATATTTTTAATAGAATTTAAAAATATTTATTATACTGAAGATATTATTTTAGGATCAATACCATAGAATTATTGGAATATCGGAAGAGTAAAAAATTAATGTTATCATCCATGGAGATTATGTAACACCCCAAGCCTCCACGGTATGCTTCAATTTGAATACTACAGTAGCGTGTGTTGTACACAACTTAGAGTTATAACGCACACCACAACCAATCAAACTAGCGGTTATGAATAGTAATACTCATCTTTTGAAATTATAAACATTTTATCTTTCAAAATGGACTTCATTTTTGGATTCGTAATATCGAAATTTTCTTAGGGTGAATTTTTGGTACTTTTCCGATAACTTTCATATTTTGATGAATAGTGAAAATTACTAAATTTTAATTAAAAACAACATTTTTAATCGAAATAATTAATAGTGATAAATTATGAATTTGAGTGGTTTTAAATTATATTTAGAATATATTTTTACAATTTAATCCAATTTTGTTCATTAGACATAATTTCACATTTAAACCACGCATAAACAAGTGTCAATCTTTTGATAGTTATTGTTTCTTAAAAACAGGCATTTTGTTTTGACAGCGGGAAATAATTTTAAATTAATAAATGAAAATTCTATGTTTTTAATTTGATAAAATAGACTTCATTATTGAATTCTTAATATCAAAATTATCTTAGGGTAAATTTTTGTTATTTTTTTTGAAAACTTTTAATTTTTTATTAATAGTGAAAAACACTGAGTTATAGTTTAAAACTGAATTTTTATTTAAATACTTATTTATTTTATTTATATTATTTAATGTCAAAATAGATACATAATACCTATATAAGTTCAATTTAATCCATTTGAGTCGTTTTATAATAATTTTAGATATATAAAAAATTTATTGAACTTTTCACGGTCTTTTACCCACCCCCTAGGAGCTTTTCCAAATTCACATAAAACTTAATTTTACCGCTTCTGTGAGCTAAATTTAAAAAATCCGAGAAACACGGTTAATATCAAGGAGTAAAATGTGGTTCAATGAGATGAAAATAATTTTTGGTGAATAGTAACTTTTACTTTTATTTACCATGATTAAAAGTAAATAGGGTAATTAAGGGTAAAACTGATATTAATATTACCCTCACACATGTCCTAATTCTATTGGACAAGTTTATCTCGACCAAAAACAAACCAAGGAATTAAATATTATCATTTAGGTCCACTTGGATTAGATTAGGACATTTATTATTATTTAATTCACAGAAAAGTTAAAAGAGTTAAAATCAAAGTTTAATAACTAAAACATTTTTAATATACAGTTTTGAATAGGATAAATTCTATTATAAATATTCATTAGAAATCTAAAAATATTACCTACATCATGGTATTTTATTTATAATTTTTTGACATTATATAAATACATTTATTTATGAAATAATGATGATGCAGTAATTACCTTATTCATGAAAGAATCAAATAAATGGTATTATAAATATTAAATTAAATATAATTTCAATGTTTTCATGACATACAAGAATTTTCTAAGTGAATATGACATTTTAGGATAGATTCAATGTATTTTTTTTGAATTAATAATGTTGTTATTATTTTAACAAAAAAAATACCAAATAGTGTCAAAATTGACATAAAATAGGTTTTTTAAAATTATATTATTAATTGATATAATGGTCATAAAAATCTAAGGATCGGCCAAATAACTTATATAATAATATATATGACATTAATGAACCAATTGGGGTTCTATTGGCAGTATATAGTAAGTTTATTAACCAAATAGTGTAAGAATACAAGAAGACATGGTAAAAGTTAAATTATTTAACTTAGAGTTAAATCTAAATGATAAGGATAAAATGGAAACCTAAACTTGTCTAAAACCTATTGGTTAAATTGTTTTCGACCTATCCCCACCTCAGACATTAAATAATAAGCTTTTGAGCCCTTAGAAACTGAATATGAATTTATTATAAAATAATATTTTAAGTTTTTTCTAAGGTGCCCCTCACCCCTCTTATAAAAGGGCACTCCCCCTTCTCTCTAATTCACACCTTCTAAGACACTTTTCTCAGCAAACCCCTGGCCAAATAACCTCTAAAATATCCTCCCTTCATCCTATATGCCTTATTTTGATCATAATTCCAACCTATGGAGCCCTTTTGATCAAATCAAAATGAAGAACCCGAAGAAGAGCTAATGATTTCACCACCCTCTTTCAAGTTCCTTTCTTCTTCCACTTCATTTTTCTTTTTTGTTTGCATTATAAAATAATAACTCCAGAATATTCTATATACTGTGATGTTATTACAATTATGGTACAACCAAATTCATTATTCTATCCACCCTTTGAATGACATTTCACCATACGTGCGTATGTAGGGCTTACCGTCTCCACGTTGTGGTGTAATTGTTATTCAATACATTATTATTTGGATGGGTATAATAATGATGTGTATTTGATAAATACAACATGATAATTATTCTGTATATATTATATACCATCCAATTAAATTTTATATTAATATCAAAAGATTGATATTTTTGCTCGTGCGTACGTACAGATTACCGTCTCCACGACGCAATGAGATTCATTTCCAAGTTCACCATTCATTGATGATTATAAAAATATATATTAATAATAAGTATGTAATATATGAAATAATAATTCTAATGGAGATATATATATTTATATATATAAGTATTTATGTACTTACATATATCTTATTCACTTACTTCCATTCAATACTATATAAAAACGGAAACATCATTTATGCGTATGTACGGACTATTGTCTCCATAAACGGTGTTTTCCACTTCATATATACATCTATTATAAATTTTTATATTCTAAATATATATGAAAAATAAATCATGTTTTATATTCTAGAGGTATTTAAATCATGATCTAAGTGATAAAATCAAGAGTAACAAGTTAAAACATATACGATAAAGAAAGCGATTATTACCCAAAATATTAATATAACATGGAAATTATTATTAAATGGGTTGTATAAAGTCAGAAATGAATAATGTATGATATAATAAATATTAATATGGTTCTTGTATAATTTAATACCATACAATAGTCTTCATACAGGAGGATAAATGTACCGTTGACTAATTGAAAGTGCAAGGCAAGGGGTTTTCATCTCACTCCTTATTCCTGTGAGATTCATGCCATATTGCCACTATTACCTTTTGTGTGGTGTATGTACTGCCCATAATTGTATTTTTTATGTAATACACTTTAATTTATGAATATTTACATATTCATTTTATGATACCACTTTCATGGGGTGTATGTTTCATAAGTTACCAAATTGGTAAGGGTTAATTTCACAGTCTCTTTATTATCCGATGTTGTTTTTACGTAAGTATCTACTGGGACATATTTATTATCCATGTCTATGTTATATAAAAGAGTTTTAAAAGGGATTATTTTAAGGGAATTTTTACTAAAACATCATTAAAATGTTTTAAATATTTATTCTTCTAAATCTTTCCCATTAATGTCTATATCATCAAAATGGTTTTTAAGGATTTATTTATATGGACATGAATGTTTTTAAAATGTTAATTCCTTTCAAAAGTTTCAAACTAGTATGGGACACTTTGATTCAAAAATTTATTTAAATGGCTTCTTTTCCAAATTGTGTGACTTTTAAATGTTTTCATGAAAAAATAGATATTTCTCTCAAATAGTTTTGATTTCATCTATTTCAACATACTTTTATAAATTTTACACTTTTTGAAGTTTATTTATTATGATAAAAATCTTCCATATTGTATTTAAGGTTTTGTGATTTGTTTGACGATGCATGAGTCATTTTTGTGCCATTAATGGCTTATGATTAATGTTTTGGCATTTCGTATGCTAGTCTTAATATGAATGTTTATGTTATATTTCATCCTCTTCTTAAGATGAATGTGTTGGACTACTATGTTCCAGGTTGGGGACCGTTAAAAGTAATCCCTCTGGGTTGGGGTCCGGTTACAGCCGACCCTCCGGGTTGGTGTCCGGTTATTATAGGCACTCTGGGTTGGTGTCCGGTTATTATAGGCACTCTGGGTTGGTGTCTGATTATTAGTGACACTCCGGGTTGGTGTCCGGTTATTAGAGGCACTCCAGGATGGTGTCCAGTTATTAGAGGCACTCCAGGTTAGAGTCCGATTACAGAGGCTCTCCGGGTTTGGGTTCCGGTTACAGTTAGTCCCTAGGTCTTGGCACGAGGCCTTGACAAAGAAATTAAAGTTTACCATTATGCATTCCATCATTATGAAAGTGGTTATTGATATTTCATGTGATTATTCCACTAGTAGAATATCCATGTGAATAAGTGAATGGCATTATTTCATTTTATTTTTTCCATATTATGCTGAAGTTCATGTTTAAAAGGCTTTTGTTTTAGTTATACATTGCCTTAAATTTTTATGCTTATTTATGATAGTTTCCGCTATATTGTTATCCTTACTGAGAATCTGAGTTCACCCCTTTCTATGTTTTATTTTTCCCAGGATTCCAAGAAGTGTATTGTGATTGATATGCATGGTTAAGCCAAGGGAATAATGGCATTCAAAAAGGATTATTTATGTTTTTTTGTATGTTATAAAGTGTAATGTAACATTCATGTATGTAATATATTTTCCAAGACTACTAAATTGATCGTTCCTTCAAGACTTGATTCCTTGTAATCATGTCAATGTATTAAAATAATGCATCGAGTCTAGTTAGCTGGGGTCAGGGCATTATAGTTGGTATCAGAGGAAGTTTATCAATAACCTTGGAAACTAGATTTAGATAAACTCCAATTAGAGCACATCACCCTAAGATAGACTATGAGGATTAGTATATAACAACATCCTAGATTTTTTGTATTGTGGAGAATTTGTGAGTTTTCTAAGCAATAAATCCCTGTATGGATACGAGAAGGTAGAGCCGGCTCTGGCACATATGTACCTAGGGGTAAAACACAAAAACACCGCTTTGAGCTATACTCGAACGGGAACTAGTGCATGACAACGGGCCTTGCTGCACTCTTGGTTACGACACTCCTAGGGGATATGCTTAGGATAATTCTCATTTTCTTTACAAACCATTATTAAGGGCTTATGAGTATATACTTACTCAAAGAAAACATTTTTATGATTATGGATTATATCTATAAATTGTTTAATTTTTGTTATGTTTTTTACAAGTTAGAGATTAGGTATTGCTATTCACAAACTAATCTAGTGTATACCATTATTTAGAAATGGTGCCCTATAGAAGGAATGAGATCTCCAGTAATACACATGATCCAAAGTTTAAGAAGGATCATATATTTCATGGTCATAAGACAAAATTTAGAACAAAAATAGTCTCCCATGTATTATCATCATATGAAGAAATAGTATTATGTGTTGATTAGATAAGTAAATAATTCTCGTAATTCTATGGATTTGAAGGGAAGCCAGAGAAGAAAAGGATGGTAGAGAGAAGGAAAGATAAAGGGAAGAAGGTAAAGAAGGATTTTCCCATATGTGATAACTGTGGAAGGAATAACCTTGGAAAATTCATGAAGGAATGGGAGTATGTTATAAGTGTGGAGAAAAAAGGACACCAAGTACGTGACTGCAAGTGTAAGAAAAAGGTTTCAAACATACAATGCTTCATCTTCAAGGAGTTTGTACATTACGCAAACCAATGTCCTAGTTATCAGACTATGCCACAAATGATGCTATTGGATAATAATCAAGTTATGACACTACCACAAATGAAGAGGAATGACTAGTGTTATTATGTTGTTATTTTGAATTATTTCATTTAAGTGTTGTATCAATGATGTTATGGAAATAAATAAGGATTATATTGCAGTACTATTTCATTGAGGATTTGAGATTTTATGGTACTAAGAAAATTGACTCTACAACGAGTTAAATTTTTTGGAAATTACATGGTTTAAGCAATGATAAACCTTAATATGGTCCTAATATTGAGGTAATGATTTTGGAATAAGATATGGTTGATTTGGGTAAATTATATTGGATATTATTGAATACCTTGAAACTGATTAATGATTTTTCATCGTTGGAGTTTAAAACATTTTTGATAGAAGGAGTATATCCCGTATTCTATAAATAATAAGTCAGCATGAATGTAATCAATAGGTTTTTATGGTAATTCAGGATGTCATCATGTTTTAAAATAATACATAGTAAAGGTGTTCACATGTTATTACATGGAAAAAAGGATCTTCATTATGTTTAACATCTTTATAAATTTTGGACTATGAGTTTGGATAGTAGTATTTTGGATAAGTCTAAAGGTTGTAATGGATTAAGTTTGAAAGGTTATTTTTGGATTTTTATAAAAGGACAACACGCAGACCATGTGACAACCCGTCGCGTCGGACAAAGCTATGGGAATCGAACCCACAACCATAGTGCACTTGAGATTTATCGCCTACCATTGGACTACATGAAGTCCCTGGATTGTATAATATAGTTTCTTTTTTTAATGGGTCTGATATGTGAATTATACATTCATTATATTTGGAACCCTATACGATTAGGATAAATAGAGTGTTTTTGAGTTGTATTATGTTTTTTAGTGAAAGATGAGTTTTTGATAGAAATTTAGTAATGGGTAAAACTCTAATTATAAAGTAAGTATATCTCCTTATGATCTTATCCAATCTCATAAATAAATTCCTCACCATTAAGAAAAGTAACATAGAACAAAAATGTTGTCCTGGATGGAACCTTAGATCATCACAAATTTATGGCTTTGGGATTATAGGCCTTTTCATAGCCATGTTCTCTACCACACTCCATCAGATACTGATGGTTAAATTTATCTTCAATATCCATATTTTTTTACATGGAACCCTATTATGTGTTATTTTCAGTAACCTTCATACTTACCAATCTTTATTTTAAATGGAGGCCTCATTAATCCATTTGTCGATGTGGGATTTCAACTAAGATATTTTGAAATTTCAACCCCATGTTTCCAATACCTCGCATAAATTATGATGACACAATTTTTTTAAGGAGGGGAGAATGTAACACCCCAAGATTCTATGGTACTCTTCTCTTTTAATAATATAGTAGTGTGTGTTGTACGCAACTTCAAGTTCTAACACACACCACAACCAATCAAATTAGCCATTATGAATAGTAAAATACACTTTTTTAAATTTTATACATTTTATCATTCAAAATGGACTTCATTTTTGGATTTAGAATATCAAAATTAGCTTAGGGTGAATTTTTGGTACTTTTCTGACAACTTTCATATTTTGATGAATAGTGAAAATTACTAAATTTTAATTAAAAACAACTTTTTTTATTCGAAATAATTAACAATGATAAATTATGAATTTGATTGGTTTTAAATTATATTTATAATATATGTTTACAATTTAATCTAATTTTTTTCATTAGTCATAATTTCACATTTAAACTGGACATAAACAAGTGTTAATCTTTTGATAGTTATTGTTTCTTAAAAACACGCTTTTTTGTGTTGACAGCGGGAATTAATTTTAAATTAAAAAATTCAACTTCTATGTTTTTAATTTGATAAAATATACTTCATTGTGTAATTCTCAATATCAAAATCATCTTAGGGTAAATTTTTGGTATTTTTCTGAAAACTTTTAGTTTTTTGATTAATAGTGAAAAACACTGAGTTATAGTTTAAATCTGATTTTTTATTTAAATAATTATTTATTTGATTTAAATTATTTAATTTAAAAATAGATACATAATACCTATATAAGTTCAATGTAATTCATTTGAGTCAGTTTATAATAATTTTAGATATATAAAAATTTTATTGAACTTTTCACGGTCTTTTACCCACCTCCTAAGAGCTTTTCCAAATTCACATAAAACTTAATTTTACCGCTTCTATGAGCTGAATTTTCAAAATCCAAGAGACACGATTAATATCAAGGAGTAAAATGTGGTTCAATGAGATGAAAATATTTTTTGGTGAATAGTAACGTTTTGCTTTTATTTACCATGGTTAAAAGTAAATAGGGTAATTGAGTGTAAAAATGGTATTAATATTACCCTCACACATGACCTAATTCTGTTGGACAAGTTTATCTCGACCAAAAACAACCTTAGAAATAAAATATTTTCATTTAGGTCCACTTGGATTAGATTTGTACATTTATTATTATTTAATTCAAAGAATATTTAAAAGAGTTAAAAACAAAGTTTAATAAATAAAACATTTTTAATATAGGGTTTCGCATAGGATAAATTCGATTATAAATATAAATTATAAATCTAAAACGATTTCCTACATCATGGTATTTTATTTATAATTTTTTGACATTATAAAAATAAATTTATATATGACACAATGATGATGAATTAATTACCTTATTCATGAAAGAATCAAATAAATGATATTATAAATATTAAAATAAAGATATTTTTAAAGTTTTTATGACATACAATAATTGTATAGGTTAATATGACATGTTAGGATAGATTAAATGTACTTTTTTGAAGTAATCATGTTGTTATTATTTTAACAAAAAACAAATACCAAATAGTGTCAAAATTGACATAAAAGAGTTTTTAAAACAAATATTATATTATTAATTGATATAATGGCCCTAAAAATCTAAAGATCGGCCGAAAGACTTATATAATAATATATATGACATTAATGAACCCATTGGGGTTTTATTGTCAGTATATAGTAATTTTATTAACCATATAGTGTTATAATACAAGAAGACATGGTAAAAGTTAAATTATTTATCTTAGAGTTAAATCTAAATGATAAGGTTGAAATGGTAACCTAAACATATCTAAAACCTATTGGTAGAGTTTTTATAGACCTATCCCCACCTTATACATTAAATGATAAACTTTGGAGCCATTATAAACTTAATATGAATTTATTATAAAATAATATTTTATGTTTTTCCTAAGGTGCCCCTCACCCCTCTTATAAAAGGGCACTCCCCCTTCTCTCTAATTCACACCTTCTAAGACACTTGTCTCATCCAAAACCTTCCCAAATAACCTCTAAAATATCATCCCTTCATACTATAGTCCTTAGTTTTATCAGAAAGCCAACCTATATAGCCCTTCTGATCAAATCAAAAGGAAGAACCCGAAGAATAGGTAATGATCTCACCACCCTCTTTCAAGTTCCTTTCTTCTTCCAATTTCTTTTTATTTGATGTTTCCATTCTAAAATAATAACTCCACTATATTCATTATATTGTGATGTTATTATAATTATGGTACAACCAAATTCATTATTATATCCACCCATTGAATGACATGTCACCATACGTGCATACGTACGGCTTACCGTCTCCACGCCGTGGTGTAATTGTTATTCAATACATTATTATTTGGATGGGTATAATAATGATGTTTATTTGATAAATATAACATTATAAGTATTATATATATTATATACCATCCAATTAAATATTATATTAATATTAAAAGAATTATATTTTTTCTCGTGCATACGTACGGATTACCGTCTCCACGACACGCTGAGATTCATTTATAAGTTCACCATTCATCAGTGATTATAAAAATATATATTACTAATAAGTATGTAATATATGACATGATAATGCTATTAGAGATGTATATATTTATATATATAAGTATTTATATACTTACATATATCTTATTCACTTACTTCCGTTCAATACTATATAAAAACAGAAACTACGTTTATGTGTACGTACGGACTACCGTCTTCATAAACGGTGTTTTCCATTTCATATATAAATCTGTTATAAAGTTTAATATTCTAAATATATATGATAAATAAATCATGTTTTATATTCTGTATGTATTTAAATCATGATCCAAGTGATACAATCAGGAGTAATATGTTAAAACACGTACGATAAAGAAAGCGATTATTACCCGAAATATTAATATGACATGGAAATTATTATTAAATGGGTAGTATAAAGTCATAAATGAATAATTTATGATATCATAAATATTAATATGGTTATGGTATAATTTAATAACATACTATAGTCTTCATACAGGTGGCTAAACTTACCCTCGACTAAAGGAAAGTGCAAGGTAAGTGGTTTTCATCTCACTCCTTATTTTCGTGAGATTCATGCCATATTGCCACTATTACCTTTTGTGTGGTGTATATACTACCCATAATTGTATTCTTTATTAATACACTTTAATTTATGCATATTTACATATTCATTGTATGATACCTCTTTCATGGGGTGTATGTTTCGTAAGTTACAAAATTGGTAAGGGTTAATTTCACAATCTCTTTATTATCCGAGGTTGTTTTTACGTAAGTATATATTGGGACATATTTATTATCCATGTCCATGTTTTATGAAAGAGTTTTCAAAGGGATTATTTTTAGGGAATTTTTACTAAAACATCATTTCAAATGTTTTAAATATTTATTCATCTAAATCTTTCCCATTAATGTCCATATATTCAAAATGGTTTTTAAGGATTTATTTATATAGACATGAATGTTTTTAAAATGTTAATTCATTTCAAAAGTTTCAAACTGGTATAGGACACATTGATTCAAAAATTAATTTAAATGGATTCTTTTCCAAATTGTGTGACTTTTAAATGTTTTCATGAAAAAGAGATATTTCTCTCAGATAGTTTTGATTTCATCCATGTCAATATCCTTTGATAAATTTTACACTTGTTAGAAATTGATTTATTATGATACAAATCTTCCATATTGTATTTAAGGTTTTTTGATATGTTTGACTGTGGATGAGTCATTTTTATGCCATTAATGTCTTATGATTAATGTTTTGTCATTTTGTATGCTAGTTTTAATATGAATGTTTATGTTATATTTCATTCTCTTCTTAAGATGAATGTGTTTGACTAGTATGTTCTGAGTAGGGGATCGGTTAAAGTAAGCCCTCTAGGTCGGGGTCCTGTTATAGAAAACCCTCCAGGTTAGTGTCCGGTTATTAGAGGCACTCTGGGTTGGTGTCCAGTTATTAGAGGCACTCCGGGTTGGTGTCCGGTTATTAGAGGCACTCCTGGTTGGTGTCCGGTTATTAGAGGCACTCCAGGTTGGTGTCCGGTTATTAGAGGCACTCCAGGTTGGTGTTCGGTTATTAGAGGCACTCCAGGTTAGAGTCTAATTACAGAGGCTCTCCGGGTTTGGGTTCTGGTTACAGTTAGCCACTAGGTCTTGGAACGAGGCCTTGACAAAGAAATTAATGTTCATCAATATGAATTCCATCATTATGAAAGTGGTTATTGATATTTCATGTGATTATTCCACTAGTAGAATATTCATGTGAATAAGTAAATGGAATTATTTCATTTTATTTTGTTCATATTATGTTGAAGTTCAACTTTAAAAGGCTTTTTTTTAGTTATACATTTCCTTAAATGTTTATGCTTATTTATTAAAGTTTCTGCTATATTGTTATCCTTACTGAGCATCTGAGCTCACCCGTTTCTATGTTTTATTTTTCTCAGGATTCCATGAAGTGTATTGATAATGATATGCAGGGTTAAGCCAAAGGAATAATGGCATTCATAAAGGATTATTTATGTTGTTTTGTATGTTATAAAGTGTAATGTAACATTCATGTATATAATCTATTTTCCAATACTGCTAAATCGATCGGTCCTTCAGGAATTGATTCCTTGTAATCATGCTAATGTATTAAAATAATGCACCGACTCTTGGTAACTGGGGTCGGGGTGTTACAAATTACATATTCTACGAAAAATCTAATTTAGATCTCCTTAAAGGTGTATAATGTTAGTATTTTGGGAAGACCAAAACTTGATAAAGTGTATATAACAGTCTATAAGGGAAATTTTAGAGTTTTTTCAAGATATAGGGCTCAATGTTATATAATTATGTGAATTTGGAGGTCCCCTTTCATGCTTGAGGTGAGGGGTACTTTTGGAATGTTTTAAATGATAAAATTATAATGCATTCATTCTTATGAAAAATGACTCCATATTTCTAGTATTATTAATATAATATAAGATATTCTTTTAATCCCATTAAATAATATAATTTATAGATGTTTTGGGTAAATTTTAACCCGTATCATTTTTATTAAACATCAGTTAACCATTTTTTATTTTTACTGGAGTAATAATATTTTCAATATTAAATGGTTTTAATTATTAATTATAAAGACAAAATTGGACCATAAATGGCCATGTTATGAAATTTTCACCAATATTATATCAAAAATGTCTTCTTTAATGATTTTTATAATTTTTAATATAATTAATTAAATATTATTCTGATAAAATATCATTATTTCCAATTTTGACCAAATTAATATAATTTGTCTTAAAAGACATAATTATAAAGTTTTAATGATAATATAATATATCAACACACTAATAAAATTTCAAATCCAACATTAAAATTTATTTAGAAAATTAAATTATTCAATCTTTTTAACTTTAATGTTATTAATAACCTTTAATTTTTTTCTTTTAATTTTATAAATACTAATTTGGATTTGTGAAATAATATAACGTAATAATATTCTAAAAATTATAATTAAAATTTCATATTGATTATAATTTTATTATTCACAATATGACAATTAAAATTTTTTCATAACTAATTTCTCACCTTTGTGAACACATAAATAAACTTTTAAACTAAGATTGAATTTTCTATACTTTATTAATTTAAATAATATATATGTTATTTTCATAGACATGTTTTGATTTAAAAACTAAATTTAGTGGCTACAGTGATAATGGTTGAATTTCCATCATCTAATATGTTTTCGGATGAAAAACTATGGCATTATTACTTATTTTCAATCATGATATACCTGATTTACCCTTCAATGAGGCGAAAAAATTTATTACATATACTATTCATATTGACTAAAAATAAAAGGGGTATATTAGAAAAAATTGAACCTCATGATTATAAATATAAAATTAATTTTATTTAGTTAAATACCTTTAATTTGGTAAAATTAACATCAAATTATGTGCTCAATACATGATGAAGAAGACTATTAAAAAAATTTACCATTTAAGCATAAAATTGGATTAATTCATAGACCATTTATTTTAAAAATATTCCATCAATATTAAAACATTTTATGGAATTTTTATAAATATATTTCATTATAATAATTCAATAACTGTGATTAATTTAATTTATTAAGATTCAAAAACATTTCATGACTGAAAACAATTTTTTCTTTATAAAATAACTCATTTTCATATAAAAATGTCTTTACACCGAATTGATAAATAAAATTTATTATAAGGAAGATAAATGATTTTTTATAATTTTAAGAGACATAATTTAAATTTGAATTGATTTTAAAAAAAATTGTAAATTTTTACATTATTAAAATGAAAATATAGTCTTTAATAGAAATCCGTATTAATTTTACTATTCATTGTAACATCATACTTTCAAAAACATTTTCAAAATTTAAACATCAGATAATTTAAAAACTATTAACTAAAAAATATTTTTTAAAATAACTTAGTAATTATATATAATCTTATTATAATATATTTCATATAAAATGTAATAATATCCATTTTTAAAAAAATGTTTTATGAATAAAATGGATTTTTTTAAAATTGATTTATTTTTTATTTATTATTAATTTGAAAATTTCTTTTGAGTGTGAAATGTGTCTTTTTCTCATAATGTACATAATCTTATTCATAACTTCTAATTAACAACTATGTTTTAATAGTCACATAATAAATAAATAATATATCGTGGCTCCATTAATCTGAGTGTTCTATGTAGCACATGTTTTAAATGGAATAATATTATTTAATGATATATATTATATATAGAAATAGGTGTTCTTGCTCTCCACAAATTTAATTAACTCTATCCCTGAAATTTTAAATTATGCAATGGTTTAAAATTTGAAAAGCATGTCATTGAAAACCAAAATCTCAACATTGTTAATAAAATATTACCTTGAAAGATTGAATATGAATAGTAAAGGTCTCCACAAAATGAGTTTTCCAGATAGTATCACATTAGTTGGAATGGAGAATATAGAAATGTAAGAGAAAATTGTCTCCCAATGACTAATGGAGGGTGATATAAAGCATGCTCAAAAGAGTGTTAATAAAAAATTCCATGAATTAGTTGTGGGTAAAAATACCATCAATTCAAAATAATTGATGGTTATATGAAACAAAATTTTTCTTTAGATAAATTTCATATAGTTGATGATTTCCTTTACCTTATATAAAATTAAAATAAGAAAAACTATTTACATGAAATGTATAATTTCATCCATTATTCAATTTCCCACAAAATCTATTATGTTGATCTAAATGATGAGTATTCAGGATGATTGTTTCATTCCTGGAGAACTAAATTAATCTACTAACATATAGAAAAAAGTTATAAAGATACGCCTTGTGAATGTAGGCATTGAATATGCCAAAAATAAATATTACAAGGTAATATAAATCCCATATCATTTAGACATTCATATAATGAAATAGAAAATTAATCTTCAATTCATTAATAATAACATCAAATATTTGGCTCAATAAATATTCTAACATACCAATTTACCCCAACAATGTCAACATTATATAATTTTTTATACTTAGTGTTTATGTTATAAAATTAAAAATACAACTTCATTAATTTAATTGCATTTGACCCAAATAATCATTCATGTTAACACAATTATTAATCATAAAGCTTACATATACCTCTCCCAAATAAAAAATATCTTAAATATCATTAATCCTTAAGAAAAATAACTATATAATAATTTAATGTAGTTATTTTCAATGAAACATATTATATCAAATATAGATTTTAACTAGAAAGAAAATCCTTAACATGGAAATTAAAATCTATGAAAACACCTAATTGTCAAATAATAGCTTTCAACAATCAATATTAACTGTATGCAAAGAAAATAATTGAACATATTTAACATGTAATAAAACTATATTCCAACCCTAAAAAATTTTTTTAAACCAAAATACAGTACTCTTTATAACACTCAATAAAAGTTTCAAATCATTTAAAAATCCCATAATAGAAAAAATTATAAGAGAGTGCTGATTACTTTGAACTTATCATAAAAATTATAATTATAAGCCCATGATGGAATCCAAACCTATCCTGATTACCTCACATGAAAACATATATGATTCCAAAAATATTACATAATTTTAATTCCCTAAAAAAGAAATTAAACTATTTAATATATTTCATAAATTAAAAAATGAAATAAGCATTATTAATGATGACCTAAACTACTTTTTATTCAAATAATCATTTATTGGTCACCAGTTATGTAATTTTAAATATTTTCTTTATCCAATTTAACCATTATTAACAAGTTAACTCAAACATATTATGGTTTTTATTTTTCATTAAACATGTTTTCTCCAAAAATATCACCTTACTAATATATAAATTTTAATGACCTGGAAATTCTGTGGATTTTTTTTCTTAAATACATGGGAATTTTACTAGTCTACAAAATCTAAAAGCACATGATTCTGAGGCCCGGGGTACTCAGAATCAATTTATGAAATTCTTTTCCAGTATATTCAGTAAACATATGAGTGGGTTTTTAAAACTTTTGAACCGTTTCTTGGAATTGAAATTCGAGGACACCGTTGAACTCACATCACTGATATTCGCTTAAAGAGACTTTCACTTCGACGGTAGTGGATGGAGAATAGATGTTAGTTTTTGGGTTTTCCTATAAAATAATAAAATAAAGCGATCATCACTTTATTTATATTTGAGCCTCCATGAGGGTGTTTGGAGGTGGGTCCCATTGGATCTATAACCTCCCATGTGAGGTTAATGTGGTGGGCACCACCCGAGACTACATAACCTCCCATTTTGAATAATTAGGGTGGGGACCACCCGATCCCTATTATATGGGAGGAGAGGAAAACCTCTCAACCCCATCTTTAATGTGGAGGATCCCCATGAGCTTCCTCAGCATTAATGTTTCCAACACACCAAATTAATGGATCCAAATCGTCCTCTCTCTTTTTAATGTCCCAACCAAGTGTTTAGATTTCTTTTTAATTCATTCCAATGAGATAATAGATATTATAATCTATTATTTGGAAAAACCTTTCACTTGGGTGTTTTGAGAGGAAAATTATTAGGAGAAAGCTCCCAACGAAGAACGAATAACGAAGAATGCCTTTGACTACGAAGAAAGCCGACCTTCTTCTACTTATTCCTAGGAGCTTCTACTAATGTGGGATTTCTTCGACGACCGATATCCCTCCTCATCATCGTCAATGAGCTGATGAATGATTTCAGAATTGGAAGTGGGCGGCGGACGTAACGAATGACGATCACTATTTTCTTCTTCCCGAGACTTCACCGGCAATAAATGAACAAAGGTAGGGGTTAATTTGACTAATATTACCTTCCTTTTTCTTCAGTTGGAAAGGAATCGTTGAGGAGGTTGTGAAACAATTGAAGTTCGTTTTTTTACTTCTTGTTGAGCCAAATGTTACCATCCTTAATGCAGAGGGTGCGGGGAAAACCAACATTGCCTGACCCCTTTGTCATTCATGTTTGTGATTATCTTCAACATGGCGACATAACAATGATGAAGTGTTGAAGGTGTGGAAGGAAACAGCCAAAGGTCGCGCTTCCCACGGCCTCCATGAGCTGTGATGCGCCCTGGCCTGCCCGGCCACCCGCCGGCCCGCCTTCCAGCTTGGCTGTGCCCTACCCGGCCGCCACACGGTCTACCTGGCCACCCGCTGGCCTGCCTGCCATCTTGCCCGGCCTCATCCAATCCTACCCGGCCGCCATCTATACCACCTGCAAGCCTGCCCAGCCACCTACCGGCTTTCCCGGCAACCCGTTGTCCCGCCTGCTGGCCTGCCCAACCGTCTCCCAGCTCCCGGCCGCCCGGCCACCCGAGCGGCCACCCGACCGAACCGGCACCCTGGCCGCGCTAGCCTCACAATCCGCTTGCAGTCCCCCTCGTGGTGCTCGGGCTGAACTGGCCTAGCCATGCCCATCAGGATGAGTCGCGTCGGGCCACACCCTCACGGTGCTTCAGGCCGAACTGCCCACGCGTCCAGCTGGGATGGGCCCAGTAGGCCCAGAAGAACATAACAGGTTGGACCACCGAATGTGTCTATCCAGACCCAACAGGTCTGACCGAGTCGACCCAGACCGGGTCAGCCCAGACCGGTTCGGATCGGGTCAGTTCGACCCGGTCATATCGGGCCCAGACCCACTACTGACCCTTTACTTTCTCTGGTCATATCTCTGGCACCAGATGACCATTTGACGAACCATCAACGGGGAAGGTATTTTTCTAGTGTGACTGTACCTTTGACTATTCCCCACTAGAGTTCAAGGTAATGTTGAGATACTTTTAGGTTGGATTGTGCACGAATTCAACCCGGACCCCGGGACTGAATGGCTAATAACTCGCAGGTCGGGTGTCTGATTGACATGTCGTCTATTGCTTTGACACCCTTATGACATGGCGAACCATTGAGATACTTCTACATGAATATTTTTGATAGTTGTAGTATCTACCAGTAGCTCGTTAAGAGGATCCTTCTAGAGATGAGCGAGTAGAGTGCAAAGACCTTGTAGCTGGCACATACCTGACGACTAATAACTGATTTGACTCGGAGTGACTCTACTAGCATAGTGGGGAGTGACTTGGTGTCGCGGAAGACCCACAGTGGGGAGCGCCTTGGTTTCACAGTAGTCCCATGATACTCGACAAGAGGAGTACCTCAGTAGGCTATGAGGGGGAGTTCCTTGGTGACGCGGCAGACCCACGGTGGGGAGCACCTTGGTGACACAGCAGACCAACAGTACTCGACAGGAGGAGTAACTCAGCAGTCCAAGGATAGTGGGAAGCGCCTTGGTGTCACGGAATGCCCACTTTACTCGACATAGTAGGAGTTCTCCAGCAGTCGTGGTTATGATAATGTGAATAAAACCATGGTTGAGCTGAATCAGTAACTTTTGTGTTTACCCCATGATTGAGATGGATTACTTAATAACTTATGTATATGTATTGGAATATACATTAGTAGGGTTATCTATTGATTTCATACCTTATGGTTTATCCTTGTTGGTTTTGTGAGACCTTGAGGGTCTTGGGGTCCCTACTAAGTATCATTATACTCACCCCTTCATGGGTTATGTCCACAACTTGTTGTGTTGGATGCAGAAAAAAAACATCGCTGACCGAGGAAAAGTATACCAAGACTGGACGGTTCTTGGAGGTGGAACACACGGCGTGACAGTACACGGAGGAGACGGATGGACGTGGAGGGCTATGGAGGCTATCGGTTCATAACCTTTAGGTAGGATTTCCCTGTGGATGATCCCGGAGTCGTTTTCCCTTTTTCTTGTAATTGTACATTCTGTTTCCTTATACATTATAGTTGGGATTGTATTTCCATCCCCTTTTTACTTTTTAGCACTCCTTTCGGTATACAGTTTTATTTAGTGTTTTGTTTCCAGCTCGTACTCTATTGTCTGCATTTTCTAGTTGTAAAGGCAATGCCTTCTGAGATTAGGGATTTACACCATTGGTGCCAGTCGCCAGCCCCTGCACTATGGAAGGCGGGCTTGGGGTAGTCAAGACACTAGCCCTAGGGGTGGGGTCGTGAAAAAATTGTATCAGAGGAGTAGGTTCTATGGCCGAACTTAAGACTCTGATATTTTCTCTGATGCAATAGGGTTAAGGGTACTAAGTGTGGTTTTCAGTTCAGGGTGTCAATTGTTCGTGCGACGGCCGACGTATCCATACACCAGGACTCTGACTACTAATTTCTGACTCAGTGCATGAAAACACTGATTTTGTGTGTGTTTTAAAAAGTTTTCTTTAAGTAAGCTCAACCAGGTCATCTCCCCATGTATAATCGTTGACCATGTCACATCTGTTTCTTTCAGGATACCTCCCTGCGGACGACCAGCGAGAGTACCAAGAGATGTACGTGCAGATAGCCCACCGAGTGATGAGACCTTGGTGAAGGGCCCTCTTCCAGCGAAGACAATAGTGGTACCTCTACCCGTCGATCCACCGATGCCACCAGCCCCTGCAGCAGATGATGCATGCCACTTGAGCGCATTGCACTAGTCCCAGTGCTAGAGGCTGCCTTGGTTCAGGGGAGAGACGAACCTGCAGGCAGCTGAGGATTGGATGGAGGCTGTGGTGAGAGTCTTCATACTGGTAGGGACACCAGCTAACCATATGGTGATCCTTGCCATGATTCTTCTTCTAGAAGTAGCAGGCAGATGGTGGAGCCTAATGCTCCAGGTGAATGACGAGGCAAAAATACTCTGGACAGACTTCGAGTGCCTGTTTTGGGCAGAGTTTGTCCTAGACACCCTATGTGCAGTGTGGATACAGTAGCTACTTCACCTATAGCAGGGCAGCATGATGGTGGCAGAGTACTAAGAGAGGTTCACCAACCTCTCGTACAACTCCACAGATATATTACGGTACCCATTCTTTGGGCTATAGACCATCAAACATGGGAAAATGTGATAGATTAGGGATTCGATGATCTCCCTCAGCATCCCGACACATGAAGGGGTGTTGGAGCGAGCCCTCTTAGTGGAGAGTTTCCTTACTTAGTATTCTCCAGCGGTGAGACCCACTATTGGTCAATATGCAGCGGAGTCTTTAGTACCTGGAAGTAGACAGATGTTGCAGAGGTCCAAGAGGACCAGACCTAAAGGTGTATGAGGACATGACTCGGGATCAGTTGTGCGGGGCACTTGAGGCAGAGACATACAATCCAGGAGCGGACAGTGTTACACATGTGGTGGGTAGGGTCACATGGCTCGTGACTATCTGACCCGTCGTTCGAATGATCAGAAGATAATAGATGGACCTTCTAGATAGAGTAAAAGTTTCAATCGAGCCAGTCCGTAGGGAGCAGGTAGACGTGGAAGAGGAGCTGGTCATGCAGCTAGTGGTTGGTGACGTTTCGTGGTTTTTCCACCACCGCCACCAGGAGGTCCACCCTGACCACAGGGAGTAGGTGGATAGATGAGATCATAGCTCCAGGCAGCTGAGGTATACAATCATGGTTCTCTGAAGATGATTCAAGGTACGGTCTATGTCTACTCTACCTTAGCTACAGTTCTTATAAACATAGGTTTCAGCCACTCTTTCATTGCCACCACCCTCATTCAGAGCTCGGAGATTTCAACGGATCCGTTGGCTCGATACTTATGTCTATAGACCCCTACGGGAGCAAACTCAACGATTATGAACTGGTGCCGATAGTGTGGGCTTACTCTAGGAGGCGAGATCTTTGGCTGAGATCTCCTCGTAGTGGCATTGAGGCCTTACGACGTCATCTTAGGTATGGACAAGTTATTTATAGTCCATGCTCATATTGACTATATTAGGAACATAGTGTGGTGTGTCCCTACGGATGGGACCAGTTTCACCTTCACCGGTGATAATAAAGCCTTTTCAGCATAGGATGGACTTACTCGGAGGAGGGTGCAGCTGATCACTAATCATTTGGCCTACCTTACCCTCAGAGTAGTTGATGTTGAGAGTCTGAGCTTTCCTGTAGTGGTGGACTAGTACACTGATGTTTTCCATGATGATGTTACAGGACTAACTATTTGCAGAGAGGTGGACGTCTATATTGACATGTACCCCGGGACGGCACAAATATCTACACCAGCATATCGGATGGCTCCTGCAGAGCTTTGTGAGCTGTGGGTACAGCTACAATACTTGGAAGAGAAGGGATTCATCCGGCCCAGTGTTTCTCACTGGGCAGCCCTGATTCTGTTCGCCATGAAGGTGGATAGAAGTTTGAGGCTTTTTGTCGACTACCTTCACCGGAACCCGGTGACCGTGAAGAAAAAGTACCAACTCCAGAGGATTGAATACCTCTTTGATCATCTGAAGGGAGCACAGTGGTTCTCGAAGATAGACCTCAGATCAGGCTATCATCAGCTCAGAGTTCAAGATGAGAATATGCAGAAGACGACCTTCAGATGTCAGTACGACCACTATGTGTTCTTGGTTATGCCTTCGGTGTAACCAACACTCCAGCAGTGTTCATGGGACTCATGAATAGGATTTTCCAGCCATACCTCAATCACTTTTTCATAGACTTCATCGACAAAATTCTGATCTACTCAACTACTAAGGAGTTGCATTCTTATCACTTGTGGGTAGTACTGGATACACTTCGAGAGCACCAAATTTATGTTAAGCTCTCAAAGTGCTAGTTTTAGATTCAATAGTTTCACTTCTCAGTACATGTCATCGTGGAGGCTGGAGTTGCAGTGGATCCAGTGATGATTGAGACTGTACATGCTTGGGGGCCACCCAGGAGTGTGATGAAGATACGATGTTTCTTGGGTTTGGTTGGTTACTACTGGAGGATTGTTCCAGACTTCTCCAGAGTTTTAGCACCACTATCATCCTTTACGAAGAAGGAGAAACCCTTCATGTGGTCAGAGAGATGCCATTAGATCTTTTAGGATCTGAGGGAGAGGCTGACTAGTACCCCAATCTTGAGGCTTCTAGAGGAATGTGTTAGGTACGTAGTCTACTGCGATGCATCAGGGACCAGACTCATGTGTGTCCTGATACAGAAAAGGGAAGTGATCGCGTATGTTTCTCGGTAGCTGAGACAACATGAGAAGAACTATTCTTCCCATGACCTAGAGTTATCAGCAGTGGTCTTCGCCTTGAAGATGTGGTGACGCTATCTGATGGGCGAATTTTTTATCATATACTCTGATCACAAGAGTCTCAGGTATATCTTCTATCAGAAATAAATGAACCTGTGACAGTGGTTATGTCTTTAGTTACTCCAAAACTATGACATCGAGATAGTATATACTTCTAGAAAGGGGAACATTATAGTAGATGCACTCATCAGGAGATCTGATATACAGCTTCTAGGTGAGGCGATGGAGAAGCTGGCTTCTTTGCAAATATCATTTGTGGATAGAGGTGGAGAAGTTTTCCTTCAGTCCCTTACAGTCACTCCCCCACTTCATTAGCGAGTCAGGGAGGCACAACATGGGGATGCTGATTGTGATACACGACGTGCTCACATATCCATAGGTCAGGGACCGGATGGATTTTCTAACGGTGGGGAGTACTTTATCCTCTTCAGAGGATGTTCTATTGTACATGTGTCACTTCATGAGGAATTTTTGAAGGAGTTCCACACATCCCCTTTAGCGGTACATCCAGGAGGGGTGATGATGTATCAGGGCCTTTGATGATAGCACTGGTGTCCGGGAATGAATAAGGCATTTGTGTAGTTTGTCTCTCGGTGCCTCCCTTGTCAGCAAGTTAAAGAAGAGCACTAGGTATCAGTAGGCTTGGTTCATCCTTTAGAGGTCCCAGAGTGGAAGTGGGATGGGATATCCATGTACTTCATGACAGCACTTCCATATACATCCAGTGCTCATGACTTGATTTGGGTGGTCTTGGATTGACTCACAAAGTCAGCCCACTTCCAACCGATCTGAGAGCAGGGTTCAGTAGAGAGATTGGTACACCTCTATCTGTAGGATATTATGCGGATACATGGTGTAACTTCTACTATTGTCTCCTATCGTGATGAATGGTTTACTTGTAGTTATAGAAGGGGTTGCTGGAGGCTTTCGGGATGCAGCTTCATCTGAACACCACCCTCCATCCTCAAACATATAAAAAGATTGAGCGGACCATTCAAACCCTCGATTGTGTGCTTGTGTCCTCAAATTAATTCGTAGCTGGGATTATCACTTACCTTTGGTGGAGTTTTCATAAAAAAATATCTGTCACTCCACCATATTGATGGTACCTTTTGAGAGGTTATACAGAAGACCTTACAGATCACCGTTGTGTTGGACTAACCCTGGGGAGTAAGCACGAGTGGGACTAGAGATGCTACGAGCTAACATGGAGAAGGTGCAGATCATCCAGGAGTAGATGAAGACTGCACAGAGCAGACAGAATTCATATGATGACACGAGACGGAGACCTCAGGAATTTGAGGATGGCGACCATGTCTTTCTATGTGTCTCACCTCGACGAGGACTATAGATATTTGGCCAAGACGATAGGTTATCTCCGAGATTCATCGGCCCTTTTAAGGTCCTCAGCAGAGTTGGTGAGGTAGACTACCACTTAGCTCTTGTAACTTAGTTGCATTGGGTGCACAACATCTTCCACATATCTCAGCTGAGGAGATACATTCATTACCCTACTTACATCATCATCCATAGAAATCTAGACATTGACGATGGGCCGACATTCACGAAATTCTAGTGGAGATTGAGGATCGACTGGAGCAGGTCCTACATGGATGGTTGATACCTCTTATGCACGTTCACTGACAGAAAAGGAACCACCAAGAGAGCATGTGGGAGTGGGAGGGTCAGATTCATGTTCAGTACCCCCACTTGTTCCCTTAGTTCATGTTGTAGCTTATGGAGATGTAAATCCCTAAGGAGGGGAGATTGTAAAGACCCATAAGTTCTGTGGAAATTTTTTTATCTTAAATACATGGGTATTTTAGAGAGTCTGTGAAAACTGACGGTGCATGATTCTGAGGCCTGGTGTGCCCGGCATCAATTTCTAAAGATCTGTTCAGGTACATTCATTAAATGTATGAGAAGGTTTTAAATCTTTTGAACCGGTGCTCGGAATTGAAATCTGAGGACATCGTTGAACTCACAGCGCCGGTATTCCCTTAAGGAGACTTTCACTTCGACAGAATTGAGTCGAGAATAAATGTTAGTTATTCGGTTTTGTGGAAAATAATTAAATAAAGTGAGATACATTTTATTTTTATTCAAGCCGCCATGTGGGTGTTTGGAGGTGGGTCCCACTAGATCTATAACCTCCCATTTGAGGTTAATGTGGTGGGAACCACCCAAGACCCCATAACCTCCCATTTTGAATAATAGGGGCAGGGACCACCCGATACCTATTAAATGTGAGGAGAGGAAAACATCTCAACCCCCTATTTAATGTGGAGGAGCCTTTTTAGATTCCTCCACATTAATATTTCCAACACACCAAATTAATGGAGCCAAATACTCCATTCTTTTTTTAATGTTCCAACCAAGTGTTTAGTTTTCTTTTGAATTCTTACCAAAGAGATAATAGATATTATAATCTATTATTTGGCATAACCTCTCACATGGGTGTTTTGAGCGGAAGATTATTGGGAGAAAGCTCCCAATGAAGAATGAAGAAAAAGGAAAGAATAATGAAGAACGAAGAATGCCATCGACTACGAAGAACGTTGACTTTATTCAACTCTGTCCAAGGAGCTTCTACCAACGTGGGATGTTTTCGAATACTGATATCCATCCACATCATCATCAACGAGCTGATGCATGAACTCATTATTGGAAGTGTGCGGTGGATGTGACGAATGACGATCACCTTCGTCTTCATCTCACGACTTCATAGTTGATAAACAAACAATGGTAGGCAGTTAATTTGAGTAATATTACCTTCCTTATTATATTCTTTGCAAGAAAAGGAATCATTGCGGATGTTGTGAAATAATATTTGTTCAATTTTTTACTTCATGATGAGCCAAATGATAACATCCTTAATGTAGAGGGTGCAGGGCCAAACCAACATGGCCCGACCCCTCCGCCATTCTTCTTTATGATGATCTTAGGCATGTAGATGTAACAATGAAGTAGCATTGAGGGCGACGAAGGCAAAATTTAAAGGTCACACTTCCCACGGCCTTCGTGATCCATGCCATACCTCGGAATTCCCGATGGCATGCTTTCCCACCTGCGGGTCGTTCGAACCACCTCCCAGCCTTCCCGGTAGCGCGCTGGCCTGGCCGCGCCCTACCCGACCACCCCCCAGCCGGCCAGACCACCCGCTGGCCTACCTACCTGCCTTCTCGACCGCCTCCTGGCCTGACCGACTGCCCGTTGTCCCACCTTATGACCTACTCGGCCGCCTCTTGGCCTAACATGCCACCTGCTAGCCCGCCTGCCAGCCTGCCCGGCCACCTCCCTACTCCCTGTCGCCCGGCCTCCCGAGCTGCCACCCAACTGATCCAGATCCCTAGCCCCACTGGCCTCTCGAGCCAGCCCATGGCCCCCCTCATGGAACCATGGCCAAACTGGCCCGGCTGTGCCGGGCAACACCCTTGCGGCAATTCAGGCCGAACCGCCCACGTGGCTTGCTGGGCTGGGACCAACGTGCTGGGCCGAACCTAATAGGTTGGCATGCCTAATGGGTCGGGCCAGACCCAACAAGTCTGACCGGGTTGACCCAGACCAAGTTTTCCTAGACTGGGTCAGACCTGGTAGCTCAGACCAAGTCGGACCGGTCCTCAGCCCACTACCGACCCTTTACTTTATTTGGCCATATCATTGGCACTGGACGACCGTTTGACGAACTGTTAGCGGTGCCGGTATTCATCGAGCTTGACTGTCCCATTGAGTATACCACTTTGGAGTTCATGGTAAAGTTGAGATACGGTCAGGTTGGATCGTGTACCAATCCAACTGGACCCCTGGGACTAAAAGGATAATAACTCACAAATTGGGCATCTAAGTGATGCATTGTCTATTGCGTTGAGACCCCTATGATATGGAAGACCTTTGAGATACTTCTACATGCGACTTCATGATAGTTGGAGTATCTACCAGTAGCTCATGGTGAGGATCCTCCTAGAGGCGAGCGAGCAGAGTGTGGAGACCTACTATTTGGTTGAGACCTGATGACTACTGATCGATTCGACTTTAAGGGACTCGACTAGCCTAGTGGGGAGCGCCTTGGTGTCACGGTAGACCAATAGTGGTGATATCCTTAGTGTTGTGGCAGACACACAGTACTCAACAGGAGGAGTAACTCAGCAGGATACGTGGGGGAGCGCCTTGGTGAAGGGGCAGACCACGGTGGGGAGCGCCTTGGTGATGCATCAGACCCACGGTGCTCAATAGGAGGAGTACCTCAGAATTCCAAGGTTAGTGGGAAGCACCTTGGTCTCACGGCAGGCCCATTGTACTCGACAGAGGAGGAGTTCTCCAAAAGCCATTGTTTCGATAATGTGAATAATATCCTGGTTGAGCTGAGTCAGTAACTTTTGATTTTACATCATGATTGAGATAAATTACTTAATAACTTAGGTATATGTATGGGAATATACCTATGTAGGGTTATCTATTGATTTCATACCTTGTGGTTTATCCTTGTTAGTTTTCGGAGACCTTGAGGGTCTCAGGGTCCCTACTGAGTATCAATATAATCACTCCTTCATGAGCTATGCCTTCACCTCGTTGTGTTGGATACAGATGATGGACAATGTTGACCGAGGCTGTGTGTAGCAGGACTGGACAACACAAGGAGGTGGACCACGCGATGTGACAGTACACAGAGGAGACGGACAGACGTGGAGTGTTGTGGAGGTTATATATACCTACCATTCATGTAGGATTTCCTGGTGGACGATCCAGGAGCCTTTTTCCCATTTTTCAAGTACTTGTACTTTTAATTTCTTTTTACTTTACAGTTGGGCTTTTATTTACGGCCACTTTTCAATTTTCAGAACTTCTTTTTTAATACATTTTTATTTAGTGTTTTGTTCCATCTCATATTCTATTATGTGAGTTTTCAAGTTGTAAAGGAAATGCCTTCCTAGTTTATGGATTTGTGCCTTTGTTTCTACACTCTAGCCCCTGGCCTATGGAAGGCTGGCTTGGGGTAGTCACGGAACAGGCCTCGGGGGTCGGGTCGGGAGATAAATTTTCTTAGTTATAAGTACCATTCCAAACATGACTTCAAATTCATAAATAAAAACTACCACTAAAAAATAATTGCATGATTCTTGATTTTTATAACATGAATATCATTATTATAACACATATACAATAAAAGTCTTGATTAAAAATACATAAAAACTTCATTCATCCCACATTATTAGTATTAATTTAATTAGGCCTTATTATCTTATTCCCCAATACACCTTTCCTACAATATAAAATATGAATCATGTTATAAGATTCATTAACATACATTTAATCGTAAGATATACTTTGTATATAATAAATATGGCTAAAATATTTCATACCTTTTAAACATTATTTTTAGTCTCTTCATTATCATCAGTAAACCCATTTCACATATAACATTGATGACTATCTTTTTGAGATTTCCCCCTTTGACATTTCATTTCATAATTCTTGTACATTCTATATTTAAAACAATCAGCCATTTTGGATATCATATGAATATCATTGTTCAAATCCATTTAATTAACTAAACAATTAATTTTTCATTAGAAATTTCTTATATTTTTACTTATTTTCCACAATCAAAAAATTTTATTGTTCCTTTAATATAGTAATTTGGGTGCCTCATCCCACATTCTAGACATTTCAAAATATGAATCTTCATTCCTCCATAGAAATTATGAATCTCCATATTTCTCTTATTAATAATCTTAGTAAATTTCCTAATATTATAGTTTTTAAACATATTATGAGATAACTTATCATGCATAATCACATGTTTTTACATTCCATATCTTATATTAATATTTTTAATTGGTGTAGAGTCAATAAATTTTCTATTACATTAAATATCGACATGATTCATTAATGTTATATCCTATTACTAAATCAAAAAAAGAATGGTTTGGGAAAAAATAATCATAGTGAAAAACGACATAATCATGAAAAATATATTAACATATTTCTAAATTATGGAACTTCCAATTTAGTATATGAAACTATAGGTTTGGACATCGTTATCTATGATAATTAAAAAACATTATTATATTATTTTCTAAATATATTTATACATAAGGTTGTCACTAATCTTTTCACATCCAGGTTTTCAATGGATAATCGGGCTTTCTCTGATACCAACTATTATGACCCATAATTTTAATACATAGATATTAAATCATAAGAGTGGAATATTCATTAAAAAATATTTTTATGAATGAAAAAATAATTATGTATCGTATCTTTGGAAAATTAAATTTAAAAAAATTGTTCATAAAATATATACATTGTCTCCCTCTTATTTATATATAAAAAGAATACTTCATGGAATATCATACTTAATACATTTCTTTATATCATTGGGAAAGTAAACATAATAAATGTGTCAGATCAAATTATCATTAATGGAAAACTAGCGATATCAATTCTTAAATAAATATAACATTAACAAAAGTGTATAAGAACATAATCTTAAACAATCCCTATAAACAATGGTAATTTAACACAAAATCCTACATGTTGGGTAGATATGGAATCATAAAATAAATTAATGAAATAAAATTATATGGATATCTTGATTCCCTAATATCATGAAATTAAACATAATATACATTTTTTGGAAGTATTTACACTGCAAAAAAATTAGTAGAGAATATGGTGTGTTTCCCACAAAAATAAAAGTGATACAAAATTTCCTTACATGATTTAGTAACATGGGAATCATAACCCCCCATAAAATAATATTAAATGAAACATGAAAAATGATTATGATAAATACATTCATGATTTAAAATTTCAATGGGGCTCAATATAATTCTTATAAAAGAAAATACGTGAATAACATAACATTTGTCCCACAAAAAACAATTTGAGGAAATAATCAATTACCTCATGTCCAATTTCATTTATAAATTTCCTAAAATACATCAAAATAAATAGAGGATTATTAAATATAATATGAAAAAACCAAATTCATATATATTAATCAATATATTATTTAATTTTACACCATTATAGCCAATTTATTACTAATTCATTATTAAAATCGCTATTATTGGTGATAATCACTTCATTTTTTATTTAAGTTTTGGATTGGTAGTTTCAATCCTTATAAATTGATAATATATACATAGTTTACAAAACTTTAATCATGTGACAAATTTCATGTATATTCAATATATATTTAATTATTTTCATCCATAAATTTTTGATATAGATAAGTGAATTATATCATTCATGGAGAAAGTTGGTCATACATACGGATGATCACTTTTTTATTTTTTCAAAGAATTGATTAAAGGAAATGTAAATATTAATTCAAAAATATAGGACCATTATTATAAAATATATATTATATATATTCACCAAATTATTCCTAATTTTCATCCATGTAGAATATAAATGATAAATGATTCACATTGATTCACAATGGTGGTATTTCATACATACATGAGAACAAAATTATAATTTACCCAAGGATTGGATGGTAAGTATGTGGATGTTATATAAAAAATCATTAAATATAACTATTTCAATAATACCATATATAAATATTAAAACCATCATAAAAATCATCAATAATATATGGTGATGAAAAAATAATTATATTGAAACGTGTATACATTTATCCATACATATGCATTAGCGATACATTCACTTATTATTTGATAAGAATGATGTTTTATAATTGAGTTTTTTTATGAATAATAACATTTAATGTTAATTAGGATACTGAATATTTTATTATATATTAAATACAAATTATTTTTATGATGCAAATTATACTAGAAATGAAACTGATCAGTTAAGTAAATAAAATCAACTTTAAAACGACTCCTTACGATCTCCATGAAATATATATAGGGTATTACTTTCTGGAATATTTGATCATATATAATATTTATTGGTATTTTTATATGAAAACATTTTAGTGTTTTATGGAGATATATAAATCAACGTGGTGTAATGAAGTGAGGGAAGTGGTTTCCTTTTATAATTGTGGCGAGAGTCATTTTTGAAATGTCTCCAAATATTAAATTATAATAAATTCTTTTTCAAGGAAAAATTCCCTTAAATGTCTAGGTATTAAATATTATGGTAAATTATATTAGTAATACCATAAACACAAATAATTTTTATAGATTTATGTGTCATTTAAAACCTTATCTTTATGATTAAGCATTAGTTAACGAAATTAAATTATCACTCTAATATCAATTATCCAACAATACTTGGTTTAATGTTACATATATTACATGATAATTAGATCATATGTAAATAATTTACAAAATTTTAAACACTATTGTATCCCATTTATCTTATAACAATAATTTAATGATTTTTAAATTTTTTAAACAAATATAATTTTGGTAAGATATAACTATGGACCATTTCAATACTATTCATTTAATATTAAATTATATACATCAAGATAATTTTTTAATTCGAATATAAACTTTTAATACGACTACTATATTTCATATAGTACTATAAAATGTGTGTAATACTCTATATTTTTCAATTTATATAACTTTTAATATTTTAAAAATCATTTATTTTGTTTTTCTTATAATTGATGAAAAATTGATTTGGAATTCTGTTAGACTTTAAGGTAATTATATAAAACCCAAAAATTATAAATAAATTAGAAAAATGAATATAATTTAATTATTAAAAAAGTTTATATTGTTATTTTTTCATAAATATTAGTTTCTTTTTGGGAATTCAAAATGGTTAGTCAGAACGTAGAGAGTGATATTTTGTACGCTAATTTATTTTGATACAAAAAAAGTCATTATTCTTGTATAAGTTCCAATTAAATTAATCAATATTGATATTATGGTTGTATGGTTGATTTAAAATTATTAAATCACAATTAGGATGAAAATTTTAGTCCATATCACTTATTTATTATATATATTTCCCAGATTTATCCATTATGTAGGTGATAATATTTACCATAATTACCATTCTTATTGACAAAACATATATGGGTTATTTTTACCAAATTTGAACCTACTAAAAATAAAAATAAAATTAATTTTATCTAATTATGTTCATATATACATTAGATGACACATTTAAAATAACATGGGAAATTCTGATGAAAACTGATTTTAGAAAGAAAAAAAATAGCATAGAACTAGATTAAATTTTATCTTAGGAATTTTAATTTTATAAGATGGATATAAAGACATTTTATAAAATATATTATAAAAACCCATTTCTAAAATAATTAAAAACAATTATTAATCAAATTTCTTAAGATAAATTTATATAGTATGTGCATAAAAAAATTTGAAAGATTTCTTTTTATGTTTAAAAATAATTTTTTACAAAATTAAAACATAAAATTTATACCAATGAACAAAATTGGTATTTTTAAATATTTAAGATAACTATTTTTACATTAAAACTAAATTATCAAAATTGTATATTTATACAAGCCATATATTAAAATATATTTTTTCAATAAACATCGGTATATTTTTAAAATTCATTGAGAAATCATACTCTTTAGAAAATTCACAACAAAATCATCTAAAACTAATTTTAAAATTATGAATTAAAAAATTATATATTTTTTTAAAATATAATTTATAAAATTTACCAAAATTAAATATACAATTCTTCTCATTGAAATTATTAAACCCCATTTTAAATAAAACATGTTTTCAAAAAATAAAAAGACTTTAATATAAATTGAGTCAATATATCATAAGAATTAATTGGGATTTTTATTTTTAACTATAAAGTTTTATTTATTTCATAATTTAGTTTAGACTATTAATACCCACCAATTTTAATGGTGGGGTTATAATAGTATCATACTATTTTAATTATATATCTTGGACCATTTAAACTCATGATTTTACATAGCTCATGCTACTAAAGAAGTAAAATTATTCCAAGAGAAATATTTTATTATATATTTGGTTGTTTCATAGAATTACCTACAAAAGTGATATTCTAACATCCTTTTAAAAATTATGGCATGATTTGATGTTTAAGAGTTTTAAATTGGTTAGTAGGGTGTCAGAGAAAATTTTGAGTTTTCTCCAGAACCTGATATGGGAATAACATATGGGAAACATTCTTTATTTGAATATGATTCATGACCTGAATAATTCTCTAGGAATATAAAATTAATTCCGTTTATATTGTGAAAAAGTATCAAGGTAGGAAACCTTATAATGTTATAAAATAACAAATCATGAATTGTTTGATGAGGTTATGGATTTTTCACATATATGAAACTCATGGGATTCACACTGTGAATATTATATTAATTATATAAATTATTTTGGAGGTATTTTGATTTATGTTTTATAGGAATGAATTCTAAATAATTCAGTGTAACAACCCGAGATTTTATGAAAAATATTCTTTTTATTTCACTAATGTCTTGTGTTGTACGCTACACCAAAAGGAGCTTGCACAACACGCATCCTTGACTTGCCTTGCATTACACGCAATCGCGACCTTCCACGACAGCGTGTGTTGTACGCAACACCGAGTTTCGCTAAACAACGATATGCTATTAAGATATTATTAAAACTAGCCGTTATGAATAGTAATAAACACTTTTTGAAATTTTGTAAATTTTATTTTTCAAAATGGAATTCATTTTTGGATTCGTAATATCGAAATTAGCTTAGGGTGAAATTTTGGTACTTTTCGGATAACTTTCATATTCTGATGAATAGTGAAAATTACTAAATTATAATTAAAAACAACTTTTTTAATCAAAATAATTAATAGTGATAAATTATTAATTTGAGTGGTTTTAAAGTATATTTAGAATATATTTTTACAATTTAATACAATGTTGGTCATTGGATGTAATTTCACATTTAAACCAGTTATAAACTAGTGTCAATCTTTTGATAATTATTATCTCTTAAAAACACGCTATTTGTTTTGACGACGAGAATTAATTTTTAAATTAGTTAATGCAACTGATATGTTTTGAATTTGGTAAAATAGACATCATTTTTGAGTTCATAATATCAAATATAGCTTAGGCCTAATTTTTGGTATTTTTCTGAAAACTTTCAATTTTTGATGAATAGTGAAACCACTAAGTGGTAGGTTAAAAACTGAATTTTTCATAAAACTTAATTTTACCGCTTCTGTGAATGGAATTTCGAAAATCCGACAGACACGGTTGATATCAGTAAGTAAAATGTGGTTCAATTAGATGAAAATAATTTTTGGTGAATAGTAACTTTTTACTTTTTTTACAGCGGTTAATAGTAAATAGGGTAACTAAGGGTAAATATGATATTAATATTACCCTAACACATGTCCTAATTCTATTGGACAAGTGTAATTCTACCAAAAACAAACTTAGGAATAAAATATGACCATTTAGGCCCACTTGGATTAGATTAGGACATTTATTATTAATTTATTTAAAGAAGGGTTAAAATAGTTAAAATCAAAGTTTAATAAGTAAATCATTTATAATATGGGGTTATACATAAGATAAATTCAATTGTAAATATTCATTAGAAATATAAAAAGAGTTCATACATGATGGTATTTTATTTGTAATTTTTAGAAATCAAATAATTTAATTTATTTATGACACAAAGATGATGCAGTAATTATCTTATTAATGAAATATTGACATAATTGATAATATAAATACCAAACTAAATGTAATTCAAGACTTTTTATGAATTCCACTAATTTTCTAGGTTACTATGATATATTAATGTTGATTTAATCAACTTGGTTCGAACATATAATTCTTTTATGACTTTCACAAAAATCATATATCAAATAGTGTCAAAATTGAAACAAAATAGTTTTTAAATCAAATATTATATTATTAATTGTTATTTTATTCCTAAAAATCTAAGGTTCGGCCAAATGACTTAGATAAGGATATATATATTAATAATAAACAATTTGGGGTTCTTTTGGCATGTTATAGTATGTTTATTAACCATATAGTGAAAGAAAACAAAAAGACATGGTAAAAGGTAAATTATTTAACTTAGAGTTAAATCTAATTGATAAGGTTAAATTAATACCCTAAACTTGTCTAAATCTTATTGGTTGATAGTATTTCGGCCCATCCCCACCTTATCTCCGAAATAAGACCCTTTGGAGCCATTATAAACCGATTTTGACTTTAATATAAAATAATATTTTGAGATATTCCTAAGGTGCCCCTCTCCTCCCTTATAAAAGGACACCTCCTCCCCCTCCTCCTCACACCAATTTGAGCACTCAAGCTCGGCCAAACCCTGCCAAAATCTCTTCTCCACTTCCCTAACAACATCCTAGAGGTTCTGGTATTCCTCAAAGACCAATTTTAGTGCCCTAAGAGGAGGTCTCAAAGAGGCGCTTCAAAGAAGAGGTAATTACCGTTACCAATTCTTTCATCTTTATTTCTTCTTCCACTTCTTCTTCTTAGGTTGTTTCATTATGAAGTAATAACATCAGTATCACTCATATACTGATATGTTATTATAAGTATGAAACAACTCTATTTCACCATCTATCCATCCTACGGAAAAAGAAATCACCGCGCGTGCGTACGTACGGAATACCGTCTCCACGTCGTGGTGTAATCTATTTTCCACCACCACCTTACATGGATGGGTATAATGGTGTAAAGAATAACTATACATAGTTATTACAACATCATATTGATTCTTATATATTGTATAATCCATTACAATTCAATTCAATATTTATGGAAATGATATCATCGCTCGTGCGTACGTACGGACTACCGTCTCCACGACGCGATGAGATTCATTCTCCATGTTAACCATTTAAGAATGATTATAAAGTATATATAAGAAATAATAATGAAATATATGACATTATAAAGCTACTGGATTTATGTATATATATATATATATATATGTATGTCATCTACTTACTTCCATTCAAGACAATAAGGAAAGGAAAACAGCGTTCATGCGTACGTACGGACTACCGTCTCCATGAACGGTGTTTTTCATTTCATTTATCTATCTATTATATATATATATATATACTGAATATATATGATATATAAATCTTATTTTATATTCTTGAAGTAAGTAAATCATGATATAAGTAATAATAATGTCAAGAACAACAAGTCAAAACACCTACGATAAATGAAACGATTTTACCCAAAACGCTTCTTTAACATGGAATTTACAAAAGAACGGGTAATATAATGTCATAAGTGAACCATATATGATATCATAACAATGAATATGATTCTGTAATAAGTCAATGACATTATTTAAATAATTATACAGGAGGTTCGGACACATACGAAGCAAATCAGACCTAAGGTAAGGGAAATATCACAATCTCATTTTTATCCGAGATTGTTTATTCGTAAGTATTTACTGGGGTGTATTTTATCATCCACATCCATGTTTCATCAATATGTAATATTATTTCCATCCACCTACAATTTTTTAAATCCATTTTTACCCTTCGGTGAGTTTTTAGTAATATCTATGAAAGGAATCTTTTGTCGTACGAGGTACTTTTTGACTTTTCCGACAAAAGTACAAAGAATGTTTTTTTAACTTATACGGCATGAATGGATTTTTAAAACATTATTTCCAAGAAACTTCCTTTACAAGTTTTCAATTTTATTCAACTTCTTTTATTTTAAAGTTGTATGACATGTTATGAAAGGAAAAATGTTTTTGACGAAGAAAGGATATTTTCCTCAAGAATGGAGTTCAAGTGTTTTATCAAAATTATTTTCCATCTAAGATAATAAAGGGTTCTATTTTTATCCCTATTATTACATTGATTTGATCATGTTGTGATGGAAATATTTTTATGAATTCCTTTATCTTATATGAATTGTTTTATGATGTCATGTTGTTTAAGAATCCCATTTTTATTACGTGGATTACGCTATGATGTATGGTTTATGATTATGTGGCACACATAAGAAAGGATTCATTATAAGATGGGTGGGACCTATATCTCCCTCCAATGCATTGGGTAAAGATTTTATATCTCATGAGATAGACATGGCTGGAATGGTAGGTTATACCGGTTCAGTGAAACAGGACTGAAACGAGGGTTACTCGATTCAGAAAGGGACTTTGTCCACTAAGATAGTCTTGGAAATGAGTCATGACTAACAAGAAATGATTCTCTATGATTATGTGTGTATTCCACAAAGTTCCATGTTTTATGTTATGATTATTGTGATTACATTTCACTGCCATAATTTATCCCATGTTAGGAAATTATTCTCTCTTTTGCAGGTTATGATTTCCAAAATGTTATGTTCTTATGAATATGATGTAATTGATATTTCTTTTGTTTACCCTTACTGAGCATTTGAGCTCACCCTTTTATGTTTTCTTTTCCCCAGGATATAAAGAAAGGTTTTAGGTAAAAAAAGGAAGATCTTTATGGGAGATGTTGAAGATCTTTCACCACGATTAGAAGATTATAGTCCGAGTTTCCAAAGACACTAAACTATTACGATCCTTATGTGTGTGTTTTTGTAATGTACTAAGTATTCTGCAAAAGTAATGTAAAGTCCATGTACGTCAAGCTTCGGGTCTCTACAGTTGGTATCAGAGGCAAAGGAGGTAGGAATGTATCCGATCCTTGGGAACTCTCACATGTGAGCGTTGGACGAAGCATGGCTCTCCGCCCAAGGGCTTCATGAGGAAATGGCTGCCACTGGGGATGGTGGTGTGTCCCGCCCAGGGGGTGTAGCCGCCCATGGAGTGCCCTGATAGATATCAATTATAGTCCACTGGAAGTAATTCCAGACCGCTACAGTTGGTATCAGAGGAAAGGTTTAGTCAACCTTTGGAAACTAGGATGCGAGAACTTTAGTGAGATCCCTAGAGATATTTCTAAGGTATGTCTAGGGATGTCCCTAAGGATAAGTATATGTATAGGTTATAGTACTAGAATTACTCTAACGATCATAGAATTAAACCTAAGATGTTAGATATTGAAGGTACTCCCCCTTTATTATGTTGTTTTCCCTAGCATGATTTTTGCCTCTCACACTATTCTTTTTGGGTTTTAGACGATGGATGGAACCCAAAGGAACCGTGTTGATCATTGCAATGGACAATGCAATGATTGCCCTCTTGAACAAACAAATGTTATGGGAGATGGAGTACAAAATATTATTGCTATACTTACACAAGCTATGAATCATTCTGGACTTCCAAATGAGCAAAGAAGGGAGCAATATTCTATTGAGTCCTTCATGAGGCAACGCCCACCTTCTTTCAGTGGGACTACCGATCCACTTGTTGCTGAACAATGGATCAGTACCACTGAAAAGATATTTTCAGTTCTTCAATGTTTTGAACATGATAAAGTCATCTTAGCAGTATATCGTTTGGAAGGTGAAGCTGATCAATGGTGGAATCTTATCAAGAATATGAGGCAAAGAGATGAAATTGAGTCCATGGAATGGGACGAGTTCAAGAACTTGTTTTTCAGTAAGTACTTCCCTCGTATTCTTCGAACAAAGATGGAAAAGGAGTTTCTTGAGCTGAAGCAGAAGGATGATGAATCTGTTGGTATATACGAAGAAAATTTTACAAGACTTGCAAGGTATGCATCTGGCATTATTATCCAACCTGAAAGTAAAGTTGATCGATTTTTCAGTGGCTTAAAACCAAGTCTTCTAAGGGAATTAGCTATAAGAGACTTCAGTAGCTATGAAGAAATTGTGAGTTGTTCTATCAAGGTAGAAATGGAAGTTGGTGTTACATATCCATCTCATGGTTTTGACAAGAAACGAAAGATGGAGTTCAAGGAGAAATCTCAGAATAATGGTGAAAAGAAGATGAATGTTTCCTTATGCACAAAGTGTGGAAAGAAGCATGGTGGAGATTGTCTTAAAGGGACTAGAAAATGTTTTAAGTGTGGAAAAGAAGGTCATCGAGCAGCTGAGTGTCGAAGTAATGGAAAAAGGGTTTCTAATGATGTGAATAAAGCAAACACTGCAGAGAACGCACCGCCAACACTTCAATGCTTCAAGTGCAAGGAAATGGGGCATTATGCTAATAATTTCCCTAATCCAAGGGTTAGTGATGATCAACATGAGCAACCACTGAAGGCAAAGGACAAAGGGAAATCACATGCGATCACTATTGGCAATGTTGAATATGACAACGATGTGGTGGAATGAATAATTGTTTATGTAATAGGAATCCAAAATAATGTTGTATCATGGAGTATTGGAATATTTATGTATTGGTCTATTGTGGTTTTTAATAATTTTATGGTACCAATAACCATGGAAAGTGATTGAGATATTTTTGGAAAAAGAATGATATGCACATAATGAAGGGAAAACGAGAAAATGAAATATTTTACAGTATTCATGAGCTCATGATTGATATAAGGACTAAGTGATATCATGGTTTGAGTATATAGAATTTTGAGGATTTTGGTAACTGCATTCATGTTTTCATTAAGGTTCAATGGGTATTCAAGAGAATACATGATTAAGGACTTTGAATGTCTGGAATGTGACCAGCAAAACATATCTTATGATATATGGGGATCAACGATGGTATTAAATATATGGTAATCATTTTCATTATGAGAGTGGACTGCAGTATTATGGATAAGCCTAAAGATTAGAATGGATTATGTTGGACATAAGTTAGTATTGTTTAAGGATAGAAGTTTTTTTCGATATTATTGATGGGATGTTATAGTAATATAGTTTTAGAAAAAGGACAACCTGCAGGACGGGCGACAGCCCATCGCGTCGGACAAGGCTGTAGGAATCGAACCCACAACCAAAGTGAGACTGGCCTTTATCGCCTACCACTGGAAGTCCCTGTTTAGTAGAAACTAGTTTTATTATATTAAGAAGTATGATATATGAAGTATGAGTCCATTTTAGGAACCATATATGATTAATCTCACTATAGACCGACTTATGTATATAATTTTTGCTAGCCTTTTGTTTGAGACAGATGGAATGACCCGTCGTTCTATCACATAATCTGCTAACACTTCATGAATAACAAATTCAACTTCATTTATTTAAGAGATGAAGTGGAAATTGTTCAAGGCACAAACAACAGTAATATTGTACCAAAATAAAGTAAGTATTTATTCTAATTCAAATTTTCAACTTTAGGGAAATGATCTTGAAAAACAAAAATGTTGTCCTAGTGATCTTATACCTGATGAATCAGATGGTACCTTATATCATCACAAATCTATGGATTTGTGATTACTGGCTTTTCTATAGCCATGTTCTCTACCACTCTCCATCAGAACATGATGGTTAGATTTCTCTTCCATATCCATATTTTTACCTATGTGGAAACCCAGCGATTAGTTTATTTGGGTAATCGTTACATTTCATACTTTAGTTTTTAAAGCCAAGTTTTGGTATTCCTTTTTACGATGTGGGATTCTATTAAAGAAACTTTCGAATAGTAAACCATTTATAACCCCGACGAATTTCGAGGGCGAAATTCATTTTAAGGGGGGTAGAATGTTACAACCCGAGATTTTATGAAAAATATTCTTTTTATTTCACTAATGTCTTGTGTTGTACGCTACACCAAAAGGAGCTTGCACAACATGCATCCTTGACTTGCCTTGCATTACACGCAATCGCGACCTTCCACGATAGCGTGTGTTGTACGCAACACCGAGTTTCGCTAAACAACGATATGCTATTAAGATATTATTAAAACTAGCCGTTATGAATAGTAATAAACACTTTTTGAAATTTTGTAAATTTTATTTTTCAAAATGGAATTCATTTTTGGATTCATAATATCGAAATTAGCTTAGGGTGAAATTTTGGTACTTTTCGGATAACTTTCATATTCTGATGAATAGTGAAAATTACTAAATTATAATTAAAAACAACTTTTTTAATCAAAATAATTAATAGTGATAAATTATTAATTAGAGTGGTTTTAAAGTATATTTAGAATATATTTTTACAATTTAATACAATGTTGGTCATTGGATGTAATTTCACATTTAAACCAGTTATAAACTAGTGTCAATCTTTTGATAGTTATTATCTCTTAAAAACACGCTATTTGTTTTGACGACGAGAATTAATTTTTAAATTAGTTAATGCAACTGATATGTTTTGACTTTAGTAAAATAGACATCATTTTTGAGTTCATAATATCAAATATAGCTTAGGCCTAATTTTTGGTATTTTTCTGAAAACTTTCAATTTTTGATGAATAGTGAAACCACTAAGTGGTAGGTTAAAAACTGAATTTTACATAAAACTTAATTTTACCGCTTCTGTGAATGGAATTTCGAAAATCCGACAGACACGGTTGATATCAGTAAGTAAAATGTGGTTCAATGAGATGAAAATAATTTTTGGTGAATAGTAACTTTTTACTTTTTTTACCGCGGTTAATAGTAAATAGGGTAACTAAGGGTAAATATGATATTAATATTACCCTAACACATGTCCTAATTCTATTGGAAAAGTGTAATTCGACCAAAAACAAACTTAGGAATAAAATATGACCATTTAGGCCCACTTGGATTAGATTAGGACATTTATTATTAATTTATTTAAAGAAGGGTTAAAATAGTTAAAATCGAAGTTTAATAAGTAAATCATTTATAATATGGGGTTATACATAAGATAAATTCGATTGTAAATATTCATTAGAAAGCTAAAAAGATTTCCTACATGATGGTATTTTATTTGTAATTTTTAGAAATCAAATAATTTAATTTATTTATGACACAAAGATGATGCAGTAATTATCTTATTAATGAAATATTGACATAATTGATAATATAAATTCCAAAATAAATGTAATTCAAGACTTTTTATGAATTCCACTAATTTTCTAGGTTACTATGATATATTAATGTTGATTTAATCAACTTGGTTAGAACATATAATTCTGTTATGACTTTCACAAAAATCATATATCAAATAGTGTCAAAATTGACACAAAATAGTTTTTAAATAAAATATTATATTATTAATTGTTATTTTATTCCTAAAAATCTAAGGTTCGGCAAAATGACTTAGATAAGGATATATATATTAATAATAAACAATTTGGGGTTCTTTTGGCATGTTATAGTAAGTTTATTAACCATATAGTGAAAGAAAACAAAAAGACATGGTAAAAGTTAAATTATTTAACTTAGAGTTAAATCTAATTGATAAGGTTAAAATAATACCCTAAACTTGTCTAAATATTATTGGTTGATAGGATTTCGGCCCATACCCACCTTATCTTCGAAATAAGACCCTTTGGAGCCATTATAAACCGATTTTGACTTTAATATAAAATAATATTTTGAGATATTCCTAAGGTTCCCCTCTCCTCCCTTATAAAAGGACACCTCCTCCCCCTCCTCCTCACACCAATTTGAGCACTCAAGCTCAGCCAAACCCAGCCCAAATCTCTTCTCCACTTCCATAACAACATCCTAGAGGTTCTGGTCTTCCTCAAAGACCAATTTTAGTGCCCTAAGAGGAGGTCTCAAAGAGGCGCTTCAAAGAAGAGGTAATTACCGTTACCAATTCTTTCATCTTTATTTCTTCTTCCACTTCTTCTTCTTAGGTTGTTTCATTATGAAGTAATAACATCAGTATCACTCATATACTGATATGTTATTATAAGTATGAAACAACCCTATTTCACCATCTATCCATCCTACGGAAAAAGAAATCACAGCGCGTGCGTACGTACGGAATACCGTCTCCACGTCGTGGTGTAATCTATTTTCCACCACCACCTTACATGGATGGGTATAATGGTTTAAAGAATAAATATACATAGTTATTACAACATCATATTGATTCTGATATATTGTATAATCCATTACAATTCAATTCAATATTTATGGAAATGATATCATCGCTCGTGCGTACGTACGGACTACCGTCTCCACGACGCGATGAGATTCATTCTCCATGTTAACCATTTAAGAATGATTATAAAGTATATATAAGAAATAATAATGAAATATATGACATTATAAAGCTACTGGATTTATGTATATATATATATATATATGTCATCTACTTACTTCCATTCAAGACAATAAGGAAAGGAAAACAGCGTTCATGCGTACGTACGGACTACCGTCTCCATGAACGGTGTTTTTCATTTCATTTATCTATCTATTATATATATATATACTGAATATATATGATATATAAATCTTATTTTATATTCTGGAAGTATGTAAATCATGATATAATTAATAATAATGTCAAGAACAACAATTCAAAACACCTACGATAAATGAAACGATTTTACCCAAAACGTTTCTTTAACATGGAATTTACAAAAGAACGGGTAATATAATGTCATAAGTGAACCATATATGATATCATAACAATGAATATGATTCTGTAATAAGTCAATGACATTATTTAAATCATTATACAGGAGGTTCGGACACATACGAAGCAAATCGGACCTAAGGTAAGGGAAATATCACAATCTCATTTTTATCCGAGATTATTTATTCGTAAGTATTTACTGGGGTGTATTTTATCATCCACATCCATGTTTCATCAATATGTAATATTATTTCCATCCACCTACAATTTTTTAAATCCATTTTTACCCTTCGGTGAGTTTTTAGTAATATCTATGAAAGGAATCTTTTGTCGTACGAGGTACTTTTTGACTTTTCCGACAAAAGTACGAAGAATGTTTTTTTAACTTATACGACATGAATGGATTTTTAAAACATTATTTCCAAGAAGCTTCCTTTACAAGTTTTCAATTTTATTCAACTTCTTTTATTTTAAAGTTGTATGACATGTTATGAAAGGAAAAATGTTTTTGACGAAGAAAGGATATTTTCCTCAAGAATGGAGTTCAAGTGTTTTATCAAAATTATTTTCCATCTAAGATAATAAAGGGTTCTGTTTTTATCCCTATTATTACATTGATTTGATCATGTTGTGATGGAAATATTTTTATTAATTCCTTTATCTTATATGAATTGTTTTATGATGTCATGTTGTTTAAGAATCCCATTTTTATTACGTGGATTACGCTATGATGTATGGTTTATGATTATGTGGCACACATAAGAAAGGATTCATTATAAGATGGGTGGGACCTATATCTCCCTCCAATGCATTGGGTAAAGATTTTATATCTCATGAGATAGACATGGCTGGAATGGTAGGTTATACCGGTTCAGTGAAACAGGACTGAAACGAGGGTTACTCGATTCAGAAAGGGACTTTGTCCACTAAGATAGTCTTGGCAATGAGTCATGACTAACAAAAAATGATTATCTATGATTATGTGTGTATGCCACAAAGTTCCATGTTTTATGTTATGATTATTGTGATTACATTTCACTGCCATAATTTATCCCATGTTATGAAATTATGCTCTCTTTTTCAGGTTATGATTTCCAAAATGTTATGTTCTTATGAATATGATGTGATTGATATTTCTTTTGTTTACCCTTACTGAGCATTTGAGCTCACCCTTTTATGTTTTCTTTTCCCCAGGATATAAAGAAAGGTTTTAGGTAAAAAAAAAGGAAGATCTTTATGGGAGATGTTGAAGATATTTCACCACGATTAGAAGATTATAGTCCGAGTTTCCAAAGACACTAAACTATTACGATCCTTATGTGTGTGTTTTTGTAATGTACTAAGTATTCCGCAAAAGTAATGTAAAGTCCATGTACGTCAAGCTTCGGGTCTCTACATTCAGTTTCCATCATCATACCTTGAAAACCAATTTTCTCCAAAGCATTTCTAAGAGGTCACATCCCATCCAGATCACTTTTTGTAGCACCTTTAGATCTACTAAGGTTGATTAATATTCCTTTTTAAATATTAAATTCACATTTTTTAAAAATGAATTTTGGTTGGTTTTGGAAGTAGAATTTATATTCATTTTTCAGATGAGAGATAATGTGATTATTTTTGTTTAATTCCTCTCAGATCTGATTCTTTTTCATCATGACATTCATTCAATTTTTTGTGTGTGGATTCTAACGTAGTAGTTGTGAAACCTAATACGGATTTTAGTGTTTAGGTCTCTATCCTATTTTGGGTGAACCTAGAATGATCTTTATTTTTTCTAATGTATTTCTAAATATATAAACAATAATGATTTCATTGTGTGAGAAAATGATTTTTTAAGAGAATTTATATAAGATTCCAATTTTTGGAAAGGTATGTTTTATTGTGTTTTGGGTTGAACCCTTTGATTTTCGGGCTTTAAAAGGTTTATTGGAAGTGTGAGAGGCCTTGGGGGTGTTCTAGGGGCTTAGGGAATGGAAGAAGGGAAGTCTGGGCAAAGCATACCAAGGCGCACGGCCTGCGCATGGTCAGCCAAACCGTGCGGCCTGCCCAAAAAAAGTTGTGTGACCCTTCCTCCTCTGGATAGAAGCGAGCGCATGGTTTTGAATGGTTTTCCAAATCGTGCGGCAAAATAGTGTGACTCCACCTCCTTATGGAAGTGGCATGCACACGATTTGCGCATGGTTTTCCAAACCGTGCAGCTAAATCGTCCGGCCACATAAAGTTGGAAAATTTACAAAATTTCCACTCTGGGCTTTATAACCCCAACTCGAGATTTTCCTCCCATTTCCTCCTCTTCACCCTAGGTTCGGATCAAGCCTCCAAAGGACTCCAAGATATCAAACTCCTTCAATTATAAGGAGATTATGGTGTTGTTGGTTGCGAATTGAAGCTCTGAGTAACGCTAATCTCCTCCTTGGTTATTTTCTTAGTTTATGGTTTGTGTCTTCTCTCCCTCTTGTTCTGAAACCCTAAAACCCTATATTTTGGGTGAGTTCTAGGTTGAAGCCCCAAGGTTTTGTCAAATAGAGGTCTAAGGACTCGATTGATGGTGCGTTCAACCGCGGATCCGAGGTAGGTGGTCTACTTGTGATATCCCTTGGTTATTTGGGTGTTTGTGCATGTTTAGTTGTGTTCTTGTTTTTACTTGGTTATGTTTTGGATAACCTTGGCATGTTTGGTGATAATGGTGTTTTAAATATAAAAAGGGAACCATCAAGATCCCCGTGGGATGCGTTGAGTTGACTTGACCTAATTTAGGGCCATCCATATGATGTGCCAGCTTTCCCGGGTTTGGGGATTGAGATTAAACCAGTGACCTTATTGTAATAAATTGTAGATCCCTTGATAAACATGTTGGCATGAATGGTTGATTCGTATAAATGGTAAACGGGTTAAATGTGTTAATGTGTAAATTGATTAAGGACCATAATGGGATAGGTTATGGGTCTAGTGTGGAATTCTTAGTGAGATAAGAATAACAAATGGGAATTGGGTGAATGGTTCAATGATGTGAAATGGTAAGGTGTTAATGGGTTAAGGAATGATGTGGTTTCCCATGTGGGATGTTGTGAATGATAGTTTTCGATGGGAAATGGTTGGAAGGTTGATGGTTACTTATATATAAGCATGTGCAGATGGCTTCGTAGAGTGGGGTATGACTTGAGGATCTACACCCACGGGTTGAGTGAAGACTGAGGCTCTAAACTCCACCCTAAATGCATGAGTTAGGAAAGGGGACTGAGGGTCTATTCTCCTAATGGTTGCATCCACCCGAACTGAGGCTTCGAGGTGAGGATATGGTTTCTATGAGAGATTTAGTCCTAGTGAGACAGGAAAACGATGTGTATACCCTCTTTCATGTGATTGTTTGCCTTATACCCATTTAAAATAATGTATGTGGTTAACCCATGGAAATGTGATGAAAGGGTTAGTGATGGTAATTATTGGGAAACGAATAGTAATGAATGTGGTAATGGCCTTGGCTCAGAATTGGTTAATGGAATCTTAACTAATTAATTTTTATTTATCATTCATTTTCCTTATTTCATGCACAACCAATTTATACTAGATATTTTGTAGATAGCGTTGGCGGTGGCCTACTGAGTTGTACTCACACCCTGCTCAGGCCGCTGTTGGGTACCCGAGCAGACTTCAACTTTGCAGGTCAGGGCAAGGGCAAGGGTTCTTACTAGTTAGATGAGTGGACATGGGTAGCACTTGGTGGAGGATTCGGACTTGGAGTTAGGACCATTTTTGGATTTTGGTTGTTGTTTTTATTTTTGGGCTTTTGTTCACTCTTTCACTGTAGTATGACATGGAATATTTATTTTTGGAAATAGTTATTATACATGATCCTGGATTATTTGTTGTTGTTTCCGCTATCTAGTTGTTATGTTGTGGCTTACCCTGATAACAAGGGGGTATAGTCACCCCACTTGACCCCATAGACCCTCGCTGCTAGTCAGCAGCCTTTGGCGTATGGGGAGGCATGCTTAAGGTCATGTAACCATCTGGCTCTGAGCACCGATTTAGTGGCTTCCGGGTCAAGGACGTTACTATTTATTTTTTCTAAATGTTTTAATAAAAGAAATTTTCTTAAAGATCGTGTATAAATTTATTGTTTATTTTTTCTTTTAATTCATGTTCTTGATTAAAAGAGTTATTTGAAATTTTATTCTAAAAATTGATTGACCCATTGAAATGATTTGATAAATGTAGATCATGGGATTCATTGGTTAACTAGTTGGAAGTTGTAGTATTAGAGGTTGTTTGTTATTTTTCTATGGTGTTCCCTAACTCCATAGACTCGAATCCTATGTTATAGAGACATTATCTTTTCACATTATATGGTTCACTAATTGGGTGTTACTGTGTTCCTTTGTCCCACTTTCCCATGGACATGGATGCATAGTAGTCAGGATTATTTTTCAAGTAATATTGATGACCTGACCTATTTCTATCTTAACGATTTTAGAAAATATAAATTTTTTTTACTACATAAGATTTGGTATATATTCTTTTACTGAATAATTGGTTATTTGAAAATTTATTTGAAACTGATTTTATGCATATTTTCTAGAATTGTGGAAATAATGGATAATTGATTACCATTACATTGACATAAAACTATTTATGTACATATCATACCTTTTTTTTAATTAAGATCATATGTGGATTTTTTTGGATGCATGAAATATAACAAATTTTTAGGATCCTATTGATCATTTAGATCACACCCAAAAAACCCTTTGGTAGTTTGTTGACACTATATTGTATTTTTATGAAGGAAAATGAAAGTCGTTGTATTGAGATGGTGATTTTAATATCAAATGGGTATGAGAATATGGTGGAGATATTGTGGGATGTTTCCCACTTAACACATGATGTATCTATTTCAAGTATTGGGTTAGTCCTTTGGATATTGGATGATTATGTTGGGGTTTTCTATGATTCTTTTGAGTTGTAATAGTTATTTTGTTGTCCTATGATTAGGGTATATATCATTATCCTGGTTCATTACATTTACTCATACTTCTATATATATATATATTCCATGTTTCATATCGAGCTTTTAAAATAAAAAACTATGTTCGAAAGTGGAGAAATTACACCGCATTAAGATTAAATGAACAATTAAATATTATTATTTAAATATAACTATTATAATTTTACCATTAAAATGTAAGTATAAATAGGATAAAGTTAATTATGAAAATATGTTTTAAATATTTATATATATAATTAATTATTTCACCAATTATTTAAAAATGAATGTAAAACCCTTTTTATATAAAAGGGAATGTTTTTCGGAAAAACAAGTAATATGTGCATAATTATTTTTTAAAAAAATAATTAATAAAATAAAATTTTATATTATTTTAATGAAATATATATATAATATATTCAATATAAAAGTTAAAATTCAAATTACTTGTTTTATAGACATGACAAAAGAACAAATGAAAATTTAGGCATAAAAGATGTTTTTTTTACAAAATTCAGTTTTTCCTCATTTTTGAGAGATACCATATTTTAAATATATTTGTTTATATTTATATAAAATGAATTTAAAAAAATTAACTTCTTCTTTTAAATATGAGTATCAAAATTCACTTTGGTTGATTTTTTTTATTTTTCTAATAAGATTAATTTTTTAATAAATAGTGAAAATATAATGCATTTTCAATTTAGACATATATTTCATTGAAATATATTATACTATTAAATTTTATATTTTGTTGGTTTTAAAGAAAAATTATATTTTTTAATAAATTAATACAATTTTGGTTATTGGAATCAATCTTTCACTGAAATTGGATATAAAAACTTTGTGAAATTTTTAATGTTTTTATAATAAAAATCGCCTTTCTCATTCTATCAACTGTATTAATTTTAAATTAATTTATGTGAATTATTTGGTTTTATTGTAGAAAATAGATTCCATATTTTTAATCTGGATATCCAAATTTATTACATAGGTCCCTTTAATTTTTGGACTTTATTAATAGTAACTTTGTTAATTTTTTTATTACCACCGTTAAGGGTAATCAGGTAAATAAAGGTAAAAATTAATATTATAAATATTATTAAACTATCTTTAAACATGTTTTAATTTTATTGGATGTGTTATTATTATCCAATAATATACCAGGGCTGAAAATATGGCCTTCGGAATCCCATTGGGTTTGATTATAAAATTTATAATATTGTATTTAATGTAAGAAAAAGATGTCATAATCATGTCTCTCATAACTATAACAATTTTTATATGGGGTTATATAAATTATATATTAGACTATAAATATTATTTATAAATATAAAATTTTTACCTATTTCATGGTAATTTATTGATAATTTTATGGGAAATCAATTAAATGAAATGGTGACACAATGTTGAAGTAGTAATTTCATCATTAATTAAAGAATCAAATAAATGATTTTAAAAATATTAACATAAATATAATATGGTATAATTAAGGACATGAATGAATTTTCTATAATTCATTGACATATTAATGACACTTTAATTGAAATTGTTGAATTTATTTCACATTTATTAAATATTTTACAAAGTCAACAAATGAATATTGTCAAATTGACACTTGATATTTCAAGATAAATAATATTTAATTAAATGATATAAAATTCAAAAAAATAAAAAAAAAATTACAGATTAATTGGAATGCATATTAATGTACCATAAATGACTCATTAATTGGTCTTATAATTTTATAGTAATTATATTAAACATAAAATAGTAAATTACATGAGATCACAGTAAAAATTAAAAGGGTTAAATAATTGTTAAGTAAAGGTAATTATTAAAAAATAATATGAAATTGTATAGTGGTTATCTTATGATTTTATTTCAACCCATAAAAATCTTATCATTTAAATAAACCAAATATCTATAATTTGGATTATAAAAAATATAAATTTAATAATTTGAATAATTCCCAGAGTTCCCCTCTCCTCACCTATAATGCGAACTCATTTTTATCTATTAATCACACCGAAAACCTATTTATTTAGGAAAATATATGACCAAATACCTTTTTAGAATCCCTTAAAACTATCTAGAGTCCTTTTTAGGAATAAATCTCGCCATAGATGTGTGATGGTGTTAATAAATGTATATCATATGAGGAAAAGGTATCCATTTAATTTACTGTTTTAATTATATTTTTTATTCCTCACACCAAAATCTTCATATACCATGAAGAAATAATATCCATAGTATCCAAAAATATACTAATATGTTTTTTTGTTAATTTTATCATCTAAATCCATATCTATTTTCATCAAATGTGAGCATATTTAACCGTTCGTGCAAACCAGTAACTACCACATTGTCGACCGATATAATTCGTTTACCATCACCATCTCTCAAACCTTTTTATAATGGAGGAATTAATAATTATAAATAATATTAATGAAATATTTATCCTTATAATATAATAAAATAGTAATTACATTATTACATTCCATGAACAGAAAAATGTTAACATCGTTCATGAGTACGTGTGAACGATCACCCGCACGAAGTGATGTGATTAATTTGTCATCACCACATATCATGGATGATATATAGAAGTATATTAAAATTATTATTATAAAATTTAATTTAAATTTATCTTTATTTAAATATGAAATAACACTTACCGTCGTTTCAAATAGATCGTTGAAAAATTATATTTTTACTCATGTGTACATATATCTTACAATCTAAATGATTATAGAGTACTTAATTTTTCATATACATATTTAATGAATGGATATTAGATGCTGAAAGAGGATAATTTAAAATGTTTCTATTTTAATATGTATTTATTTAAATGACAAGAAACACTAGTTTTAATTAGTTTTAATAATTTAACTTCTTATATCATTGGATGTGGTCATCTTTTTTAAAGTGTCAATTTGGCCCTAATTAGTCATCTGCTTGTGAAATTCATAGTTTTGATTATTTTAATATTAAATTTTTGGAAGTTATTGATCAATTTGTCTTGAAAATATTTCCTTAGTTGATCAAACGAATAATTTCAAGGGAATGTAGAATTTTTATTTGAATGAATTCATAAGTTTCTGGACAAAGCATATTGGGCCTTAGGCATATCAAATAAAAGTGGTTACCACAATTCAAGCACAATGAATCTCGTATTTTAACTATCAAAAGATGAAAAAATTTCAATCAACTAATTCAAATTTGGATGTAGATAATTATGAATATTTCATGGGGATCATGGGAGCCCAAGTTGACATTTAATTTGTGGGCTAGATTTAAAGGCCCAAAACACCATCCCATTATTTCAAGCATAACTTCTGAATAGATAATCGAATTGGAATTACAGTTTGAAATATATTAGAGGAAATTGGAAAAATAATTCTCTCTTCTAAGATAGTTTAATATTCATCCATATTCAATGAATTATTCTTACTCCAATATGGGGGACGAATGTTGTATTATTTTTTAGTTCAACTATGAAAAATCCAATTTATTTTGACTTCCCACACTAATTTTAACTCTTCTAATTAATGGGGAGGGAATTTAATATTGATAGGTAGACATAAGTCTATAAATATTCATATATAAGGATCCAGTGGTCAATGGATTTAGTATACTTTTTTATTATTTCATTTGTAATATCATGCTTTCATTTTGTAATCTCATCGTCGATTTTTCTCATGTAATTTTTTCATTCATGATGATTTATTTATAAAAGTTATTGTTCTTATATTTTTCTATTATTATTTATATCCCATCTATATCATTTCACTATGTATTATATCTATTGAAATAATATTTTGTGAAACTCTTTACCCAACGGTGGAGTGATCATTTTTTCAATGTTTTTCTTCTTCAATTCTTCTCTCATAAGTCTACTTCCTACTTCCATTGATATAATAACATAAATACAGGGCTAAAATGATATGGGTTGATCCTAGTTATTTTCATGGGTTTGATTGAATTTTATTTTATGATCTTAAATTATGAGGTCAGTTCATTATCTTAATATTTCCATTCGAGGAGTTATTGACTTTCCCATCTTCACTGACATTATCAACTACACATTATGAGTGCTAGTAAAATCCAATTCATTAGAGTGATCATAAAAGTGATCCTCTAAGTGAATTATTTATTATCCATTGAATTTTTTAAGGATTAAAATGGTTGATGATTTTGGGGAATTGCATCATTTTTTGGAAAAATCATCAATTAATGATAAAATATTTTCTATGAAAACATATACATACATTATATCACTATTGACAACCTAGGATCGACTCTGCATTATTAATTATTCATGTTAATGTTATTTTGTGTTATTTTTCATTTTTTAATTAAATTAATTAATAAATTATTAAAATTATTAAACACCATATTTGGCCACTTTATATCCAATCTATCAATAAATCTGAGTGTCTCAAGGTTACTACTTCGGTCCATATTGATTCAATCCCAACATGTACTACATTGACCACTTATACCCGTAGGGTAAATTTGGTCACAACCAAATGGATTTAAAATTTTAATTGATATAGAAATGTAATTATTTTCTCATTAATATTATTATAGATATTATTTTCCAATTACATATTTGTCAGTATTCGAATTATCAAATTCATTTTAGACTCATATACCTAATATGTCCAAATATCCAATGTGAATGAAAATAATTATGTAATTATTATAACATGGTAATAAGTGATATAAAAAGAATAATAAAAATTAAAATATGACTCTCAAGAAAGTATAAAATAACATTATCTTATTATTTAAAAAGATAAATATTGTATATGAATATTCAGAATCAAGGTAAGGGACTATTTAACTAAAACATAATTTTAAATGTTTTTTATATTTATTATTCTAAATATTTCTCAGTCATTTCCATGTTTAAAAAATGGTTTTATGTATTTATATATATGGATATGAATGGTTTAAAATTTTAATTTCTTTTAAATGTTTTGTATTGGTATGAGAAATATTGATTCAAGAATTACATTACTATATGTTTTAAATTTGTTTTTGAAAATGTATTTCTTATTTCAATAACCTGAAATTTTTTATTACCACTTTAAATGAAAATATAGGGGTGAAATGTTGAAAATTTAATTATTTTATTTATAAATGGTACTTGGACATTTTTCATGTGGTTACATGATAAACCAAACATTGTTGGTTCCATGATAAACCATGGATGGTTGGTTACATTATAACCTCAAATGCATTGGGTTTTAATGTCATACATATGGATATTGCAATTTTTACAGTGACATTTATAGAAGTTGACCATATGGTTCTCTATTTTATTATAACTATATCCCTTATTATATAATTATATATTGTACATATATTTTTATGAGTTTTCATGGAACTATTTTGATTTTAAAAATGTAAGATTATGATATTTTTGAAATGATGATCCTTTATTAACGGTAAAATGGTATCTTTTTACATAAATGTTTTATGGGGTTTTAATTAATGGTTTCCTTTCATTATGTACATTACATTTTTTTTTCATCCTAATTTTTGAGATTGGTTTTATAGTTCATAAGATTTTTTTGGGAAAAGAACATGTCATGATGAATGAATTTAAGATGTTTTCCATAATGAAATCATCTTTTATTTTAAATTGTTTTACTTTATAGTAAAAAATTGTTACTATGTATAATTGTACACATGTAATGTATTAGAATACAATGTGCGAGTTTTCCCAAATTATATAAAACTCTAAACTAAAAATATGATCAAATGTGAAATCTAGTTTCAAAACACTAGAATATGTTATGTTTATAGTAGATTTTTTACATTACATGTACCTTATTGTAGGTTGGGTGAAATTATTCCCTCTATTCCTTGGTTGATGTTTCGGTGCTACTCGTTATACCATGATGATTATAAATTCACTTTGGTAAGGTAGCGTATTGAGTCGAGTACCTGTTTAGGAGGTTACATCATGTATATTGGTGACACTACATTTCTCCTCCTAAAATCATATTTCACTTATTAAATCCACTTGTTAATATTTTTAAGCATAACATATTCATTTAAATGGAGAAATCTTAGAAAACATTCATGTCACTAATAGTAATTTGAACTTATTGATAAATTTTCATTATGAATTATCATTATTCTAACATTATATTACCTCATTAAAATTGAGTATTAAGTATCACCAACATATTTAAATTTGAATATTTCAATTCCAAAACATTTATTTGGGCCTTTCAATCCACAATGAAAACAAAGTAACATTAATCACACACACACACACATATATATATATATATTACAACATTCATGAACTGATGTTGTTAGTTTTCCAACACCACCTATCATAGATTGTATACAATATAGTTTTGATGTATACATATTTTATGTAAATAAAAATAAATTTATGAATTGATTTTTTATCATATACCATTACTATATTCAGTCATTTATTAATGGTGTCATTAGTAATGCGTACGAACGACTATTTCCTCCCAAAAAACCATTCATTACACACCAATATTAGATGGTTCTATAAATTTATTTACTATGTATATATGATTATAATGACATATTTAATCTTAAAAATATTTTTAAATTTCATTATATAGAATCATTCATTTCTTTATGAAATCATTATATTATGTTAGTATTTTTGGATATTTTTAACAATAATATGAACAATGATATAATTTTTATATCATAAATGATAATGAGATGTAATTTAATGGAAATATTATGTATAAATAGTGAATTTATTGTTTTATAATAATTTTTGATGTTTTTTTCAATACTATATATATTCATTAATATTCAACCATTAAACAATTAATCATGTCCAAAGACATTTACTAGGTTTCCCAATTTCATAAATTGATTTTGAGTATTTTCACATAATAGAAATATGACATAAAATTAATAGAAAAATAAAAATTATATTATCTTGAATGATTGTGGAATGATTAACCTGAAAAAAAATAGTAAAAAATCAAATTTTTTATTTTGATATTTGAATGAGATAAACAAACTAACATTTTAAATTCCTTAAATGAAAGAAACAATAATTATGTTATAAAATAATAATTGTTTTTTTATAAATTTAATAATTCTTATTAAATATTTTAATCACAAAAACAGTGATCTTATCTTATATATGTTCATTATAAATGAGGATATAATAGGGAAGAGTTCGAAAAAAAATCATAATAAGGGTTTTGATAACACAATTATAATTTAATGAGCTATACCCCTCTTTATTGACCGATAATGATAAAACATGCAACTAATAATAATTATTATGGTATTATAATATAGTAAATAATTATTTTCTTTGGAATTAAATTATGTATTATAAAGACACTCCCTTAAAAACTAGTAAAATTTACTTGTTAAAAAAGAATTTATTTATGTTCATTATTGGAGATATTTTGAGTTTAGTAATTTTTAGGATTAAGTCCTTTTTTCATAAATAAATATTACATCGCAATTTAGATACTTCAAAATAGTGTCCATTATTAATACAATTCAAAACATTTAGTATTACACATTTTCATTCCCCATAATATATTCGTAATTTTCATATTGATCTCATAATTATCCATAAACATCCATAAAACCATATGTAAATTAAATTAAAATGTGGGACGAGAAAAAAATATCATTAAGGGACACTTATAAAGAAGTAACAAAACACGTTTTCCCCAAAATACTCCTAAATATTTCCTTTTTTATAAATAACCATTAAGACATTAAAAAATATTTTCTTACCCATGAAATCAATATTTTTGAAAAAAATTAAATCATAAAACATTTCGTAATAAATATTCAACACAAAAAAAACACATAAATTATTCCTCCTATCATGAAAAAAAATTTCAAGTCATGTTCGTAATGTAATTAATTTCACTATTACGATGTAGCATAATCATCCCCGGAAACAATATCTTGTTATCTTACCATTTTGAATTATAAAATATGTGTAAAAACCAATATGATATTTCATATAGGAAACATGAAACGTCATCTCTATATAAAACATACAATTACACTTAAAAATGGAGTAACATACCCTTCTATTAGGATAAACCAAACAAGTAAAAAACATTACATTATGAAATACATTAGTGAGATATATAAGGCTCACCCGTCAACATGATGTTTATTCAGATCACATATCATCGTGATCTATATCACGATCACACATCATCAAAAAACTCCTAGAAACATATCATATTCATAACATGTGAATACTTCAATACTTATAAAAATATTTTTTATATATAAGGAATACATTTATGGATATCAAAATATCCATTCCATTTGACACTCTTTTTAAAAATACTTAAAATAAAGGGAATGATGTTTTTGAGTAAAATAATATTTACTATAAAAGATTCCAAAAATAAAATAACGGTTAAGGAATCAGGATAAAATTTAGATATTGTATACTTTACAATTAAACATTCCATTTTTCAATTTTTTCAATTCATTCAATATAAAATACACAAATAAATTCATTTTTAAACCCATTGAAAAATATTAAAATAAAAATTCCTTCATAAACCATTTTTTGAATATATATATATATATATCAAAATTTTATTTTTAATAATCTAGACGCGGATGAAAAATATTTATAAAATAAATAATTACAATAAATAAAATACGGTTTTTAAGGTAATGAGTCCCTTACCTCAATTATAACTCACCATGTATGTTCTTTATCTTACTAAATAATAAAATTGTGTTAATTATTCACATGATTTAGATTTTTTAATCAATTGTTTTATTCTTTTAATTTTATGTATTACTATATAACATACAATTACATAATCACTTGTGTTCACTTCGGATGTTTTGATGATATTCATCTCATATGTAAAAAGTGACATTTGGCATGTTTACTACTTTCCAAGGGGTTATTATTCCATAAATTGTAAAATAAATAACATAACATAATAATCATATTTATACATTCATTATATTTTTAAAAGAAATAATTAAATATAGTTATGTGAAATGAATTAAAATACAATAATGGAGATGGTAGGTTGTATATAATCATGAGAATCATTTTAAATAATTCCATGGAATATTTATAAAAGTAAAGTTTTATTCTACATTTAGAATATAATTATTATAACAGAAGTAATATAATATATATATATATAATAAGATAGACCCTAGATCACCCTGTGAGGGGAGGGGTGAATTAGGGTGTCAAAATTTTATTTTAAAATGATGGATCTTGTTCCCACATTGGTAGGAACCTATTTAACATGTCTCATGATAATGTGAAGAAAACAAAATAATCACATGACATGAGAAGACAAAAAAATTACTTGTTTCACCCCTAAGGGAAATGTACAAGTAGTATATTTAAAAAAGTTTTCTGTCATACCAAATTCCACAAATATTTTCTAGTGGTAGAGTATAAAAGATTAGCAGAGTCACTCTATTCTAGGGACACTTTCTTTACATGGTTTTTGGGATATCACATTATTTCTCTCAATTAACTTCCATTGACTCCCCCTTTCCCATTACATTGGGATGTATTTGTACTGAGCTTATTGATTTTAAGGTAACTTCAATGTGTATCCATAAAATCATGCATCTTTAACTATAGAAATATGCTTTGTTAATGTCATGTTTTCCCATATATATGTAATATAATTTTCATGTACTATTCATTTACAAACATGTCATATATAAACTAGCCTTCATCCTCTACGTAATACAGTGATATGAATACCACCTCTTATAATTTTATATTAAAACTATGACCGTGTACCACCTTCACAAACCATGTTCTCGTACTTCTTCACGTTTTCTCTTGAGTACCACTTCTTTAATGTAGACCATCTTCTCCTTTGTAAAATTTCATTCATGTAATGCCTTCCTTTGCATAATTTCATGATCCCCATAACACCTCACTTTATATTCATAATGTAAGAGAACCTAAAACTATGTTCTTCCTCTACATACATACTCTCACAAATGGACCATCCTTCCCTTTGGGGACTACATAAAACCCTTTCATTTTTATTTCAGTTCCAGAATCATTCCAAATCAGCCAAATTCTTAAACTGATGAATTACTCTAATGAAATTCACACTACCACATAAAAATGGTATTAGTTCTACTTATATAATAAATGATATTTGAATAATCCAAAAATATGAAATTTACCAAATATTCTATATGGTACCACCTTCACCATGTACCGTGCACCTCCCTCAAACCCTTTCCCAACACAGTCCAAATACCACCATTAATCCCTTTGTGGTGGTTGAACTATTCCATGAACCATCTTTCTCTTCAATTTCCCCAATGAAATTACATCTCATTAACCATCTCTTTTATGAACCACTCAATCTGATTTTCTCAAATTACATGTCATCCCACAAACTATCATGTAGTCTATGTACTACGAACCTTCTTGAAAACTGGAAGTCTTCACCGCGAACCATTCACACAATATGGTTCATGCTCCTCTATTGCACGTACCATATTTCATGATCTAAAAATTTTTCCCTATATATTTTTCATGGTTCAATTCCTTTTCCAAAATTATTCATTCTCTACAAACAAACTCCATTTTTAAGGCCCAAAAAATTTGGCAAACATTGGGAAACTGTGTGACCTTCAATACTAATATTAGCCTTAATTGTACATCCATGTTCTTTGAAAACTTCTTGATCATCCCAACTGGGATTGAAAAAAAAATAAAACATTGTACATTTTTAGCGAGGAAATTCATGGTTCTAATAATCCCCCCCTTTTGGTTTCATAGAAATCCACTGATAAATTCAATGCAGAACTTGAAACAATCTAAAACAAATATGCAGGAAACAACTCAACCAAAATAATTCTAAATCTACATGAAAAATGATAACTGTTGAAAAAAAGAGCGTGATCATGAATTAGATTATCATATATTCGAATAATTTAACTATGTATAAGTAATATCCAATGGTTTTCCCATAACCATGAATTGTTGTTTTTTTTCATTCTCATTTTCTTCATCACAACTCATTAAATTTATCCTGTGACCATAAAAATATTCATTCCTCTCCTTTATCAATTCTACATTCTTGTGTTTACTAAAGTTTAATTTATCATTTATCCTCAAAATATAATAATCCCAGAGAATAAAATTTTAACTTGTAAATGTTTAAGCACACTCCCCCTGGATCGTATCTTCCCCATAAACCTACAACACTTCAGCAAACTAATTAAAATAGTTAAAAACCTTGGGGAGATGGGATCCTTCATGACTTTATCGTGCACTAAGATGTGGTTGAACTCAAAGGTTAAACTGATGCTTCTCGAACATGTGTTCTTTCAAAGACTTGGTTAATATGTCATCCAATTGATCATTAGTCCTAACATGATTCATTTTAATCACACCTTGTTAAGATTTCCCCTTGATGATGTGATATCTGATTTCAATGTGTTTTTTATGAGAAAGATGAAAGTGATTATTCATAAGATCAATTTCAACCTTTTTACCATTGTGTGTCAACATTATTTGTTTCACAACATAACAAATAACATTCAGTTGTTTATTTATCCATTGAACCTATGTGCAAGCCATTATAGTAGAGATATACTAAGCTTTAGTAGTACTAAGAGAAGTACTTCTCTATTTCTTACTAAAAACCCCACACATTTCATTCTAATAAACAATTATCCACCACTTTTGTATTTTCTATCACCAATATGTCATGTTCAGTTAGAATCCTAAAATTTTGATAGTTAACTATATTTTTCAATGAAGTAGTATAATCCATAATTGTGATTCCTTAAATGTACTTCATGATTCATTTCACCACATCCATCTGTTCAACTTTTGGATTACATTGAATGTGGTCCAATATGCATGTGTCAGGGACAATACATGGTTGTGTCACAGTCAAGTAAAATAATCTCCCAATGATTCTTCTATATAGTTTGGGATCTATAAAATTCTCATCCTCATGCTTTCCATGTTTATTTCCAACCACAATAAGAGTCGACATTAGTTTGGATTCATGCATATTAAATTTATTCAGAAACTCTCTAGCATAATTTTCCTAAAAAATGAATGTGTAGTATTTCCTTTGAATCACTTTTATCCCCCTGAATTATGTCATATCACCAATCATGGGCATTTTAAATTCTTATTTTGTGTGATTAAAAAATCCATCCATTGATCCCCACCTACTTCCACTAAATATAATATCATCTACATAACCATGAACCGTGGACTGATCTTTCTGAGAACTTTTCATAAAAATACTATGATCCAATCCTCTTATTTTAAATTTTAGTTTCTTCAGATATCAATCCAGCCGAGAGAACCATGCATGTGGTTTATATTTCAGACCATATAGATCCTTCTTTAATTTGAAAACCTTAATGTTTTCATTTATAAAATGAAATCCCTATGGTTATTTAACATATAATTTTAATTTCAGAACAACATTTAATAAATTTTTTTAAATCCATTTGAAACACATTGTATCCTATCTAAATAGACATGGAAAAAAATAGCCTGATTGACTCCAGTCTAGCCACCAAGGAAAATTATTCTTTAGAATCAATACCTTAAATATGTCAATATACTTTACGCACCATCCATGCCTTATTTATGATCACATTTCCATCCTCATCAATATATTTTTTGAAAATCCATATCATACCAATCACATTTTGGGTTTTAGGTCTCTTAACTACATCCAATGTTTGGTTCTTATCAATCTGATCTAATTATTTATGTAGGGACTTATCCCATCATTCTTCCATTGCAGTTTTTTCAAATGAGGATAGTTCCTCCATTGAAAATAATTCAGATCATGCACTATTCCTCATTCTCTTTTTCTTCTTGGGATCTGTCCAATCCCCAATGATTTTGAATTGATCAATTTATTCTCTTCGGTTTCTATTTTGAGGTTTAGAATAATTTTCTTCACCCAAGGATTGGTCTTATGATTCTTTTTTTATTCAACATCCTGATGTAACTCCTGTATGTTTTCCATACCTTCATCTACTTCAGTATTTGGATATGTTACATGTCCACATTCTTCCTCATATTCTATAACACAAACAGATGAATTACATGAGCCATTTGTGGTTTTATCTTCAATAATAATCACATAAATTCATTCCCCAATTTATTTAATATGTTTATTATAACATTTTTTATGATTTTCTATTTAATTAATATCCATGTAATATTCATTCATCCATAGAATCAACACAATTTACTTGATTTCCTTGTTTGTCCTGGATAAAACATTTACTTCTAAAAACCTGAAAATAATTCATAGAGGGATCCCTTCCATGCCATAACTCATATTGTTTCATGGTTTCCCCAATATAATTTTATGTTTTATTTTCAATATAAACTAAATAGTGAAAAAACTCTTTCTAGTAATGAAAAGAGATATGTCTCTTAGTCAATAGAGTTCTTGCCATACATTTCACCTATTGATTCTAGTTCTCAACAACTATATTTTACTTTTTAGTTCCCACAAGAACCACCTCATGTTGTATACCATGTTTCTCTAGTTATTTTCCAAACTCAATGAATGTAAATTATCTTCCATTTTCAAACTATAAAACATTGATTGTCTGTCCAATATGAATCTCAGCTATTTGAAAATAAGTTTTCATGAAAGAAATCACATATCATTAATTGCATATAACCATAAAACAAGACATTATATTATAATCCTCAATGAAAAGAACTAATTACCTTTCTCCAAGAGTTCTAGAATCATTTATCAGATCACATACGTCTAGATGAATGAGATTTAAATTATTTTATTAACTTTTATTCTTTAGCATAAATGAATGGCTGACCAACATACCTCAAATGTAATAATCCCAATTATTTTCATATTTATACTTCAGATTGGGTATATCTATGAATATCTTCATCGTAGATTTCTTTTCCATGTATTTTTTATTGATGTGAGCCAACCTATATTGCCACAAGTTGTGTTATTCTTCAATAGACATATATAAAAGTTTATATTTACTATCCACTTGATATAAGTTTCCATATATTCTGTATCCTTTCATGTGAGAATACCATGTTTTTCCTTTTATAATTCAACCATTTTTAATGAATGTCACTATAAGTCCTAAGTTATAGGGTTGACTCACACTAAAGAGATTATGACACAACCCATCTACATAAAGAACATCGGTCTTCTTTAGCTCATCATTATCTAGTTTCATACTTCCAATTAATTTGATCTTAAAATCAATATCATTACCAAATCTCTCTATTCCATCAAAATTTTTATTTAAATTCATTAATTTGTATGGATTTCCAGTCATATAGGATGAGCATCCAATATCAAGAATCTAACCGTTAATGTTCATGGTAGATTTGAGAGCTACTTTTGCAAGTTTATATTTTTCAATTTTATTCTTTTCCTTACATGAAATATTATTTTGAGTGAAGGATAAATATGAATTTTCAAATAACTTTTCAATGTGCATAGGATCATTATAATCACACTATTATTATAGGGGAGAGAAGTTTTTTGTAATAACAACACTGTCTGGTTGGAAAGTATTAACTCATATCTGAATACATTATGAATTGTTAATGTTATTCCATTACTTGGAATCAATAACTTTATGGAAGAATTTTGAAAAATTATAACAATATACATTGAAACTATTTATTCTATATGAATTAATATAGAAATTCATTATCCTTTTTTGATTTTCTAGCTCTTCCCCATTAAAATAGCTCCATGCCTTTTCACAATATGACACGGTACGGCCCAGATATCCACATATTTGACATTCCATAAGTGAAAATGTATTTTCACTTCTATTCTTCCTCATTTAAACATTCATAGAAGGATATATTGACTTTCTATAATTTGGGGAGTCTCTAGGACATATTTCAGTCCTGCTTTCAGTTTGCTTTTACAGGTTCTTTATTTGGATTTCATGTGTCTTTGTGATATGTCTAACTTTCATATTTCCTTTATTTTGGCCCATTTTACTTCCATAATTTAGCATTTCAGCAATATAACCAATTCCTTTTTACCATTCATGTGGTAATTTGATCATTCAGAACCTTTTAAACATCATCACAACCACACTTAAGTCTCTCTAGCATCTCAAAATCTGAGAATTGTCCAAACTGAATTTTATTCTCTATTTCTTTTAGACTTGATTCACTTTAACAATTACTCCTAAGATCAACAACCTCTTCTTCAAGTCCCTCAATAGTTTTTTAATTATCCTATATTATATATATATAAGTTCATTAATTTCCTTTTTCTATTTCTTAATTCTAAGCATTAATTCAACTACCACTTTTTAGGATTAAAATGTTGTTTAATATACCTTTACTACTTCCTCTAGTTGTTTAATGTAATCTTCTAGTATATCAACCTATTCTGATGACAAGGCCCCAATTTCCTTCCAATTTTTTAGTCGCTAGTATTGATTCTCAAGATTACCAAATGCATCGTTAAGTCACAAATTGAAATTCACTTACATGGTCAACTGATTATTTCTATCTTCATATCCTGATGGTTTTTATTTTTCAATGTAATACATCATTGACACATGGGTTCCAGAATTATCAACTGGTTCTTCATCCATAATGCATTCACTATCATTATCTTATTAATCATAGAAATAAATTTTTATCTATAGTTTCATACCATTCATGAAATATACCTTTTTAAAATAAAAAAAAATCCAAGGCTTCTTAAATGTCTCCAACATCACATTATTCATCATCAAGCTTTATTGTGCATCGTAAGTCAATGCGCCCAACTCTACAATAACAAAAAAAAGATATAGGTAACTGTCTTTCAAATTTATCTTTTCCCTTCACGAATTTATTAGAATTGAGAGAAAGAATTTATTTTTCCTCATTATATTCATCAATATTATCTCTTGAAATTATATGTTTTTACTTAGATTTAAATTATATTTCCTTGCGTACTAATGTCTTTGCATATTATGGTTTGACTCTCATCTCATATTCCACCAGAATGCTCTGCATATCATCTAAAGAATTTTTGGAAAAATCCCTTTCCTCTAGGGATGAAACCATTTCATTATAAATAGGTGGAAGTCTTCCCAATAATTTCTCCATAATATAAATGTCTTTGATTTCTTCACCAAGTCCTTATATGCCTCAAACAACATCAGTAATTCATTTTAGAAAGGTATCTACATTTTTTTCAGTATACATCTTCACATAATCAAAACTATATTGAAAAATATGTAGTTATTCCTCCTACAATTTTTTATCCACAACATAAATATTATCTTATTTTTGCAAATTAAAATTTTCTGACATAAATATCCTCGCATTTAGAAATATTTTAATAGAAAGAGCTATAGTGAGGGAATTCTATTCTTTGGAATCAACATCATGACTTTTCCTATCTATATCAGTCATAGAAAACCTAGTTAGATCAGTGACCTATATTCCTTGTGAAGTGGAAAAGATGGCATCCATTCCAAGAGAATGTAGATGATATATCATCATGTTCTTCTAAATCTAGAATTTACTTCCATCATTTATGGGGAATCCTTAGACATTCACTATATTCTCCATAGTTTAAATGAAGGAACGATTTTACTGTAGAAAAAATTACCCTCTGATACAACGTAAAGGTCCATGGAACACCATGAAAGGAGAGGGGTTAATAAGGGTGTAAATGTTTTCTTTTAAACTATTTGATATGGATTCCACATTGGTAAGAACCTATTAAACATGTTTGATGATAAAGTACTGAAAAAAATCACATGCAAAGAGAATATAGAACAACTTTACATAGATCACCCATAAGGGATACATCCAAGGGTCATACGTCGATAGGTGGTAGGTCATACCAAATTCCACTAATATTTACTAGTTATTTAGTAAAAAAATGTAGCATAGTCACAATATGCCAGGTGCACTGCCTTTAACTGTTTTTAGGAATATAACATTGTGTCACTCAAGTCACATACATTGACTCTCCATTACTCATCACATTAGGAATAATATTAAATCATGTATTGAATTGAAGTTTTCTTCAATTTGTTGACATTAAATCATGTATCCTAAACTATAAATAGATTCTTTTTTGATGTCATGTTTTCCCCTGTTGACGTAATCTACTTTTCGCATACTGTTCATTCACAAACTTGTCCTCTATGAACATGCCTTATTATTATATGTACTACAATGACCCATGTACCTCCTTCATTTATTTTCCATTAAAATAATGACCACATAATGACTTTAAAAACAATGTTCATGTACTAGATTAGCTTCTTCCCCTGTGTGACACTTCTTCGATGTGGACCAACTTCTCCTCCAGAAACCATCAATCGCATACATACTTCCATTGTGTATTTCCTTTCTCTAAATACTGCCTCACTTTATCAATGTACTACAAGAGAGACATTGATCATGTTCTTCCCCACCATACATACTATCCGACATAGACCTATCATCCCTTTGTGAACTATACAAAACCCTTCGAAATAATTGTTTCTTCATGAACCTCTTTCAGACTAAGCCAAATTCTCGGAGTGATGAATTAATCTAATGAAATTACCTCTAAATAATAAAAATGGGATTATCTCTCCTTATAGAGTAAAATAGATACTAATAATATTTTAATCATAGATTTACCTAGTCTTTGATATGGTTCCATTTTCACCACATACTGTGCACCTACCGTGAATCATTTCCCTCCATTGTCTGCATACTACCACTTGTGCCTTCGCAATGTTTGAACTCTTCCATGAACAAAGATCCACCTCATTTCCAAAACAAAATACATCACATTAAATATCTCATCCATGAACCTCTCAGCCTTGTTTCCGCGAATGACACACCATCCAATGACCTATCATGCCTTCTGTAAACTATGATCCTTTCTGGGAACCACAAGTCTTTACTCTGAACAATTATCACCACATGGGTCGTGATCCACCATTTCACGTAGAATATTTCACGATCTGTAAACTAGTCCAACAATTTTATTCATTTTTCACTTCCATTTCCTAAACTCATCCTTTTCCATAAACAAACTCACATTTTTGAGGCCCAAAAATTTTACAAACATTGGGAAACTATGCCACATTCAATACTGATTTTATCCATAATTGTAAGACCACATTACTTGCAAACATAATAATCAACCCAATGTGGAATGACAGAAAACACAAACCACAATCCATTTTAAGAAAATAATAGTATTGGTTCCAATATAACCCATCCTATGTTGTCTGGAAAAAGGGATCATAACAATTCATAGAGTTGGTAATCCACAGGTAATCTTAAATGATGTTATCGTTTTTAATGGATTGAAAAGTAAGAATTCATATGAAATGTT